>CM031950.1:2391312-2396312 GCA_018749465.1 Paracanthobrama guichenoti | reverse complement strand
TTTGCCAACTTATTTGGGTTTACAGTGCAGTGTAGTCATTTTGAGATTTGCTGAAGATTACATTTAATTAGAGTTTCTAAAGATCAACTTTTAATGTGCAATAGATGACTACAAATATTAGACTTCCCCTAAATGTAGAAAATAGGAAATAAGCATGAAGTATCAAATATCCGGTATCAGTCCATTCCAGTAAATGAAAGAAAAAAGAATCATGCACTCAATATGTTTATGCAAATGTGCTTATCTGTTTGCTCCATTATTTTAAAACTTAACATGCCAGGGCTACTTAAAATATGAATGTCTTGACGTGAAATGCTGAAAATATAGCAAGATGTGTGGGAATGGCCATAGACATTCATCTAGTAAATGTTTATATAGACTAACAATCAAAACAAAAAATAGCCCAGACGGAAAGCAAGAACACATCTTGTGTGAAAGCACCCTGAGCAATGAGATCATACGCTATATTTTGAATTTGATGAACAGTACAGGCACACCATCATCATCATAAACGACAGATGAACTTATGAATACCTAACATCTATAGGCGCGGCGCCCGTTTGTGCGAGACAGAGATGAGAAAGAGGGGGTTGGGTGGACTGATGGCTTCTTCCTTAGGGAACCGGTGCCTGAGAATGCACTCTCAGGGAGTGCCAGTCAGTCAAGGCTGATTAAACCCTGCGATGATGGGGGGGAAAAACCAGAAGAGAGAGAGACATGCACTATATGATGCTGTTTATAGCAGATCTGAGAGAGAGAGAGAGGGGGGAATATCACCCCCTACATACCTCACAGTAGCATCTGCCACATCGCCTCAAAACAAACCATAACTAACAATCAGTAATTACGGTGCGAAGAAACGGCAAACAATCGGCCAACCGTAGCGAGAACTCTATCGCTTTTATTAGTGACATCTGCATATCAGCAGAACAAAGAACTCTTCTGCAAGTCCGACTGAAACTTTCAAATCAAATCGTACAATTAAAAGGCTGAAGGTCATACTTAAAGAGGATCTATAATGCTTTTTTACATTTTCAACTTTCTTATTTTTGCTGTTTGAGCATGAGAAAGGTCTGCTAAAGGTCTGCAAAGTTACAAAGCACAAAGTCACTCCAAAGGGAGTTATTCTCTACATCACTGTTTCTGAACTCAAATTTAGTCTTGGGTTTTCTTCCGGGAACAAACACGTCACAATTACTCATTTGAATAATTCTTGCACAAGGCATATGCAAAATAAAGGGGGTGTGGCCTTGTTGAGTTGTGCTAGTTCTGTGTTGAAGTTCGCGGTTATGGTGAGAGGTGTGACTTTTCGTGTGACTTGATGTTGACAAGGGCCCTATAATTTCCGCGATGCGGAATGGAAAAAAAACGGAATTTACTGTATAACACGGAATTTCATGGAATCTGTCAAAATCAAATAGGCTGTAAAAAGACTAAATATGAATCCTGCATGTTCTGCTTGTCTGTATGTTCTGTAAAGGCCATCCATTTAAGGAATAATCACGGTTTCATTTTAACAGTAAAGCTCTGTTGTGCAGCACATTGCTTGACAAAAAAAGTTTGTTTAATTTCATATGATTAAAACCAATCAGAACACATTGCGCTTTTTTGAAGGAGGGGCTTCAAAGAGACAGAACGTTACTGACAGACTGGGAAGAGAGGTGCTGCAGCAATGTAAGATATGTGAAAAATAATGTTTTTTGAAAATTCAAGCATGAAAATCTATCCTCAGACTACAAAAACAAAATCAAGACTTGTAAAAGGCTATAATATGCCCTCTTTAAGAGGCAAAGTTGAACTAATGGCCTTGTAAGTAAATACACGATTACAGCGCTGGCAAACACAAGAGGCCGTGTGTCGGGTTGCCGCCACTGTTGTTAAGCCGTGGAAGAGAAGGCGATGACGTCCCCATGTGCTTGCGCACACAAAATCTGGTCTGCTCAGATAAAAGCACACCAGTAGATAGTACAGGCGCCAATGCCAGCTAAAGCTAGTGAGTAAACAATAGGTCAGAATCTCAGCACAACAGAATGGGAATAACAACTCTGCTGTTTTGATTAAATGCGACTTGAGGATGGCTGTAAAAGTCATTAAGAGTCTGAATGGGTGTCAAAGGAGAAGCGAAGATGCACAAAATTCGCAAATAGTGCATGCACTGATTTCCGTTCCGCCCATCCGTTCAAATCTGCTCTTCTGCTCACGTTAAACATACACTTTGTGTTTAGTTGGTGGAGGATACAAAGTACCTATTGTTACGACCTGACTCGAGGGACGCTCGGGTATACGGAGCAAACTGCCATTCATAGGCGCACTATTGAAAACAGGCACAATTCATTTACAAATCCATCTAGGGAGACAATCGCGACGGCATCCGTCACTTCCTGGCACCGCCACTGCTAAACACCTCGGAAAGCACGAGAGCACAGTTAGGAGAGTAATTAATTATCTTTCGGGGGAAGGAAGTCATTGTCACTCAACACAGATTTCAATATAGCCACAAACGAGGCACAGCCACCAAATACAGCTGGCAAGATGAGCACGGTCGCATCTGGAGAAAATGAGCGTGCATGACTGACTGATTCTGTTTATTCATTTCTTTCCAATTTTGGATGGATGAAATCTTGCTTGCACAAAGTCCTTGAGAAAGCTTTGGAAGTAGATCAAAATGCAACAGCCTCACAATTAGCATATTCTTGATGATGTACACAAGTATTTAAGTCACATAGGATACATTTTTATCAACTGAATTGTAAATTAAACTTATAATTAAGTTGACGATTATTGTAGGTTAAATAAAATGCTTGTGTAAAAAATTTGTGTAACTGCCTCGCACATCTAAATTTGAACAGTCCAACCACGTGAATGATTTTCATAAACGGAAGATGGATGGATGGATGGATGGATGGATGGATGGATGGATGGATGGATGGATGGATGGATGGATGGATGGATGGATGGATGGATGGATGGATGGATGGATGGATGGATGGATGGATGGATGGATGGATGGATGGATGGATGGATGGATGGATGGATGGATATATCTTCTATATAAGAACTTAGTTGCCCCTCAATAAAGTAAGTGCAGGATAGCCTGGATTCTGCAAGTAAAATAAGTTTCTTATTGGTGACAGCAATGCAGGGGGTTCGAACCAGTTCATAAACAGGGCGCACAAGAACAACTTCATTAAGCAGGTTTTATGCGACCGCTATTAACGAAGGCAAGGGAAAAAGACTCAGCCTTTGTGCGCCCTGTCATTCGGCAGTATTATGTTCTATTGAGAAGCTTTTCCTGCCTTCCACTTCCTGCGAGACAATACAGCGAACAATGTCCCGTAATCATAGAATTAGAGTGCAATACAAGACATAATGCCTCGAAGTGTTAACAAGTCTGCATCGTTTGACAGAGTAATTTTCCAGTTCTATCTCTCATAAGATTATCAAAAGCAGTCAATTTGTAGAAAGGTTTTCCTTACAGGATGTATTTGTACCCGTTTTCTCTTAATTTGCATCTCAATCTGCAATTCCCTAAAACAGCTAAATGTGGGTAAAGAGGGTGGTGCTGGGACAAAAATCATTTTTGGTTGTGGTTTTGACAGAGACTTTAAATAGATGCCTAACAAATGACTCAGAGATGCTGAGATTCTAGGGCCCAAAATAAAACAATATACATTATAATTATATAGACTTATGTGTGTGTGTTTGCACACATGTTTTCTATCCTGGTGGGGACTTCAACCTGAATGCACACAGATTCATGGGGACTTCGTGGGGACATAAATTGAGGTCCCCATGGGTACAAAAGCTTCTAAATCATACAGAATGAGTTCTTTTGAAAATGTAAAAATGCAGAAAGTTTTGTGTGACGGGTAGGTTTAGGGGTAGGGTATGGTTTGTACAGTATAAAAACCATTACGTCTATAGAGTCCCCAGAAAGATAGCACGGCAGACATGCGTGTGTGTGTAAAAAAAAAAAAAAATGTAAAAAATATATTATATTATGTATGTATGTATGTATGTATGTATGTATGTATGTGTATGTATGTATGTATGTATATATATATATATATATATATATATATATATATATATATATATATATATATATATATATATATATATATATATATATATATATATATATATATATATATATATATATATATATACATATATACACACACACACATATATATATATACACACACACACACACGGATGGATGTGTATAACAAAATATAATTTATATATTTTAATTTTTTTTAAATATTCACTTTCTTTTTCTAATTAAATACAATTATTTGCACAATAAATAAAAATCACAATGTTTATCATTTTACATTCCTAATTTAAAGTCTAAAAGAACTTGCAACTTGCCATTTTGTTAAACGGTGAGAGGAAGGGAAATAAAAAGGGACTGAATTTTACACATCAGGAATTGACTGGATTGTGCAAACCAGATTGTACAATTATTGGTGGAGAACTACTGCCTTGTTGACATCAACCTAAAAGGAAAATTATTTAAGAGACGGAACAAGTAGTGTATATGAGGTTTTTGGGTTGTTTTCACAATAACACTAAGAACAGGTGATTTTATGTTGACGATTTAAAGATTTTGTGTGGGGCCAGTGTCCAAAATAAAGTCAAGTGAATGAAATAAAACACAAAATATATTTACACCACTCCTGTCTGCACATCATCTGTTGTGAAAGATCAATTAAAGGCCGTCAGTTGCAGTGATCTAATGTAACTTAGCAGCCGCTATGATATGAGAGAGTCATATGAGAGACCCCCCGCCCCACAGCCCCCCACCTTCCTCCATCTCAATCTCTCCCTCTTCTCACTCCTGCCTCTTCCTGGAGAAATGACCTAGTTCCAGGTGCCTGGCTCTGACACGCAGTGCGAAAAAATCCACTTTCGCTCCCTCCCGCCGCTGCGCTCCTCAGATACGAGTCCCACAGTTCTTCAGCCCTGACATCAAACATGAAGCCGGAGCAGTT
>CM031950.1:1868812-2386312 GCA_018749465.1 Paracanthobrama guichenoti | reverse complement strand
TTGGATGTGAGCCGGTACAGCATCATTTTAATGCCAGACACAATTACAGTGTACCACTAACTCAGATACAGCGCAATCCACACAGATGAATCGGCACAAACGGAGCCTGACGTTTATGGGTCTTTAGGGCTGAATCAGACAAAATGTCAAAATTAAACAGCGATTTCTAATAAATCCAGTGACATTTCAATGACATTTTTAGCCAGGTGAAAGACTTGAAGTCAATAGACTCACTCTAAACACCGTTTAAAAGCACAAAACGATCAATAATTAGAAAAAAAAAAAAATCAGCAACACAAAGTCTAAAAAAAACACAATAGCAAAAAGTGGATGAGGCTAAAAAGCACATCATGACATGCAAAAACATATAATTTAAAGCCTTAGATATTTTAAAGCCATGAGATGCTTTGTTACCATGGTGAATAATTAGCCACACCTAACATTACCTTAACTGGTGTTTGCTAATATAAAACCATAACAACAGGAAAATGCTAAAACAAACTCATTTTTCAAACAGTTTTTGTTAACTAGAGATGCACGATATATCGCCACAATATCAGTATTGGACGATATATGATCATTTTTATATGTTACGCTAACAACCCAATAGGAAAATGTGCCTGATATATTAAAGCCTTTAATGGCTTATTTCCTTCAGCTGAGACACTTCAGATGCGCACTGAAAATCATGGTGAACATCAACAGTATGGTTTAACTCAAATAATTCCATTTTATTTATCCATGGCACATGCATTTTGATTCTTTAAGTAATATCCAATGACTTGTTTGCATTATTTAGGCATTATTATTTATTTGTAAGGCAATAGATTTTACTTATTTAAAAAAGTATGCCACAGTAGTGTAAAATTAATTTTAAAAGTAGGCTACTGTACTGTATATGTTTGATTTAGGTTGAATTGCTTTTCATGGAGACATTATTGGACATAGCTTTTAATGGAGACATTTGTTTTGCAATCAGGCTCTCAAACGTATATAAAATTTAGATTTTTTTGGCCAATATATTTTGTTATCGGCTTACAAATATAAAGAATTATCGCCAAAATGTTCATATCGGTGCATCCCTATTGTTAACTAAAAATAAAACTAATAAGTTCTAAGATTTGGTACTTGAAATAAATCTGGAAAAAAAAATATTTTTTTAATGATTAGATATATTTTACTTGACAATGCAACATTTCTTATTTTAAGTATTAAAATAATTTTTTTTAAAAGAAGCTAAATAGAAATATTTAATAAAAATGGCAAATGCTCATAATAAACACTAAAATATAAATATATTTTAGTGCCAATTCAAAATGTTAATAAAATAGTACAACAGTACACTCACCTAAAGGATTATTAGGAACACCTGTTCAGTTTCTCATTAATGCAATTATCTAATCAACCAATCACATGGCAGTTGCTTCAATGCATTTAGGGGTGTGGTCCTGGTCAAGACAATCTCCTGAACTCCAAACTGAATGTCAGAATGGGAAAGAAAGGTGATTTAAGCAATTTTGAGCGTGGCATGGTTGTTGGTGCCAGACGGGCCGGTCTGAGTATTTCACAATCTGCTCAGTTACTGGGATTTTCACGCACAGCCATTTCTAGGGTTTACAAAGAATGGTGTGAAAAGGAAAAACATCCAGTATGCGGCAGTCCTGTGGCGAAAAATGCCTTGTTGATGCTAGAGGTCAGAGGAGAATGGGCCGACTGATTCAAGCTGATAGAAGAGCAACTTTGACTGAAATAACCACTCGTTACAACCGAGGTATGTAGCAAAGCATTTGTGAAGCCACAACACGCACAACCTTGAGGCGGATGGGCTACAACAGCAGAAGACCCCACCGGGTACCACTCATCTCCACTACAAATAGGAAAAAGAGGCTACAATTTGCACAAGCTCACCAAAATTGGACAGTTGAAGACTGGAAAAATGTTGCCTGGTCTGATGAGTCTCGATTTCTGTTGAGACATTCAGATGGTAGAGTCAGAATTTGGCGTAAACAGAATGAGAACATGGATCCATCATGCCTTGTTACCACTGTGCAGGCTGGTGGTGGTGGTGTAATGGTGTGGGGGATGTTTTCTTGGCACACTTTAGGCCCCTTAGTGCCAATTGGGCATCGTTTAAATGACACAGCCTACCTGAGCGTTGTTTCTGACATTGTCCATCCCTTTATGACCACCATGTACCCATTCTCTGATGGCTACTTCCAGCAGGATAATGCACCATGTCACAAAGCTCAAATCATTTCAAATTGGTTTCTTGAACATGACAATGAGTTCACTGTACTAAAATGGCCCCAACAGTCACCAGATCTCAACCCAATAGAGCATCTTTGGGATGTGGTGGAACGGGAGCTTCGTGCCCTGGATGTGCATCCCACAAATCTCCATCAATTGCAAGATGCTATCCTATCAATATGGGCCAACATTTCTAAAGAATGCTTTCAGCACCTTGTTGAATCAATGCCACGTAGAATTAAGGCAGTTCTGAAAGCGAAAGGGGGTCAAACACAGTATTAGTATGGTGTTCCTAATAATCCTTTAGGTGAGTGTATATGAATAATACTGAATAATTACATGTATTACTAATAAAATTCTTCTACCAAACAGGCTTTTAACAGTTACCAAACATTGGCAAAGTGTGTGTAAATCATCCATTTCTGCAACAAGCAAATATCTTATAGTAGACCTAGTACTATAGTATAGTAGTACAGTAGTATATAGTATAGTATCTTATAGTAGACCTTCAGAACTTCTTACTTCAGATCTTTGGAAAGCTTTTTAGTAATTGATGATCTGCTAAATGCTAGTGAACACAAATGAGGTGGCCTAAAAAGCTGCATCAAAAATTTAAATGCAGCAAATTTAGCAAGTGCTCAGATGGTCCAAACACGTCAGCATGAGCGCTCGAGAAATCAACTAGCAGCCGCTGTCTGTCGCCACTCCACCGAGGAGAGAAACACATCTGTTACCCAGGTAGAATTCAGTCGTCTAATTAAAGGAGTTGAGCAAGACTCCAACACTCTCCCGGCCTCGCTCTTAATGACACGGACGAGTGCTGATCAAGGGGCTTCGTTATCAAGCGCTTGTAATGCGTTGCAGGTCGACACTCCCGCGGCGCAGCCTGGCCCGAGATACGACGCATCCCTCTCCGCCTCGTTCCGTGACAGCGGATTTACGGCAAACAGATTTAGCCATGATCAAACGTGGCTGAGGGCCGAACCCGCTCGTAAATCAGCCTTCCGGCCACTTCCCCGCCTGCGCCGCGCTCTTTTGCTCGCCGTGAGCTGATTTACACCGCTAAATTAGCTCCAATTTCCAGCCCAATCGCACTTGGATTTGAATACAGCAAAAATGAGGCACCAAAACGGCAGATGGAGTGGAGCGTTTTGACCTTTTATATGCATTTGCATCGGGCTGCTTTCTGAAGTCTCCATCCTCTGAAGACAAAGATGCTAACATGGTGAAATATAAAAGATGAGGGGAAAAAAGGCAGGTGATGAAGAAGAAATTCAAATACTTGCAACTCATGCATGATTATGAGGATTAGAGTGACTCAGATGGTGGTGCTTATAAGAAAACCTCCGTTATATTATGTGAGCCGTGGCACACGGTTGCGGTGAAACACGGGGATTTGATGCTTTTTTAAAGGCATTAATCAATTTGAACACTGAGACAGGGACACTAATCTGCAGGATTCAATCATGCATCATACGTCTACGATTGGGTGCAGAATGAGAATTTTCACCCTGCCGTATTTATCTTTATAAAACATAAATGTGATCACACCGGATCGCAGGCTGCATGCGTAATAGGTTCCTTCATATAAAAAAATTGCACAATTGCATTTGCAATAGTGTACTAGCATACTACTCTTACAATATACATGTATACGTGATGAAATAAAACGGATAGTTCCGGTCCTTGATTCTGATTGGTTGAGCCACATTCAAAGGCGTTGTAAATTACTCTACAAACATACAGTATACCTGTGACCTCATTATATCAGTATTATTGTGCCACTACATCTAAATATTAAAATAAATATTTTTATGGACTAACCATTTTATAAAAGCAATATGTGAAGCCATGGTTTGCCATGGATTTAACAACGGCCCTTAGATGTTCTAAATTCACACGGCTTCTAGCTTTATTCGGCATGCATGGAAAACCAGGATGACTATAATTGCCAAAATGTGTAATATACAAGAGCACACTGCTTAAAATACCACATCCCACCATGCAATGCACTTGACCTGACCAATTTGAGTGTGATGAACCACCTTGTGTCATGCAAGATCAGAGCCATGTATTATTTTAAACAAAAATATGTCACACTTTATTTTAAGGTGATGTAATTACATAGTACTTATTAGAGTAAGTACAGAGTAAAATTAATTAACTACATGTACTTACTATAGAGTTATAATTAGGGTTTGGTCTAGCGTTAGTTAATTGTAATTATGCATAATTTACTGGTATTACTATAGTAAGTACACGCAGTAACGTGTAACTACGTCACCTTAAAAAGTGTTACCAAAATATAATATTTGATGTAAATTACATATTTAAGACCTTTGTGCTTTCAGTTAGCAAAATAACAGATACAACAGTGTTAACTGGTTGAGAAAAGCTCTTTTGTTACATATTTATATTTTAATACATTTATATTATTTCTTATAAAATAATTGTAAGAAATAATAAATCTTTTCATTTAGACTGCCAATAGAAATCATTCACAAAATTATTAAAATGCTAAATATTTCTATTTCCATGATGATAGTTACTACATGCAACATTAGGTAACATGACAACATATCATCAATTATGAAATCCACAATATTGAAAAACTATTATGAATAAAGCACATAAACATAAAACGTTTAAATTATGTTTCCACCTCATTTGTTCAAGAGAACTATAAATAAATTAAACAATAAATTAATTAAAAGTAAATTCTAAATAAAATAAATTGCTTGTGGTTTAGAGACAAAATGCACTGACAAACTTAAGCAGCCAATCATCTGAGTGAATTATTCAGTCACGTGACTTTTATTAACATGCATTATATCTTGGAATGAATGTGTTTTTCATCAGTTTATGTGCATGTCTTCTAACCAAATGAATAAACTCTTTGAATTTCGTTAATTGGTGCTTTTTTTAATTCAAAGTTTGCTGACAAATACATGGAAGGAAACCCAGCTCCGTGGCATACAATGGTTTGAAATGTTTACAGTGGAATAATGCCTTCTATTTCACTGCCTATTTTTAACATGCAATACACAGCACAGTATTCAATTTATGTTGAGCTAGTATTCTATTCCTAACAGCCAATAACTTCCTCCTTTTGTGAGTACAGGAAACCCAAGGTCGAGGGGACGAAAGGTCAGCGCAGGATGGGCCATTTTGGTGATATACAGCTACCTTGAGATCCTTTTAGCTGCTAAATACACTGTACAATAAACCAACATAAAGCCTGATTAAGAATTCAATGGCAGACGCGTACATCCATTTGTGCACGTAACACACTGATATACAGACACTGATCGCACACACACACACACGTTCATCCACACAGCCGGCTCGGTAAAGGTGTTCCATAAAAAATACCCTGACAACCTTGGGTTTATTTCCCAGTGGTCAGATTATCTTCTGGCCGTTTCTGCTATAAGGTTGAGACTACAGAATCCTCCGGCAGGCCCGCGGCTCTGTGACCGGCATGTGAACAGCACAGGTGCAGGGGAAAATAGCTGGTTGTATTTATTTTCATTTGCCTTTGCACTTGCTGCTAAATATCTCAACCGGCCGGAAATGGTGCCAGGATACAGGTTTAAATGCTTGCTTGTAAAAGTACAACAGGAGGGAGAGAATTCCTGCTAGACCAGACATGGATTACTACAATTGAAAGCCACAGGCACAAAGGCTGTGCAGTGTTTTCTACTGATGGGACGTAAAACTAGAACATTACGTTGAGTGAGATTTGCTGCTATGATGCTAGACTGTGCTGATGCTATAACCAAATCAGAAATTGAAGGAATAGTTCACCCAAAAATGTAAATTCTGTCAAGATTTACTCACCCTCAAGCTGTTCCAAACCATGTATTTTGAGCACAAAAGAAGATATTTTGAAGAATATGGGTAACCAAACAGCTGATGGGCCCCTTTGACTTCCATAGTATGGAAATAAAAAATACTTTGGGGCCCATCAACTGTTTGGTTACTGACATTCTTCAAAATATCTTCTTTATGTGCAGAAGAAAGAAATTCATACAGGTTTAGAACAACTTCAGGGTGAAGAACAAAAACACAGAAAATTGTCATGAAAATGAACAAAGAGTCCATGAAATTATGAATAAAGAAAAATGTGGATTTAAAAAAATAAACCCCCTGCACAACTTTCTTTTTTTTAATGATTAAATATTAGTGGTCAGAATTGGGAGTTTGTGTTGTTAAACTTAATATATTGAAAAATTTGATATAAAACCTATAAATTATGTAATATGAGGGATCTGAGCCGTACAGACCCTTATTGTAATATTATTTTTTACACCCGTTTCATTCTCTCAGAGTGGCAGTGTCTCTCAGAAGTCAAGATGGGCAGAGGATCACCAATTCCCCCAATGCTGCGGCCAAAAATACTGGAGCAATATCAGAAAGGAGTTTCTCAGAGAAAAATTGCTTTGAGTTTGAAGTCATCATCATCTACAGTGCATAATATCATCCAAAGATTCAGAGAATCTGGAACAATCTCTGAGCGTAAGGGTCAAGGCCGGGAAAACCATACTGGATGCCCGTGATCTTCGGGCCCTTAGACGGCACTGCATCACATACAGGAATGCTACTGTAATGGAAATCACAACATGGGCTCAGGAATACTTCTAGAAAACATTGTCAGTGAACACAATCCACCGTGCCATTCGCCGTTGCCGGCTAAAACTCTATAGGTCAAAAAAGAAGCCATATCTAAACATGATCCAGAAGCGCAGGCGTTTTCTCTGGGCCAAGGCTCATTTAAAATGGACTGTGGCAAAGTGGAAAACTGTTCTGTGCTCAGATTAATCAAAATTTGAAGTTCTTTTTGGAAAACTGGGACGCCATGTCATCCAGACTAAAGAGGACAAGGACAACCCAAGTTGTTCTCAGCGCTCAGTTCAGAAGCCTGCATCTCTGATGGGATGGGGTTGCATGAGTGCGTGTGGCATGGGCAGCTTACACATCTGGAAAGGCACCATCAATGCTGAAAGGTATATCCAAGTTCTAGAACAACATATGCTCCCATCCAGACGTCGTCTCTTTCAGGGAAGACCTTGGATTTTCCAACATGACAATGCCAGACCACATACTGCATCAATTACAACATCATGGCTGCGTAGAAGAAGGATCCGGGCACTGAAATGGCCAGCCTGCAGTCCAGATCTTTCACCCGTAGAAAACATTTGGCGCATCATAAAGAGGAAGATGCCACAAAGAAGACCTAAGACAGTTGAGCAACTAGAAGCCTGTATTAGACAAGAATGGGACAACATTCCTATTCCTAAACTTGAGCAACTTGTCTCCTCAGTCCCCAGACGTTTGCAGACTGTTATAAAAAGAAGAGGGGATGCCACACAGTGGGAAACATGGCCTTGTCCCAACTTTTTTGAGATGTGTTGATGTCATGAAATTTAAAATCAACTTATTTTTCCCTTAAAATGACACATTTTCTCAGTTTAAGCATTTGATATGTCATCTATGTTATATTCTGAATAAAATATTGAAATTTGAAACTTCCACATCATTGCATTCTGTTTTTATTCACAATTTGTACAGTGTCCCAACTTTTTTGGAATCGGGTTTGTAAATTAATAAATAAATAAAATAGTGGTCTGTATGGCTGGTGTCCCTCATTGTAAGATTATTTTTTACACCCCATTCATTGGCCATCAGGTGAAAACTGTGCATTAAAATTATGCAACAATAAGACACAATTTAAAGTATCATTCTGGTCTGGGAACTTTTAAGAGATAAAGTTTAACATTACTAAATATGAGCAAATGTAAAAGCCAATTAAAGCTTTGCCAAATAGAGCACTTCTTTTATAGGCAGGGCGATTCAGAGAAATAAAAAAAAAAATAAAAAACTCTCCAGTATTTTGACAACGACATCCCGACTGACTTAACAAGCAGCCAGCTAGGGACAGGAAGCACTAAAGACTCATGGGTGATTTCCGTACAGCTTGAGAAAAGCGGCTTGCCGTCTCTTTTCTCTTGCCAAAACAAACAAGCCACTGCGAGGGGAGATATAGAGCAATTACCCAGCCTCCTCCTGTATTCTCTACACCACATTATAGCAGGTAGCCCAACACTCTGAAAACCACTGTACACAATTCACCACAACAGGCCTTTTGCAAAGTGTTTAAAGAGAGATAAATGATGCTTTTTGTGGCTAAATGAGTTATATGTAATTATCTATTCATATGCCAAAGAGAGATTAGAAATGTCAGTAAAAACACATTTCTTTCTTGTGCCAATCCAGCATGTTCAAACACAATTCCATTTTAGAAACTAGTATGGTTACTACAATTGGTGATAAGCAAAAATGTATGGTTTTATATATTCTTAAAAGAAAATAGCTCATATACACATTCTTCAGGCTGATTCAACAGATAATTAGTCTTTTGAATTATTCATTAAAAGAACCAGTTCTTAAGAGTCATTCATTCATGAATCAAACTGAAGTTGAAGATTTATCAAAACTTGAAGATTTGATTTATTTATTTTTAAAGAATTAATACTTCTATTCAGCAAGAGTGCATTAAGTTGATCAAACATGTCAGTAAAGACAATTATAATGTTGCAAAAGATTTCTATTTCAAATACATTTAATCAAAGAATCCTGAAAGAGAGAGGCAGAGAGGCGAGAAAAGAGAGAGAGAGAGAGAGAGAGAGAGAGAGAGAGAAAAATACATGTTATTTTTATTACAAGATCTTTTTATGACAATTTTTGCAAAGTATTTGCTCTACATTTTTAACCCTTTTTGCTAAGGGTTAAACATTAAACTGTACGAACATCAAGTTGTAAAATGTATACTTTTAATCCATTGATTGCTTGCAAGCACATACAAACAGCAATATTAAGTTTACACGTGTTCAGTTGTCTAATTCTGATGAGGAAGTTCAAGTTTTCCCTGCAACATGAGCTAAATCCATCCATACTTTCTCTACAGCTACTCCATGTCTCCTGTTTACGGAGAAACAAACAGTACATATATGAAATCACATCCAGCCTCTGAGTGAGTCTCGTATACAAACAGTTTAGCATTTCATCCTGACAGAATGTTTGTGAGAAAATACAAACATTACGATTTCCCCACATCTCTGTTTATTGTGATTTGCGGTCAATATGAAGGCCATATGGACGAGGGAGCGTCTCTGCAACATCATATAATCTCTATCAACAAACAGAGCTGCTTATTATCAGCACGACCACAAGCACTGTTTTCTGTTTATTAACAACGAACAATTGCACAACTACCAGCCAAGAACTCAAACTCAATCTCCGGATGCATTCCTGTTTCCAAACAGTCTGATCTGCAGCGATCGCACCGGGGTTTGGAGAGGTATATCAGGACATGTTTAGACACAAACTCCTGTAAATAATCCGAAACAGGACGGCTCCCACAGGACTGACCCCTGCTCCCTCATTCCGTTCGGAGAATGGATGCGATCGCATTTATATTCTCCAGCTGGGCGCTGGAATGGCAAACGCACACAAAAACTGTAGCATATTTTCCTCCCCATCTACCTCATTTTAATTATGATGTCTGCTGAGAAAAAGCCAAGTCAGCTTCTCAGGAGCGATTTCATCGGCCTCACATCTAATCCAATTCCTTTAATACTCTCAATGAACTGGAACTTAAAGCCATTGCAAATAAAAGTTCCTCGGGATGACCTAATATAGGGCACGTATCAGGCCGGTTGGCTGCTGAGTAATGTTAAACTTTAATGCCATTGCCGGCTGGGTCTTGCTCTCTCTCGCTCTCTTTTCATACACTGCTTGAACTATTTACGACCGGCCTAAAAAACGACTCCACCCTCTCACTTTGGCTCCCCCGAGGTTCAGTGTGCATATATGGGCCGAAATGCTTGCTATGAACGAGTCAAGCTGTTGTTTGAGGGGGAAAAAAAAAAGTTAGTAACTTCTGTGGAGAACCATCATAAACTCACCAGTGGGCATATTATTCTTTAAACATCCCCAGCTGTTGCCTGCTCTGCTCTGGACGAGTGAGTCACAAGGTGGTGCTTTTATTATGGCTTTGTTGGAGGTTTGTGTACGTGTTGGAATGAAGAGGAAAGTTCCTTTCTTTATTTTGCAGTAATTAAAGACAATATATATTTAGACTCATTTGGGGTTCATCTGACCCCAATCAGATGTGTTTACTAGGAGGTGTTTAAGAAAGACATATTCTTGTGTTCAAAAACAACTAAAAAGTGCACATCACAATGGAACGGAATGTCTTGAAGTGCGTGGCAAAATTTTTTTTTACTTTAGACACTGTCCTAAATATGGGATGGATGGATGGATGCACGGATGGATGGATGCACGGATGGATGGATGCACGAGCAGTAATGTGGATGGATGATATTACTGTTTTTACTGTATTTTAGATCATATAAATGCAGAAAAAGACTTTTCAAAAACATTTTAAAAATCTTACACTCTAAATTGTATAAAAGTTAGTCAAGAATTATGATATATCTCTAGTATTTAAGTAAACATAAAATCATAAATGCCTTTGTAATCATGAAAAATTAAAATTAAAATTGCAAAGCTTCTTGAAAAAGCCTTTTCCTTCTCTGCTGATGTCACCAGTCCATCTTACTAGTTAATCTCCAACAGCCATAGAAATATGTGTCATAGAAATCACAAATCAATAAATTCCCTAAGGATAAAAACAAGTCTCAGGTTCTTGCTGAATATCTGGTTTCACTCCAAGATACGCCACAGAAGTAACATGGGTTGCACACACCGTTGACTTTGACCTTCCAATGTAGCAGATCATCATCATCAGGAGTAGAAGAATTCGTAATGGTTTAGTCCGTCAGTGCACTTCAAATATAACCAAACTCCCTTGTGCACATCTTCACCAGATCACTATGATCATCTATCACTCTATTCCCAACCAACCAACACCACAAAGACACCAAAAGCCCTGGCGGTGATGATATCAACGTAAAAGTCAGCGGTAAAACACACAGACTGGTCATTTCTTACCTTCTTGAGGTGGCCACTGCGAGTCCCCACGAACACCACCGAATGATCTCCGTATGTGTACGCAGCCACGGACGCCATACCGTCAGTGCGGTCATCAAACAGAGGAGTGCCCTCAATGACCCGTAATCCTCCGAGAGGCTGGTTCAGAACCAGGCCACAGAAATCGTCGCCAATCGGCTTGGGCTATGGGACCAAACAAAAACAATGAAGCATAATTAGTTATGCTTCATAATTAGTATAATAAGATTGTTTTTGTGTTCATAATTAACAAGACATAGTGGAAAAAAAGTCTGACCTGATAAAACATTAAAAAGTTATTTAAAAAAAAAAAAAAGTAAATAAATTATTAAACAGATGTAATGGCGTAAAACTAATATTAAATATTTAAGATTCATTAAAAACTATATGATAGGGTTAGCGGATCTGTTACAGTCATTTGAAACAAACAAAACAAAGATAACAAATAATTACATTTTAAAAATGAATGGTACAAAATGAATACAAAATAATAAAGATTCAGTTAAAACAACTACATCACAAGTGATTAGGTTAGCGATTCTGTTACAGTGAATAATAATGAAATAAAGTTTTATTATATATTTTATTTTATTTTTTTATTATTAAAATAAAATAATAAATAAGATAAAATAGGAAATAAGATAAAATAAGATGATGAAATGAGAAATCAAATAATAAATTAAATACAAAAACAAAACATAAAATTTTTTAATGAATGAATAAAAATAAATAAATCATTTTTATTAAAATAAAATATTAAGATAAAATAAGATGATGAAATGAGTAAAATCAAATAATAAATAAAATAAAAAAATAAAATAAAAAATGAATGAATAAAAATAAATAAATAAAGTTTTAAATATTTTTAATTTATATTTTTATTATTAAAATAAAATAAGATAAAATGATGAAATTAGTAAAATAAATAAAAATAAAATAATAAAATAAAATAAAAAAATAAAATAAAATAAAATAAAATAAAATAAAAGCCCCAGTTGGTGCTTTAAGGACCCTGAACAAGCATTTTCAAACCTTTTTAGAAAGCTTAGGGACATTAGAAGGTCAATAAAAATGCATAAAGTAAAAACTGACTTATGGCCCGGATTTAATGTTAAATACTTAAATGCATTTACTTCTCAAAAAATTAAAATACATCCACAAGCAAAGAAATATCCTGAAGACATGGCGACAGCTTTCTCCAGCTGTCGTCAAATCCCAGCATCTGAGACAGAAGTGAACTAATAGATCAGACAGAGAAGAGCCACCCAAACAGAGGCTGTGAAAGTGAGCCCATGGGGATCAGACCAGGGGCTGACGCGCTCCGACCGGTGAGACATGACATCATCCTGCAATCTACCTCACTGTCAGTGCTTTATTACTTTAGATGTGCTCTCTCCCAAAAGAGGCACCATTTACCCTCGGAGCGTCTCTGAAAAGCATTATTCCAGCGGATTTTAATGGCTGTCCACTGACACAGAGGGGGAAAAAATACAAGAAAAAAATCACTGCATGTCATTTCACCTCAAGGAAATGTCAGAAGAGTTATTCAAAAATCAATTGCATTAACTAACATCTGCAACATATCAATCGGCTGAAATTGATGATGTCATTGAGCACCCAACCAAGTCCCCCGGTTCCTCCTGGAGGTGAACTATTGAACCATTGTCTCCGAGCTCGACGGAACACACAAAGCTCTTTAATCTGGCCAAAAATAAATTAAGAAATAATTCAATAAATATGTAAGATTCAGTAAAAACAACTACATGTAGGGTTAGCGAATTCTGTTATTCAAAAATCAAATTTTGCAAACTAACATCTGCAACATATCAATCGGCCGAACGATGATGTCATCACCCAACCTAGTCTCCCAGTTCATCCTGGAGGTGAACTGTTGACTCATTACCAGGCTCTCGGAGCTCGATGGAAAACACAAAGCTCTAATCTCACTTCCTCTGGACCCCGGACTCCAACCGCACACACAAATAATCTGTAAAGTGCAGCGCGAGGTCAGCCTAGCCTGTGGGTGAATGACATCAGCTCGACCAGCAAGACGCTTTGCGGCGGTAATGACAAACACAAAGGTGCTACAGCAACAGCTGAATATTTTGGCACCTTCCGCCCGAATTCTTCGAGGCAATGGGCGTCTAGAGAGCGTGCCGTTGAATGATGATTTGGGGGGGGGGTTGGCTGGTCGATTGGTTTGTTTTTGTGCATGCATATGAAGGGTAAATGTATTAAACGAAGCATGAGCTTGCGGCAGACACGCAAGCTCTCATTATAAGGCGGAGGTCTGCTGCCGTGCATGAGAAAAAGCTAATAATACCACGACAGCCGCAGCGCTGGAATCAGGAGCAGATTTGCATCAGTCATGGGGAACCCTGTTGGTGCTCATAAAAACAGCCACAGCCACTCCCCCTAAAGGAACGAGGTCACCGGCACTCGCCATCTTTGCCCCATCTGCTCTGGCTGGGCCGCGAGGTGTTGTGCTATTGTTCCCGGCCCAATTACAGCCGCGGACGCAAATTGTCCTCTCGTCTGGGTGTCCTCCAGACAAGTAAAAAGGAAAAAAACAAACTCTCCCAGTTTGCTAATGCTGTCGTTTTTACAGGGGGAAAACATTGCTACTGTAACAAAACGGGATCTTAAGTTTACAAGCCCAGAGTTCGTAAATAACTACCAGACAACTAACATATCAAACAACATGCAGCAAAATGATTCAATATGTACGCTAGGGTTGGTTCAAAACCAAAATTTTGGCTTCAGTGCCTCGATACAAACTGACAATAGAGTGTTGAATAGGCATGATAGATTTGCATAGAGAAAACAAACATTTACTAAACTAATAACTGAAATATACATGAAATCTCATGTTTTGCAGATAAGGCATCTTTAAATATAGAAAAGTCACAGAATTAACAACCAAAAGGTGCAAGTCTTTAGTAATAGTTTAAACTACTCCAAATCATTTCTTTGAATATTCCAGTGCATAAACATTATATATCTTAATTTAGCAATAAAATATCAACTATTAACTTATTACTCAAATAGACACAAACATGAAAAATGGCACAAAAAGCTGCATTTGGCAGCATAACCTTTCTTAAGTGCACCCTTTATTCCTCGGTCATGCTTGTTCAGCATTTGTTGTAAGAATGTGCATGCAATCAGCGTTAGCCTTTGTAACATTTATATAAATAATAATCAATTATTAAATTCCATTATCAATCAAAATTGCATTCTAAAAATCATGCATTGATGCATCCCTAATTCTTCACTTTGCTTTCAGGTAGCAGCACACTGTCATCAGGTACTGAAAAGTGCAAAATACTGGTACTGTACCATGACACTTTTGACACCAACCCTAGTGTATGATCATTTTCTGCAAAATTACAGAATGCTTAACCTTTAGGTAATGCATAATACCCAACCAGACTTTTTAAAGGGTTTTTAAATTGCAGAGGAAGCCTTTGGATAGCTTCGAGGCAGATAAATAACAAAATCATAAAAGTGATTTGTCTTTGTACACTGAATTACAGGAGACAAATATTAAAGATTCATAAATAAAGCGTCAAGGGTTTCTAGAGACACACCATGTGTGGTACACTTGACTGGTTTAAAATGTCAGAGGCGTATTGATTTTGATGTCTAGCCATCACCTTCTTCATCTCTCACATAATAAGCTATTGCTTCCTACCCTGTCTGGTTTGAATAGATTTTTCATCAAAGATACATTACATCAGATTAAGATGTGTAATCATGTTAGACAGTTTCCCCTACACAGGCATTCCTGAAAAGTCTGCAACACGTCACAATTAGGTCAATGGGAATCATGTACAGCATCCACAAATTAGTTTTTCAGGAGCAACAAAAGAAATAAAAGCGAAAATAGACTACAGACTGGAGGTCTGCAATTACAGTATGTGAGCATGGAAACTCTGTGTTACAGTACAGATACCTAATAAATGACACTGATAGTAGCTTTAACAATGTGATTTAAACATGTTCCTGGGTCAACATGGAAATAATCAAATTAACCAATCAGATTTTAGGGTATGTGGCTTCAAAAACATTATCAAACAGGAAGGTTTTTAGGGCTTGGATACGGTTAGGCATATGATTAGAGTTGAAGGATGCACCAACACTACACTACATTAAAAAAAACATTTGATAACACTTTAGTTTAGGGTCAAACTAGTTGCTTATTAGCATACATATTACAAGGGTATTGGCTGTTTATTAGTACTTATAAAACACATATTAATGCCTTATTCCGCATGCCGATACCCTACATCTCTAATCCTACCCAATATCTAAACTTAACAACTACCTTACTAACTGTTAATAAGCAGAAATTAGGAAAAATTTGTCCACACAGACAGACAGTGAGATAGACAATATTACAAATATATTATGCATTAGGGATAGGGTTTGGCATAACATCGTTTGAAAACACTGATTGGTTGATAAAACAAAATTAATCCAGGAATATGTCAGTTTTGACAAAGATTTTGTTAAGTAGGCCCTGTTTCCAGATGACGCTGAAACAACCAACATTCCTATCATTCCTATCCTGACCACTTCACTAACCATAAACTTAACCCCAAAACCAGAATAAAATAATAGTAATAATAATATAATATATATATATATATATATATATATTTTTTTTTTTTTTTAAATCAATAATAATCTTGTTGTTAACCCCAATCCTAACCATAACCCTGACACTATCTCTAAAATCTGATCGGCTAATCAAGGAAGGTGTCCTACTTGCCAAAATCACAAATGTTCAACATAAAACAGATTCAGTGTGAAAATGAATTCAAAGACTCACCGTATTAATACAAGACAGCTCCTTGTTGAGCAACCATGACAAAGAGAGCTTTCCTTCCCCACGGTAACACGACTTGATCCTCTCTCGCATGGCCAGGTTAATCTGGTGCAGTGTGAAGAGGCACAGCACTGTTTCTCTCGGTGGGTTAGCCCTATTCTTCTGACCCTGGGAGAAGATCACGAACAGGACATCCTCATCCTCAGACAGGCCAAGAGCCTGGGCCAGAATCTTCCCAGGACGGTGTTTGTAGGCAGCTTGAACAAGTCGGTATTCTACACCATCCTTGGTGCACCCAAGCGGGAACTCGATGTAGGAGTAGAACTCGGTGTCGTTGGAGCACATGCGGACGATTTTTGAGGTGAAGAACTTCTCGCCCGTCGCGTCCACCTGGGTGAGCTGGGTATCCAGTTGCAAAGTGAGGAAATAGATGTACGTACGGCTAGAGAACCCGTAAACGTAGTAGATGTCAAACGCAGGGTATTGAGACAAGGTGTCTGAAGGTATTTTGATTTGTGAGGATACAAACTCATCTTGGTAGACCAAGCTGAACATATTAACACTCTCCTCATCAGCCACCAGTTTACGGCTGGACAGGGTTGGAAAATACTCAGATTTGCCATCGATGGCGGCACCAATAAAAAGGCGGTTACCACCTTTTTTTTTTTTCTTCAAGTCTCCGTCATCGTCGCCCACCACGACTCCAGCCATCCCATCTGGCTCTTTGGCTCCTGAGAGGTAGTGTTCTTTACGGTGATGCGGTTCACCAAGCTTGAAGAGATCTTCCAGCCGCAGGAACTGGCACACGCCCTGCCAGATGCTTCCACAGGCCACCAGACGGTTGCCAGCATAATCAACCAGCAGCAATTTGTTGACGTTGTCTGTGGATTCCAGATTCTGCTTGCAGGCTCGTACGTTGGGGGGCGGGTAGCACTTGGCGTTGTCTTCCACGGGACCCGTCTGGTGCGAACGCAGTTCGGTCAGATTGGCGTAGAGCTTGTAGATTCGGTTTATTGCGCCGACAAACACCTCGCCGGTCTTGCGGTGCACCGTAAGGTGCGTGAGGCTCGTGTCTTTAACCCTGAAGCTTCCGGTGACTTCGGGATGTTCTGTAGGAGTCATGGGAAACGCCATGATGGTCCCGGTCAAAACGGAGATGCCAAATACCATCAGCCACAAGGACCTCATGATTCCAAACCTTCAATGGTGGGGGGGGAATGAGACGAAGCTCTTCCCTCAAGCTTATTCCAGGCTTTCTCTTCTTTTGCTGTCTCAGTGGTTCATGTCTACAATAAAAGAGAGAAACGAGGGAAAAAATTAGAAACATTTGAAAATGGATTATGCAGGCAAAGCAATGTCTTATCTTTAAAAGTTTAATTGCATTAAAGGGGTCATCATCCTTTACGATTTCATTTTTTCCCCAAGGCTTTTTTTACAAAGTCAAAAAAGTCATAATTCAGTTTTTTTGACCCACTCTCTGACCCATATAATCAAACAATCTGTTTCTTGCTGGTTTGCAAAATATAGTACAATATAGTGTGCTCTGCCTCATACTTCAATAACAACCTCTTTCTAAAGCTGCAATACTTAACATCAAACAACATGCAATTGATCATGCAATGACTACACACTTCATCTGCTTCTTTGGAAGGATAGGCAAAACTTCTAGCGTTGTATAAAACCATGAACAAGTTTGGCAGTTTTCCCACATTTTACTGAGAATCCATCTAGCTCAAACAGAGTAAAGGTTTAGCACCGCAAAGATCATATGATTCTTTGGGAATGCATATGTACCTTGTCTACCATAAAACATATCCAACTTCCTCTGTATCACCACACCATGATTGAAGTTTCTGAACATTGAATAAGCACTTGTTGTGTAAATGTGGCTAGTCATCATGTGTGTCATGCATTCATCTGTCACATGTATAAGGTGTTCTTGGAGTTTCTCACCTGAAATGAAGATTTAAGTCCTAGTGCAGTGAACTAACAAAGGTCGATTTCAAAACCCAATAATCAGAATTTCATCACTTCTGCCTGAGACTCAATCCATCCCTGCCTGATCTCCATTTGGAGGCATTAGTGACTCAGAGTGGACTGTGAGCCAGTGCGTGACAGCTGGGTGAGGGGATTTTGGGGGTATGTATTGATCGAGCGGCTTCTGTTGGTGCCAAGCCTTGTCACTCCCACTCCTTTCACTCAATGGATTGCTAATAAACCTTTATGGTCATTGCAAGCACTAATCCCAAGCGCATTTGTTAATTAGGAAGCAGCCCTTAACCAGACAGCAAGAACAGGGATGGGAATCATAAGGAATTTAATGATTCTGGTTCTGATTCAGATTCAGATTACACTAAGTGATTCGGAGGAGAAAAGGGTGGACAGTAGAAACCCTCTTCAAATGCCTGTTGTCAAATGTGAATAATAAAGGGTTGTCACACTTTTTGACATCACCTTTCCAAACAATCACTGAATAAGGATGTATCATTGTATTATTCAGAGCAATTTGGGAACCGGTTCGACCAAATATGTGGTTACAAATTAGACTGTGGCTTGAGAGCCAATTTTCTGCCAATTAAATATCTTAGAACAATAACTAGAAAAATTGACATTAACTTTTTTTTTTATTCCCGGATATATCCAGGCTTTCAATGACCGAGGAAACCCTCACACCATGAAAATCATTCCCTTCCAGTATTTAAAAAAAAAAAAAAAAAAAAAAAAAAAAAGGATCTAGTTCTCAGCTTTTAAATCTGAGCAAGACTCAAAATGACAGAGAGAAGACAAAAATGCAGCAAGAGGTTGTAGCACCATTTCATTCACTCTTGGAAAATTTAACAAGCGGTTTGCAGATCAAACACATCGGTCGTTTGTTCAATCACTGCTTCCCCCCACTGGGCAGAACAGCAGGAATGAAAGAGGTCTGCATGGCTTCTGTTGTCTGTCTCCCTTTCTTTCTGTCTTTCTCTCCAAAGAGAAGGGAAGGGAAGGGTCAGGAAGGGCTACATTAAGCACACACAGGCAGAATAAGGCTTCACTTCAACCACAACCTAAGCACTACAGTTTTTCTGCATCTGGCAGGACTAAGGAGTCTTGCTTAAATCTGTCTCTGGAAAACATGTGTTCAAGCATTTGTTGAATATTCTGTAGCAGTGATAGAAAAATATATCACAATATCTAATTCTCACTATACAGTATATAGCTACTTTAGGTTCAATTAATGAAAAGGTCATCTAAGGCTCTATTTACACTATGGGCCCTATTATAACGATCTGAGAGGTGCAATCCACTTTTGCTAGTTTAGTTGCTATTCGGCGGGCCAGACAAATGGTCCAAAAGGGTTTTACCTAGTCTCTTAATGAGTCATGGGTGTGTTTTGGGTGTAACGTGCAATAAACCAATCAAAGTCTCATCTCCCATTCCATTTAAAAGCCAGTCACACTTGCATTGGCTTTGGATTCACAATTTACATGGTGGAATTTGCAAGCGGATAGACTGAACGCTTCTCCAGAGAGGAATACTTATATTTTTAATATTTAAAAATGTTTGTTCAGCGATGAGTGTACACGCCTTGTGCACCCGCCTATATGTGCATATCACTAACGCACCCCTTTAAATAACGCAAAAAATATTGCACCATTGACTTTAGACCAGGTTTTTGTTGGGTCAATGGCGCAGTCATTTTCAGTTGCCTCAACAACGCACCTGAACACACCTTGTTTTCAGACCAGCATGCCAATGGGCGAACAGATGGGTGCCAGTGCATTTGCTATTTAAACAACATGGTGCAGGACATAAAAATTATAACTGCGTCAGGCTGAAACAAGCAAAAAACACTTGCGTCGCTCCTGGCGTCACACTGCGCCAGGTGTATGATAGGACCCTTGGTATTAAAGATGTGTTTTGGTTGATCGGATCACAAGTGGACCACGTTAAATACAGGTGTAAACGGGGTCTAAAACGTTTTAAACTTGTCCACTTTTGACCACTTCCAGAGGTAGTCAAACTCATGCAACTGGATTGCTTTCATAGTGTAGACTCTCGTGATCAAATGCGTTCGAACGAGAACAAAAGACCGTCTACTCTCCACGAACTGATGTAACGCATAAACATTATGGGAAGTGTGCTAGCCAGGCAGGATTTAAACTTTGTCGGTTGAAGACCCAAGCTTGGTTTGAAAAATGAAAAACGTACCAACACAATGTTCTCTCACCATTCTGATTTCTAACACACACTCAGTGTTCGGCTGGTCTTGCGGGCTGTCTGTCAGAGCAGAAACGAAAGTTGCCGCTCTCCGTATGTTTTTCAGTCGTCTCCTTTTGCGTTCATAAATAAATTGCGCGAGCTTATTTTGTCCATTTGATTGAAAGATCTGAAAAAGCCCATACATTTACCCACCCATAGACCCTCCCCTCAAAGAAATCATGACAGAAGTGGTTGAAAGTGGACAAAAGAAACCTCTCCCTCGTCTACTTGTGATCCAATCAACCAAAATGCATCTTAATACTAGGTGTAAACAGGGCCTAAAGTGCAAATGCAATCTGCATTCCTCCCACTGGATAAAAGCAAAGCAAACAGCATTGTCTCTCACGCATTCGTCGGTTTCAAATCGCATTCTAACAATATAAACAATATATATAATATATATTAAATCCCCCCCAAAAATGCATCTGCAAGTTTCAGACATAAAACCAAATTTAAAAAATATATGTGCAAAACACAGAAATTCAGGAATTTCAAAAATAGTGCACATAAAGATTAAGTATTTATAATCACAACTGAAAACTGCATGGTAAAACAAAAATGATGTCAATTACCGTGAAGCGTACCTCTGAAAGATTCCTGTAATTTAGCATTGCAAACAATGCTGGGAAAATAAATAAATAAATAATTCACTGCAGCAGTCAGGTTCCTAAAATCTAAAATCCTTGCTCATTGTATTATAATGATGTATTGTAATACATTCCCTGATTTGCAGAAGAAGCTATTGAACAGCAATCACAGTAATTTCATTAGCACAGTGGAAGCCGGCTGGTGCCAGTGAAAAAGCTGAATGCCTAAGCAGAATGCTTGAACCCAGAAAAAAACAGACAGAGAAAGAAAGTCACATAAGCGTCAGGGGGTATCTGCTCAGATTTAGCATTACTGTACATCTTAATAGCAAATTAGGCAGATTTCATAGTCTAGACTTCTGCAGTGTTTCTAGCTGTTTTCATAATGCTAAACACACAACGGGTGGCCACGGAACACTGC
The DNA here is from genome assembly GCA_018749465.1 of Paracanthobrama guichenoti. Lineage (NCBI taxonomy): Eukaryota > Metazoa > Chordata > Actinopteri > Cypriniformes > Gobionidae > Paracanthobrama > Paracanthobrama guichenoti. The sequence goes on along the minus strand of CM031950.1, from coordinate 2,364,948 downwards.
AAACACAAAATAATATCAAAATTAAACCATTTGCACTAAATTTCCCATCAAAACAGAGCACAGATAAAGCAAATATGCAGGAAAGAAGTCGTCGCTGAGAGCAATTATGCTTGGGCATTCAGTGTCTATGCACTGGTGGAGTTGGCAAATCTACGCCGCCCCAAAACAAATATTTATTCGAGAATGTGACAGACGGTTTGGGCACTCTGCAATTTTTCAAGAGCATCAATATTTCTGACAAACGCCCCCCTGTGACCTTTCTGTCCGTCCTGAACTGTAAACAAGAAGCCGGGTGGAATCCTAATGAGACGAGCAGCGCTGTTCCCATAAAACAACCCGCTTCACATGCCAGTATGTGCCGTGTGTTCGCTTTTTTTAACGACACACCGGTGAAATGGACTCATCTATTAGCTTTGTTTTTCAACACTAATTTTAGCTCTGTGCTGCCCCTCTTCATCACTGGTGAATTGGCACATCAATCAGTTTGGTCACTTGCTGGAAAAATAATGGACCATTTCAGATTGAGCCCTCGAGTCCAACGGCACAAAACTCAGTAAAAGTGGGTAGAGAGGGGCGCAACGATCTTGAGCAATATGAGAACATGTGGTTAGTGGTTCAGGAAAGACAGAGACACGCTAGAGTCGGGGTGAAGCAAGTGCCGTGAAGTATCAATAACACAGAAAATATTCATTTATTTCCGTTCACAGGGAAACAGTCACGAGACGATACACATTCTGAAGCCTGTCTGCTGTGCTTTGACAAATTCACTAAATGATTTTAAATGACACAGGCAAGTAATAACTCATACATATATTTACCAGGGAAATCACAGTCTCTGTCAAAACAACAAAGAAAGCAACAATGGAGAGAAAATATATTGATACAAGGATTTAAAGCAGGGTTTATCAAAACTGGGGTCAGGGAACACCAAGAGTATGCTGGGGGGCCTTATATATAAAATATTATATTATATTATATTATATTATATTATATTATATATGTGTGTGTGTGTGTGTGTGTGTGTGTGTGTGTGTGTGTGTGTGTGTGTGTGTGTGTGTGTGTGTGTGTGTGTGTGTGTGTGTGTGTGTGTGTGTGTGTTTTTGTGACATGTATGTATAATGACATGAGTATGACATGGGTATTACAAGGAGAGGGTGACTTATAAGGACATTAGCCATGTCCCCATTTGCCGACCCATGTGCAGTTTCCTGTGATGGGTAGGTTTAGGGGTAGGGGCAGTGTAGGGGAATAGAATATACGGTTTGTACGGTATAAAAACCATTACGCCTATGAAATGTCAACACAATTCACAAAAACAAACATGCGCGCATGTGTTCCATGCTGGCAAAATGAGTCCGAATGCACACGGGCTAATTACGGGCTACAGGCAAAACAAGTGAAAAATGTCAATTTTGGGTGAATTTGAGGTTTTCACAAAAATTAAAGCACTCGTCTAGCGATCCCAATGCTCTAAATAGCAATTAAACATCTAAAAGCATCTTTATTTGTATGTTTTCTGAGAGGAGTACCTTCCTTTGTCCATGAAAACAATCTCACTTGCACTGACTGACAGATCCGAAGCGTGCACACAAAGACAGCGCGCGATCCCGATATACACACATACACAGAATTACAGTATTTCAAACATCTGTCTTGGTGAGAATTCACGCAAACACTATCTGTTATGTCTTATGTGAACATTTGGTTAACTGTTGGGGAAAAACATTTGATGTGTAACATTATATTAGATCCGTGCGGTACAGTAGATCTTAATAAATAGTCTGTTTCATTAATGTTAAATCAAACAATTGTGGTATCATAGAATAAAGAAAAAGTAAAATATACATTTTTGCTATAGATATGGGTTTTGACTTGGTGTGTGCCACATTTGGTGTTATTTATCAGGCATTTTAAGGTACGGATGTTAGGTGATTTTGTTTTGGAACCTTCTAAAACTTTAACTTGATTTCTCTCAAAATCGACTTTGCTGACTATCTAACAGGTGTAGCTCAGTAATTTTTTGTCTGATTCCAACAAATCATACATCAGCACGGGACATACATACATACATACAGACAGAGACAGAGACAGAGACAGAGACAGAGACAGACAGAGACAGAGACAGAGACAGAGAGAGAGAGAGAGAGAGAGAGAGAGAGAGAGAGAGAGAGAGAGAGAGAGAGAGAGAGAGAGAGAGATCCATCACTAGTCCATCTAATCAAGGCCTCACAACAGAATCCTCTTCTCCTCACTTCTGTAATGAGGGTCAACAGCTCTTGATTAGAACGAAGACGACAGGAAAAAAAAAATTGCTATTTTCACGGGATTGGACACATGATATCACACATGGATGAATCCACACCGAGAACGATCAGGCCAACAGGGAAGCATAAATATATATAGCCTATTCTTCCATCAACATTTTCCATGTAAAAGAGCACAGCAACCACAACCCATTCACATAAACATAGGAGCCGCATGGAAAAATGCTAATGTGTGCAAGTGTATAATCTGTAAAGCTAAACATTAAGCAATATGAAAAATAATATAATAATAATAATAAATAATAAAATATAATAGTATATATATTAGTGTGTGTGTGTATATATATATATATATATATATATATATATATATATATATATTACACACACTCACTATATATACACTATACTAATATTAACATTAAATAAATAATAGCTTTTTTATTTATATTAAATACTGTATATACAATTTAAAAGAAATTATCTCAGAACTTCAATATATTACATTACATATTTAAATAATGCTATAAAATATTAACAACTAATTTGACACAGCACTCATGATGCATGACATTAAAAAAGATCTGACATGCTCACATGAATAGCTGCATGCTCAATTTTAATAAAAAAATCAGCATACAGGAACTCAAAAAGCATCCTGTGTGAATAACTAAATCAACCTCGGACAAAATGACAAACTCTCGCTGTGGACTGTGACAGATTTATGTTCAATGATATGGAAATGATCAATATATTGACTTCTAAATCCTCTTTTTGTCATGTCAATTCAATGCTTTCCTCTGCATTTCATTTCATTCTCCTCATTCTTCATTTAGGGACTTTTTCCTTTGATATATGTGATAAATTGTGAATTAACTGGCTTATGTAATTCATTTAATTAAAGTTTTTAATTGATTGACAACCCAAATATAAAACAAAACCACTGTCTGAAGGTGGAACAAATGGTTTCATACTAATGCGGACTGTTCAAACATTCCACCCATGCCTCCTCTTCTCTACACAAATATTGTTTCAAATGAAAAAAAGAGCAAAGTAAAATAAAGCTCAAGTCATCTGATATAACTGACAGAGCTCAAGGCAAATATCATACGGTGTATCTGTTGGCAAGACGCTGCCGTGGCCATAAGCGATTCTGTCCTCAAGTGACCACAATATCAACAAAGGGCCGAACCCTCCATACATAAAATCCTCAAAATAATTTGGCATCACATATATAGTGCACTTCTCTTCTGAGGGTCATAACTCTAAACATTATGAGCTCTCGGGGTCACAAGAGGCGGCTGAGGAAACTCCACGTGTCCTCCGATTATTTCCTCTTTTTGTTGTTTTAGTTTTGAGTCTCATCCTGTTGGAGGCCGGGGTCAAATATTTTGTTTACGTTCTCTCTTTCACTCCTGAAAAGATTGTCTAGGCGAGAAAAAAAAAGCATGACAAACATATTTGTAGAACTAACTCTATGGAAAAATGTGGTAGTAACTAAAACTAGATTTACTGACTTACTAATCCAAGTCAAACAAAGCTCAGCAGCAATTTTCTATGATGTTATGGTGTAGATATTAATATATATGGTCTATGATATTAAATATGACTCAGGTCACTCAATAGTCTGCAAAGCAAAAAGTTAAAACCTTTATTCAGGAAAGGAAATATAAAACTTTGAATGTAAAAGAGGCTGCGATGGATAAACATCAGTCAGTTCAACAGTATGTATGGTGTTTGTCACATCTAATTGTTTAACACAAATTATACAGTTTTTTTGTCACAAGGAAATACGTTTGTGAAGAGTCAACATTCAGGAACACAACAACACAACCCATTAAAACGACTATCTATCTGCCTGTCTGCCTCATTTTCATTCGCAAAACATTAAATATGGCATCTAACGTGACTAAGTGCAAGTAATGGGTGGGTGATATTGTTACGATTCTTCAGGCAGGATCACGATCTTATCACGATTCTTTTTTATATTTTTAAGACTATTTTGCAAGTCACTGAACAATACAGCCAAACTAATTTCCTTATTTAAAATGCAGCCTTGTGGAGCTGCACGATTCTGGATTAATTGTGAATCACAATTTTTCTCCCACAATTCTGAACAGACAACTAAACAAAATAACCTTTCATTTTCTGAGGTTCTGACAAATGGTAATTGCTGCAGTCTATTTAAAAGTTTAATGAATTGGAATTAATTTTAATTAAAAAAATGTTTGAATTTAATATAAATACTATTCTTGTTTCATTAGAAGATGAATAATTTTTTTTATTTTTTATTAAATCTCTTGAATGAATGATTCAATGACAAATATGTTTCTAACAGTCACTTGCCACCCACTGGTGACGTAACAATGTAACCGTTACAATCGTCATTTAATCACTTCCGTAGACATCAGTGTTTATATTCAAATTATGGGATAGTATTAGGAATGAGATCACCATCTTTTAACGATCAATCATGCAGCTCTACTTACAACATATCAAAAGAAAAAATAATTACACACCATTTAGGACAAAGCACGACCAAAATCTTATTTCACTATTTTATTTTATTATTTTATCTTTGCTATTAAAAATAAGAACAATATGCAAATAATAGGACAAATACAATATAAGACAATATAAGGGTTTTAATTTTCTTCAGCTATTAAGAAATTGAATAAACAAATGCACAAAAGCTTCACTGTATGAATTAAATATACACTGATTCTAATTAAAGCTCTGAAGTTATTCAGTCAAGAGCAGTGAGTGATTTTCTCTTTGTATTTTGATGTTTGATTAACATTGACAGATGGCAGCAGATTTATTAGGCTGCTGTCACTTTAAGGACTAATGCACGGATGCATCTTACACATGCGTATCATAATATACTGACACACATCCTGTATACATTCACTAGAGATAAACAACTGTGTTTATGTAAACCCTGTGTGTATTAGACAGTTTAATCACAATAAGAGGCAAAAGAGAACTTAGTTCAGTACTCACGAGCTGTGTGACAGGCTTTTAGTGTGTGCGCTCAGAAAGTTCATGTCAGAACAGTGTGCGAATAAAATGTTTAACTGGCAAATAAACCATTTTTGTTATGGGGAAGAACTGCAATGTCACGTGAAACTAACCCTACCACTGCGTTGCTAAATATGTGACGTTAATGTACGTCACATTGTACAGTATGTTGGGATCGAGTCGCCAGAACTGCAACTGAGATAATGCACTTGATACTACATGGTCTCTTAAAGGGGTAGTTCACCCAAAAATGAAAACTCATCATTTACTCATATTGTTCCAAACCTGTATGAGTTTCTTCCTTCAGTTGAATACAAAAGAAGATCTTATTAAGAATGTTGGTAACCAGGCAGTTGATGGCACCCATTGACTTCCATAGTGTTTTGTTCCTACTACGGATGTCAATGGATGCCATCAACTGTCTGGTTACCAACATTCTTCATAAGATCTTCTTTTGTATTCAACAGAAGGAAGAAACTCATACAGGTTTGGAACAACTTGAGGGTAAGGAATGACTAAATTTTAATTTTTGGGTGAACTATCCATTTTAAAGGCAGATAAAGGATGCATTTTAATAGTTTGCGATCTAAAACCATGGTATCGTGATAACTTGAATCCCAAACTAGACATCCAACACAAAAAGTTAGGAATACCATTTGATTAAAAGATAAAGTATTCATATTTAAAAGTAAATTACTACTGGAAAAATGGTGTCACGAAAAATGGTGACATCTGAATCCTCATAAATCCAACAGGACACACTCAAAAGTAAAGGTTCTTTATTAGCATTGAAGGAACCTTTAAAATCCAACCTTTCTTTTAAGACATGTTCACTGAAATGTCCTTTAGGTAACCAAATAGTTATTCTATGACACTGCTGTGAAAACCCCCCTTTGGAAAACTTTAGTTCTAAAAGTGTAATTTAGTTATCAACAGGATCTCCAATAAGATCTACACAACTCTACCAATCAAAGAACAGGGCAGTTACACCATCTTTACCATTTCAAAATAAACCTTAATCCAATATCACAAGACAAATCCACCAGCCTAAAGCAAAGCATTCACATTGGGAAGGCAGCAGGCAGAGAGAAAGAGTGAGAGAGCTTGAGCACAGACAGTAGCTATTGTTCAGTGATTAGCACCAGCCGTGACTCCACATGGCAGTTGTACTCATGGCTTACGCACAGGATGAGCGCACAACGTTGCCGCTTTATTCTACACAACCAACACATTCAAGGATGCAGGGCTGCTTTTCGACATCACAAGGCCGGAGTATGCAGGACAGTAACCTTGCTCTGAGGCGAGCGAATCACAGCGCAAATTTACAGTTCAGATTTATCCTCAGGTGCTCGGTCGGTCGGTGGTAATCAAACAGACAACTAAATAGCATGTGCGCTGATGAAAGGGGGCAGAGGGCGACGGCGGCTGCGTTGATATAGAGATGATCACAGCCTGCACAAGGTCAGCAGAACTGGACTTCAATTGACGAGGACGGGTTATTCATAAACCAGCACTGATCTCATCAATGCAATCATCTAAAAATGCAGCAAGAAGAAGAAAAAAAAAAAAAAAGATTTATTTTCTTTAGATGGACTAGCAAAGTATGCATGTAGGCTGCTTAAACACATTCAGCGGGCTTGTTTTGAATTCAGTGGGTGTTCGTTTTAGCGCTGGGGGTGAAACATGTGGCCTATAATTCATCTACACATGTACGTGACCACAAACACCAGGTAAAGTGTGATGCTTATAAGTTCACGTACTAGAGCCATAACAGCAGACAGTCTCCTCGCTTACAAACAACTTTCTATTTTTACATCAGTGGCCAATTTGTCGGTTAATGCACTGATTGAATTTATTTATGGAGGTATTTCCAGCCTAAATCAATCCATTTAGGTTCGCTACACTGCAGTTTCATCTATCCTAAAGAAAATTAAATTTCACAGAGGAGCCAATTGAGCAAAAGGCGGAATGTGTATGGAAACTTTCATATTGTTCGGTCTCCAAATAAACTGGATTACAATAAGATGCAAGATTATTGGAAATGCATATGCATCGATTAGGTGTGTTTATCTATATAAAATAATGTATAGAGAGGGAGAGAAATGAATAGACATAGAGGATAGCTCTACTGGCAGCACACACACGTGTGACCCTGGACCACCGAACCAGTCATAAGTCGCATAAACATTGAGTATATTTGAGGCAATAGCAACAAAACATTGTATGGGTCAAAATTATAGATTTTTCTTTTATGCCAAAAATCATTAGGACATTAAGTAAAGATCATGTCCCATGAAGATATTTTGTACATTTCCTACCGTAAACGTATAAAAAAAAAAAATATTAGTAGTAGTAATATGCGTTACTACTTAAAGGCGACAACTTTAAAGGCGGTTTTCTCAATATTTAATTTTTCTGCACCCTCGGATTCCAGATTTTCAAATAGTTGTATCTCGGCCAAATATTGTCCTATCCTAACAAACCATACATCAAAGGAAAGATTATTTATTCAGAAAAAATTCAAAAAAAAAAAAAATTACCCTTATGGTTTTGTGATCCAGGGTCACAGACACACACACACACACACACACACACACATACATATACATTCATTATATACATACACATTATCTGTTTATAATTAAACAATATGGAATAAAAGTTGGAACAGCATAGGTAATATATATTTGCATTTTACCATGCAGATCATCCATCTTTTCCCCAAAACATTTATTCCGATATAGAAATTGGAGATTCGAGACTGTTTTCGGCTAAGTGTAAAAACAGCGTTTTGCTCGGCTCTCTCCTCCACAGCGCCTAACATTCTCCAGCGGAGCTCATACTAATCTCACACCGGGCGAGAGCATCCCTGATCCGGCTACTGCAGGCAGCCACAGCCCCTCTCCTCTCTACATGGATCAAACTGCCACCAAAGGCTTTGAGTGATCAGATTTGGTATAAACCCATCAACTGCATCTTACTGAGAGCACCTCAATGCATCAATTACTCATGCAAGGCAATAAACGAAATCAATGTGTAAATTAAGCAATACATTTGATTTTAGTTTAGGCTTTAAAACGAGAAACAACATTTGGGTCATTTGCCTAGAGGAAAACAATATTTCAGTCATGTGACTGCTACAGATGTGACAGACAAACAGATTGAGTGCACGATATCACCTTTTCCATATATCTATTCAATCTGCACGCCTACATGAACTAAAACAATGCTATTTTCTTTAACTGTAAGCCCTGCTCGTGGTGTGTACTGTTTATCTAAAGCAACTTTCCCTCTGAAATGTCAATATGCATGTGTTAGATTCATGCACAACCACCAACAGGCAAGACTGGAATAATTATTCATTGTGTATTGGCTAACAGAAATAGTGATTTTAATGCATCCCTTGATGCACAGCACAAACGCACGGATATTTTACCTCCTTTTAGCTAAACACTGGTTTTAATGCCCCCTTTGTTCTAGCTGGCTTTATTGACCACATCCATCAGGATCCCTTCCACAAAGCAGTTTAACCATCTATTCTCTCATCTACGAGATCGCATTGGTTTTTTTGTGGTAAAAGAAGCATGCGTTACATCTCCAGATCATGCATTCGCGATTTCAGTACAATAAAGCCATGCATCAGAATGAATCATTCGCGCGAATGTTTGTGTATCACTCGTACCTGTGTTCAAAGTGCAACAGTTACATCCACAGTTGGGTTTTGTAGAGCCTCTCGGTGCTTATCGCAAGCGGATTCGGAGATATCGCTTTATTTTCCAGTGCAAAACGCCCGTATGAAACCGTAAATGCGCTCAACGCGTCGATGGCATGGTATTCTCCAGTCCGTACCTCAAGAAAGCGTCGCGCTTTACTTTAGAAGCGTGGAGTCGCAGCTATCGCTTTAAAATGGAGCGTACCATTCAGACCCTAGGGGTGCGCATAGACCCGTCTGTAAAGCATATGCGTTTTGAGAGGACTTAGTATAACCCAGTCAGATTGATTGAGTTTCAGTTATATTTCTCTTCTAAAACACCGCGTAATATCATCTCCTTATTTAAGAAATGCGTAAATCCCTTTACAGTATTATTGTCAATCCTCCCTGTCATAATGAATGGCATCATCCCGCCCTTCATCTAGGATTCTCTAACAACCCAGATGTTGAGTAGACTGTAAAAACAGACGGATATGTCTGGATTACAACAATTAAGGTCATGATGCTGGGAGATGAGAAATTGGTTGCATCTTTTTGCTAATAAATGCACACTAATCATTTAATCTTCCAGTCAACAAAAGCAACAACAATGAATATATCACGTAAAAAGGAAGATTCCACAGTGAAAAGATTAATTTCTGCTCCCATGAAATCAAATTTGGACTTTTGTGGCTTTTAGTCAATGTTTATTAGTTTTGAAGTCATCTATATGCTAGTGCGTGCCTTGTTGTGTATATTTCTGTTATGGGAAAATGCTTGCACAAAATGTGATCCAATCAAATGTGATCTAGAATAAGAATGTCCCTCCTTTCCCTCATCTAGCAATACGCCTATTTTTTACTTGTACTTACACCCGTATGAAAACCATTTCTACTGACTCACAGATGTCTTCTAGAGTTTCAAAAGTACTTGCAAAAAAACAAAAAAATGCTTAACAGTATCTCAAAGTGTGCTCACATTTGCAAAGATACTAGTCTGCGTTCAGAAGTTCAATGATAAACAATATGATCCTAAAGCCAATGACCTGAGTGTGAAAATGAGTTTTTAAGAGAAGCATCTGAGACAAAGCTGATACCTCAGTGAAGCTTAACAGAGATCTCCAATAAGCCTCCTAAAAAATGAAAAAACAGCTCCTAACCAGGTCAAAAGTGTTCTAGCATCAGATTTGCTCTTTGATCTTTTACAACTCTTTGATTTTGCCAGTAAAATGTTTCACAGAGGTCACGTGCCAGAGGTCAGATCCCATTTACGCTAAGCAAATGCATTCTGGATGTCTTATGATGTGGTTCAGAGTGTTATTTTTTGACTTATTTGCTCAGTTGAGACTAGCAGGAAGCAGATCTGTCCTTTGCTTATTTGCCTTTAATGAAGTTTGATGTAATCTGCAAGCAAATAGCGACACAATCCAGTTATTCAAATCATGTGGCCCAGTAAATGGCTGTTTAGGGAAAATGACACTGCACGGTAAACAAACACTAAAATCGCCTGATGTAAACACAGCAAATCTACGAATCCGTGCCTACGGCACTTCAATCGTAAGAGCTAATAGTCTTTAGAATGTCTTCACTAATATGCGTTTTACAACCTCTGACTCCGGAGGGGAAATTTCCAGTCTTTTTTAGATGGAATGACAGTAAAATCCTTTTCAAATCTCAGATGTGAAGACAAAATTTAAATCTAATCCTAACCAATAAATACAGTGAGTAACATCCAGTTAGTATCTCAATGCTAAAACTCCCGAGGTCCCAAAATAACCTGATGGCGGTTGGGTGGGATGGTAACGTTTGACTTCCCTGCTCTCCCCCTCCTTCTCCTCCTGTGATCCAGGCAGTGTTTGTGCTTGGCACGTTCTGCCCAGCCCTGTTCTCTTCCTCTGTAATTGTGAGCATCTGTAATTGAAGCCACTTGAGCCCGTAGTTGTTGGTTCCTCAACCACATCGGCCTTTTGGAGGATGGTGCTGTTCGGTGCCGCTGTGCACATGCTGCGGCCCAACAAGACGGGTTGGAAAATGCAGGAAAATGGAGAAGTTCGTGGGAGGAAACTTCCGGGGCTGATGAAAGAGTGTGGTTTGTCCTTGCAAACATAAATCTCATCAGAGCAAAACACAGTCACATCCCAAAAACTGGCAATTTCATTCCTAAAGGGCGACATTGCACGGGTGCACATTTAGATGGCGGAGTCTTCACTGTGAAATCAGATTTATAAACAAGTTTTTATCTACTAAGATCATCAGTCATGTGATTCAGGTTCCCAAGTTCAATCATGTTGACTTGCTTAGAAAAAAGAAGCGTTTCCCTGTTAAAAAAAAAAAAAAACTACATACACTGATTATGTGTGAAGTATGGCAGCTGGTTTGAGTTGGTTTATGCTGGCCCTTAGTTGGTCCTGAGCTAGTTTCTTAGGATCAGCTTAGGACCATCTTAAACCAGCTCATAACCAGCTAAGGACCAGCTTAAACCAGTTCAAACCAGCTGCCATGTGTCAAAACATACCCAACCAGCAAAATGTTTTTTTTTACAGAAAAGTAGACAAAATAAAAATATGCTTAAAATCAAACTCTGAAATGTATTAATCACGTGATTCAAGTTTCCGAGTTCAATCATGTAAAGTTGAGACTGATTTTGCTTGGGAAAAAAGAAGTGTTTGTCATACAAAGTGCTTAAAATCAAACTCTGAAAAGCAGTAATATCACAATTTTCAAGCTTGAGAACATATCATGCAATCTGTCTATGCTGGCATTAGCCTAACTTGACTTGCGACTAAGAAATAACAGATGATTTTGAGCCAAAATACAGCAGAGTTTGAATTGGCAGACAGCTTTTGACATCAACAGCAAAAAATACGCATTTACCTCTTATTTAAAAGTTAATATTCCTGTTTATATGCATGATCACAGTAATATTTTATTATTTGCATTTAACATTGATTTAGCGCATTTTTATGACCCACTTACTGAACATACTGAACATCATTTATGCATTTAGCAGATGCTTTTATCCAAAGTGATAAAGCGATCACAACAAATCAATGCATTTATACACTTAAACGCTATCTAATGATGGTATCTTTAGTTAATGCAACTAGTTAGTAATCTTAAACACGGCTGCTTAGCTCATCCAAAAAATATAATTTGAGTAATAACCTCTCATTTCATGCTACACCATGTGTTATCAGGGGGAATAAAATAACCTTTTCATCAAATGTGATGTCTGCTCCTTTTTATCATGTCATACAGTTCCAGAGTAAATCATGATTTATTGCGACTCTTGAATTATTTGATTTTGCCAGTAAAATGTTTTGCAGAGGTCATGTGGCGTCTCATCTGAAGGTCGCAGTGGGAGACGAAAGCATATTCATGAGATCATGCCACATGTACAGTATATGGTCTGTTTATGGGCCTCATTGAAACTTTACTAACCTTGAGAAGGATTCCTAATGTTTACAACCAATTACCCTGGTCTTTTACATTCTCCTTTACAAGTGTTAATTTATTAAGAGCTATTTTTGGAGAAAAAAAAATAGACGCCATCATGTATGTCATATTTTTTGACTATATTCTTTATTTGTTTATGAATGTTTTATGAATGTTACCAAGTTGGGCACTACCATAACAATCCCTTTGAAGTACATTAATGGTAAAAAGTTTGGGAAAATTATGATTGAAAGAATTCTCATGCTCAACAAGGCTGCATTTCAAGAAAAATATCCATATTTAACTCATCATAAAGTAAAATATTTAGCTTCTGACGAACCGCCTTCTTTATTCAACTTACGACGATAACATCGGACGTATAGTAAAAAAGCATAACTAGCGCCACGATGACGTCGGACGTAGTGTAAAAAAACTTAACTGGTGCAACGATGACGTTGGCCATAGTGTAAAAAAACTTAACTGGTGCAACGATGATGTCGGACGTTGTGTAAAAAAGCATAACTGGTGCAACGATGATGTCGGACGTTGTGTAAAAAAGCATAACTGGTGCAACGATGACGTCGAATGTAGTGTAAAAAAGCGTAACTGGTGCAACGATGACGTCGGACGTAGTGTAAAAAAGCATAACTGGTGCAACGATGACGTCGAATGTAGTGTAAAAAAGCGTAACTGGTGCAACGATGACGTTGGCCATTGTGTAAAAAAACTTAACTGGTGCAATGAAGACGTCAGATGTAGTGTAAAAAAGCATAACTGGTGCAACGATGACGTCGAATGTAGTGTAAAAATGCATAACTGGTGCAAAGATGACGTCGAATGTAGTGTAAAAAAGCGTAACTGGTGCAACGATGACGTCGAATGTAGTGTAAAAAAGCATAACTGGTGCAACGATGACGTCGAATGTAGTGCAAAAATGCATAACTGGTGCAACGATGACGTCGAATGTAGTGTAAAAAAGCATAACTGGTGCAACGATGACGTCAGATGTAGTGTAAAAAAGCGTAACTGGTGCAATGATGACGTAGGACGTAGTGTAAAAAAACTTAACTGGTGCAACGATGACGTCGAATGTAGTGTAAAAAAGCGTAACTGGTGCAACGAATGAGTTAAACTCTTTCTACGCTCGCTTTGACTGTAACCGCGGCAACGCGACTCCGCCAAGTGGCGCGTCAGAGGGAATTACTCAGAGCAGCAACAACCACGTGATCTCTGTCTCGGAGGATGAAGTTCGGAGAGCACTCAAGCGTGTGGACGTCAGGAAAGCTGCTGGGCCAGATGGTATTTCAGGCCGTGTTCTGCGGTCCTGTGCTGATCAGCTCGCCGGGTTGTTTACATCTATCTTTAATGAGTCCCTCGCTACATCTGTGGTCCCCACCTCCTTCAAAAAATCCACCATCATCCCTGTCCCTAAGAACAGTAAACCCTCTTGCCTAAATGACTATCGTCCAGTGGCTCTCACATCTATAGTCATGAAGGTCTTTGAGAGACTCATTAAAAACACCATTTGCGCCTTCATTCCTGACACTTTGGACCCTCTTCAGTTTGCCTATCGTCCCAATAGATCGACTGAAGATGCCATCTCTCATGTCCTCCACTCCTCCTCACTCACATCGACAGCAAAAGTGGGAACTACGTAAGGCTGCTATTTATTGACTATAGCTCAGCCTTTAACACCATAGTTCCCATCAAGCTAACCTCCAAACTCCTGGATCTCGGCCTGAATCCTTCTCTCTGCCACTGGATTGAGGACTTCCTCACTGGCAGGCCTCAGGTGGTGAGAGTAGGCCAGTCCACCTCCACCTCCATCACCCTGAGTGTGGGAGCTCCACAGGGCTGTGTCCTGAGTCCCCTGCTCTACTCTCTCTACACGCATGACTGTTTGTCCACACACAGCTCCACCTCTATCATCAAATTTGCTGATGATACTGTTGTCCTGGGCCTCATTTCTAACAACAATGAGACGGCATACTTGGACGAGGTGGAGCATCTAACATCATGGTGCCAGGACAACTGTCTCTCTCTGAATGTTGGCAAGACCAAAGAAATGATTGTGGACTTCAGGAAGAGACAGCAACGGACATACTCCCTCCTCATGATCAGCGGGTCACCAGTAGAGAGAGTGAGCAGCTTCAAGTACCTGGGTGTAAACATCTCCGAGGACCTGACCTGGACTGCTCACATTCAGACACAGGTGAAAAAAGCCAGGCATAGACTGTACCACCTGCGCCAGCTGAGGAAATTCAGGGTTTCACCAGTTATCCTGAAAACTTTCTATTTAGGGGTGATAGAAAGTGTATTAACTCAGTGCATCACAGCGTGGTATGGGAACAGCACCAGTCATGACTGCAAAGCCCTGCAAAGAGTCGTGCTCGTTATCCGAGAGTATCTCAGGGTCAGCTCTCCCGTCTCTGCAGGACGTCTACACCAAACGCTGCAAAGGTAGAGCTACTAAAATCATCAAGGACTCTAATCACCCTGCAAACCCTCATTTCACGCTGCTGCCATCTGGTAAGCGCTTCCGAAGCCTGATGGCCAAAACTGAGAGACTCAGGAGGAGCTTCTTCCTCCAGGCCATCAGACTCTGAACTCAGTCACTTAACATCACGTGACTTCACTTCAGGATAAACATCGATACACTGACATTGCACTGCATTTTCTGTTCACAGTTGTTACTGTGTTATAAACCTGTTTGCACATTATACTCTTATACATTTATTAACCACATATTTATAAGTCTGCAGTTTACTCACTGCAGAGTTTACCTCACTTATTTTATTCCACTTCTTTATTCTTATTTTTTTACTTTTTCTTCTACTTGACTTGATTATTTATAATTCTACAGATATATATATATATATATATATATATATATATAGTACTTTTTATCCTATTTCTATTATAATTTCCTCCTTGTGTTTTTAACTGTGAATTTGCACTGTCCATGGAGCGGACCTGTTTACATTTCACTGCCGGATGTATATTCTGTATATAACTGTGTATGTGACAAATAAACCTCTTGAATCTTGAATCTTGAATCTTGAACGATGACGTTGGCCATAGTGTAAAAAAGCGTAACTGGTGCAACGATGACGCCGAATGTAGTGTAAAAAAGCGTAACTGGTGCAACGATGATGTCGGATGTAGTGTAAAAAAGCGTACCTGGTGCAACGATGACGTCAGATGTAGTGTAAAAAAGCATAACTGGTGCAACGATGATGTCAGATGTAGTGTAAAAAAGCGTAACTGGTGCAACGATGACGTCGGACGTAGTGTAAAAAAGCATAACTGGTGCAACAATGACGTTGACCATAGTGTAAAAAAGCATAACTGGTGCAACGATGACGTTGGCCATAGTGTAAAAAAGCATAACTGGTGCAATGATGATGCATTCGTCTGAAAGACTGTCATATACACCTAGGATGGCTTGAGGGTGAGTAAATTATGGGATAATCAATGAGTCACAGTGAGGCTCTGTGACTAGGGCTCTTATTATGAAAAGGACTCTTATTTTGACAATGGACTGTGACCATACATGTACACATGCACTTCTCATGGTAACATCGTAACACACATTATCTGTTTGTCTCACTGATCATGTGTATTGATTAATGTTGTTTCTGTCTCTATCATGCCTTTTTATTCCTCAGTTTAATGATTCATGAATTTCACTATGTTGAGTTATGTATTGTGTCATGTTAAACAAGACTGGTAATCATGTAAAATGTTTATTATTTCCATATAACCACTGACATATTATAACATTTTCCCCATCCCAAACAGACAAAACCCGGTCACAGTAAATGCCACCATTTTGAAGATCTTATTCCCGCCAATAGAAGGCACAGTTCTCATATATGAGGGGGAGACTGGAGATTCTTGGTTAAACATTGTTAAACATTAACCATTGTTCCACATGTTTAGGTATTTGTGTATTATAATAACAGTTTACCTCTTTGTTACTGTTAAATCACATTTAATTGTCTTTCTTAAATTTCTTTTTTACATTTAATTTCTAAATGGTTTAATCCAAGTAGGAGGGGCTTGGCCTCTTTAAGATGGCCTCTCAGAGTTGTTTGGAAGCTTGTAGAGTGAGTTGGAGTATAGTTGTGTGATGAAAATTGCTGTGTTTTGGGTCAGTTTATTGGCATGACCAAAAGTTTGTTTGTATATAACTTTTGAACAGTTAATTTATTATATTTTTGTTTTGTTTTTTGGGATTTTCACTGTAAATACCATTTGTACACCATTGGGAAACTTATTCTCTTTTGACTTCATGTCACTTCACTTTTACGCCTCCATCTTCCGGTACATTTAGATCAAAACATCTTTGGGGTCCTTTTGTTGCAGTTGACACAGTTGTCTCTGTTACACAATCCCTGCATCCTAATGTGCATACCATCCACCCTATCCGTTCTAAATAGTATTGAATATTACTAATGTCACATACTATTTAGGATGGATAGTATGCACAATGAGATGCAGGCAATGTCTTCTGGATTACTAAAGCTACAGGTGAGATTTTTATCAGGGTTGGCTAAACTCTGCAGGACACCCTCAGACGTTGACCATCCCTGCATTAGTGCAACAACAGCCCTGACACATAATCTTTAACCTCTTGTACCCCTCACTGCCCCTGGTGGTTGAAGGAGCACTGTCAATAACAAACCTGGAGGTTATTTTATAAGCTGTCTAGTAGCAACATGAAAACCATATGAAACACACAGACAGGCTCTTGTGATTGTCATGGTAACATACATTTAGACATGGATCACAAATTAAGTTGCAATGTAAGAAAGGCATCTCTTAAGTTAATGTTGCGGGTTCCGTTCCATAAACAGCACATGTGGCATAATGCTAATTACCATAGTCTCAACACACAAGGTTTTTTTTTTTAAACCCAAATTTGTACGAAAAATTAAACAGGCCCAGGCACTCAAGCACTTAAAAGCACAAATATTAGGTTCATACATAGATTAAAGCACTTCTGTTATTTCTTGCAAGAGCCTTTAAATACCATACACAGCTTCACAAACAAGGTTATCAAGCAATTACATATCATTTGCCAAATAGCTAGTTAAATTAAATAAAGATAAATAAAATCATGTCTGCATTTTTTTAAATGAATACAGGGTTTTTATAGTTGACTAAAACTAAAACCATAAAAAAACTTATTGTATTTCAGCTAGTTGCCAAAGCAACATTTCAAATGATCATTTAGTTTAACTCTGTGTAATTAAGTAAAAATAAAACTGAAATAAAATTAATAAAAACTATATAGACATATTTGTTTAAAAACACAACAAAATAAATAAAACTTTAACTGAAATGAAAATGGAAAATACAAATATAGACTCCAGAGCTGTTGTTTTTTCCAGAGCTGTATATATATATACACACATAGTCATGCCCAAAATTATTCATACCCTTGGTAAATATGACCAAAGAAGGCTGTGAAAATAAATCTGCGTTGTTAATCCTTTTGATATATTTAAAAAAAAAAATGTATACAATTCTAACCTTTTACACATGGGGTATTTTTTTATCCCTGTGTGCACCAAACCCATCTTGAGTGTTTGCTGATAAAAGCTCTTTCCCCCCATCTGACCACAGAACCAGGTCCCGTCTGAAGTTCCAGTAGTGTCAGTTATTTTTCAAACGTTCTGTGGTCAGATTAAAAAATAAAAAATAAAAAATAAAATTTTTGTCAGTAAACACTCAAGATGGGTTTGGTGCACACAGGGATAAAAAAGTATCCCATGTGTAAAATGAAATACTCTGCTGTATCTTGAATGTTGTGGGTCTATCTTTCTTCCAGAGATCCTGGACATCTTGTTCAGATACATGGTATCATGGATTCTAGCAAATAAAAGCAGATAAAAAATTAAAACCTGACTGTCCCAGCTAGAAATCTTATAATGGGCCAAGGTTGGATCTTCCAACTGGATAGTGATCCAAAACAAACATCAAAATCAACACAAAAATGTGTCACTGAGCACAAAACCAAGTTTCTGCCATTCCAGTCCTTGACCTGAACACTATAGAAGATGAGTGGGGTGAACTGAAGAGAAGAAACACCAACATGGATCTGGGAATCTGAAGGATCTGGAGGGATTCTGTATGGAGGAATGCTCTCTGATCTCTTGTCAGGTGTTCTCCAAACTCATCAGGCATTATAGAAGAAGACTCAGAGCTGTTATCTTGGGGAAAGGAGGTTGCAAAAAGTATTGAATAAAAGGGTATGATTAATTGTGAGCAATGTGTATTAGAGAAAAACATTTATTTCATAATAAGGTAAGAGAATATATATATATATATATATATATATATATATATATATATATATATATATATATATATATATATATATATATATATATATATATATATATATATATATAAACACGGTACATGAAAAAACATCCGAACCGCTCGGTTCGCTTGTCTCGGTTCGGAGTGTGTGCGTTGCAAGGTTCGACGCATGCGCAATGTAGCCTCGTGCCCGTATGTTACCTCAGACAGTGGGTGTCCTTTTCGTGAAATAAGAGGTGTGTGTGTGGACATACAGTACAAGTGGAGTGCTGCAGGTCACGTCACGTGTAGAAATGGCAAGTGGGAGAGATAAGGAAGGCTGCCTGGATTTGGAGGATGCGCCAGAGTTGTATAACGCCGGCTTCACACTGCACGCGCAAGCAGTGCGTTGACAGGGCAGAAGCAGTGCGTATGGAGAGCGGGAGCCGGCCGCGCCCGTTGTGCATTCACACTGGCAGCGTTTGTCCATTGTCCATGAATATTGTCCATTCTGTCACATTTTCCGGTGTTCTCCTCCGACCCCTGTCTGTCTCGTTTGATTTATGATGGGCAGCATATATCTGCTGCAAATGCGACCGTGTTCCCCTCTGTCCCAAACACACATGCATATAACATATTGTATATAAGTAGTTTACATGATAAATGTAACATTAAAGTTAAGATATGCTTCTAGTTTTAATAATTTAAACAGGCCTTTGAAGTTTGGGCAAAAAGTTGCTCACACTGAATTAAAGCCACAGTGCATTGTTCTGATCAATATTGACATGATTAACATGAAACAGGAAACAAATTTTACATGATATAACATTTTTTTTAATACTCTATCCTAAATTGTACATATTTAAGCATATTTAAGCTGAAGTGAATTTCTGGAGTGTTAATGATTAAAAGAAAAAACAACAAGAACCGTACAGAACCGAAAACCGTGACCCTAAAACTGTGATACAAACCAAACCGTGGGTTTCGTGAAACGTGCCACCCCTAATACACACACACACTATATTGCCAAAAGTTTTGGGACGCCTGCCCTTACATGCACATGAACTTTAAAGGAAATCCTATTTTTAATCCGTAGGGTTTCATATGGAATTGGCCCACCCTTTGCAGCTATAACAGCTTCAACTCTTCTGGGAAGGCTTTCCACAAGGTTTAGGAGTGTGTTAATGGGAATCTTTGACCATTCTTCTAGAAGTGCATTTGTGAGATCAGGCACTGATGTTGGACGAGAAGGCCTGGCTCGCAGTCTCCGCTCTAATTCATCCCAAAGGTGTTCTATCGGGTTGAGGTCAGGACTCTGTGCAGGCCAGTCAAGTTCCTCCACACCAAACTCACTCATCCATGTCTTTATGGACCTTGCTTTGTGCACTGGTGCGCAGTCATGTTGGAACAGGAAGACATTTGGGGAGTTCCTTTCACTGGAACTAAGGGGCCAAGCCCAGCCCCTGAAAAACAACTCCACACCATAATCCCCCCTCCACCAAACTTTACAATTGACATATTGCAGTCAGGCAAGTACCGTTCTCCTGGCAACTGCCAAACCCAGACTCATCCATCTGATTGCCAGAAGTGTGATTCATCACTCCAGAGAGCACATCTCCACTGCTCTAGAGTCCAGTGGCGGCGTGCTTTACACCACTGCATCCGACGCTTTGCATTGCACTTGGTGATGTAAGGCTTGGATGCAGCTGCTCGGCCATGGAAACCCATTCCATGAAGCTTTCTACGCACTGTTCTTGAGCTAATCTGAAGTCCACACAAAGTTTGGAGGTCTGTAGCTATTGACTCTGCACACCGTGAGCCTCAGCATGCGCTGACCCCGCTCTGTGATTTTTATGTGGCCTACCACTTCATGGCTGAGTTGCTGTTGTTCCCAATTGCTTCCACTCTGTTATAATACCACTAACAGTTGACCATGGAATATTTAGTAGTGAGGAAATTTCACAAATGGACTTATTGCACAGGTGGCATATATATATATATATATATATATATATATATATATATATATATATATATATATATATATATATATATATATATATTATATCTTGGCTTGAAAATAAATAAAATATGTCAGATTATTATTGGAATAAAATGGCTTGCAAATGCCAAATCATGTTGACTTTAAGATAACAGATTTTCTACTCTGTATATAGCCTATATGCTAAAATACTACACTTTTGTTACATTTTTAGATGTTTATTTTTGGTTTATATTCAGATTTGATGTTTAAACACCACCCTTCTACTTTCATTATACTGTCTCTCTTTAAAAGATACTGTTGTTTAAGTGCTTTCCACATTACCACTTAAGCGGACAAACTAAATTGCTGGGAAAAAAGCACAAAACTCTGCAGCATAAAGTTTTGCAGGAGCTCATAAAGCAAGTGTAAATGGCATGAAATTTTTGGAACACACACCCAGGCGCAGCGAACCCCCAAGTGAAAATTGATGCCTACATCCTTGTAATTTGCAGAAGTCACCATAAAAAGCGAGCAGCATGCATGACAATAGCTCTCTCTCATTTTACTGCTGGGCACTCCGGCCCCCTGACAGGGCCTGCTTTTTCACCCCAAACCGCTCTGTTCAGCTTCTCGCCCCTCTCTTACACTGCACATCTGGCCCCTATAAGCCACTGCAGCTGTTAGTCAAATTATGTGTGCACTTTGGAGGGTCCGAACCACAGAAGGCACCCCTCCCCGAGAGGCTGGGAAGGAACCAGCTCGATTCTGATGAGGGATCTTATTAAAGCACCAGCAGTAGTCCTTAATTTGCCCCTGTCGCTGTAAAGCATTTTATTTCACTCTTTTCATCTACCGCTGCACACTCACTTGAAAGTTATTTCCTTGTGCCATATGTGTAAACAGAAGACAGCCAGCCACAGATAATTAAAGTGAGACCTTTACAGTGGAAATTAGATTTTAACTTAAATGGATAGTTTGACCCAAGATGAAAATTAAGTAATTTACTCACCCTAGTGTTGGTCTAATGCTATATGCCGCCCTTCTTTCTTTCCTTCATCTAAAGAGGATTTTTTTTTTTTACAAAATGTTAAATAGTGACCAGCATGAAGTTTTTTTTTTTTTTAAAGATGAAAAAGTACGCCTACGTTTACACTGCAAGTCTTAAAGGAACACGCCAACTTTTTGGGGACTTTAGCTTATTCACCGTATCCCCCAGAGTTAGATAAGTCCATACATACCATTCTCATCTCCATGCGTGCCAATAACTGTCTGACGCACACACCGCTAGCCTAGCTTAGCACAAAGACTGGAGGTAAACGGCTCCATCTAGCCTACTGCTCAATAAGTGACAAAATAACGCCAACATTTTCCTATTTACATGTTGTGATGTGTATAGTTACATCGTGTACTAAGACCGATAGAAAATGAAAAGTTGCGATTTTCTAGACCGATATGGCTAGGAACTATACTCTCATTCCTGCGTAATAATCCAGGAGCTTTGCTGCCGTACCAGAGGCACTGCGTAATATCATTGCACCTCTGCACCCATGGTACGGCAGCAAAGTTCATGGATTATTACGCAAGAATGAGAGTATAGTTCCTAGCCATATCGGTCTAGAAAATCGCAACTTTTCATTTTCTATCGGTCTTAGTACACGATGTAACTATACACATCACAACATGTAAATAGGAAAATGTTGGCATTATTTTGTCACTTATTGAGCAGTAGGCTAGCTGGAGCCGTTTACCTCCAGTGTTTGTGCCAAGCTAGGCTAGCGGTGGGTGCGTCAGACAGAGTTACGGCACGCAAGGAGATGAGAATGGTATGTATGGACTTATTGAACTCTGGGGGATATGGTGAATAAGCTAAAGTCCCCAAAAAGTTGGCGTGTTCCTTTAATGCACAGATCCGATACTTTGCCATTATCCGATTTTTGGCCCGCCTGTTTACATACATTTTTAGGCCGCATTTACACTGCAGGTCTTTATGCCCAATTTTTATTTATTGACTATATCCAATTTTTTGGACGACCAGCTTACATCTTTTTTTAAAAGTGACCCAGTGATATCTGTATTTACACACTTGGCGAAACAACCCAAAGTAGAAGTATTGACCCAGAAAAGCTTAGACCGAAAAGGAAGTACTTTAAATGTAAAAAAAAAAAAAAATATTACAAGCTTTTGCTTTCTACACCATCTTTACCATATGAATAGCTTTGGGTTGAACCTTCGACCTCCATCGCGGCACTGAAACGAGTCATGTGATTACGGTTGGTGTTCATCTGAGTTGATTCTGATTCATTTCAGATTTGAATGAGGCCTGAAACCAATCGGAGAATATCGGAATCCATGTGCTTTTTTCCTGCTTACACATTCGTGGGTCAAATCCGATCTGTGCCACATGGGAGGAAAAAATTGGAATTGAGTCACTTGAACCATGTAATGTAAATGCGGCCTTAGACACGACAGGTATCTGATATCTGTGTTCACATTAATTCCCGCCCAAAATAATTGTCGGTGATCGTTTTAGTCTACTATGCACATGGACATGGTAGACCCTCTGGTTTTGAATGGCCATGCTATTAAAATGATTTACATAATTCATGTCAGGTGGCTATGATTATTTGCCAGAATGGACAAAATAACAGCTTTCATGGATGTATTTTCTCAATAAAAACGCTGCGAGTGAGCACATACAGGCACATCTGCTTCGTAATACAACATTAAAAAGCTATCTTTGTGGGCAAACTTGTCGCCCTCACCTTGTTGTGGCTTGGAATTCAAAGGGCAATCGGATATACGTGTTTAGACGTAGGTCGGATGTCGAGATATCGGATATGTATCTGATTTAAAACCACATTTGGAAGTGGCTCAGATGGGATTTTATTTTAGTATCATTGATATACTATTATACACTGTAAAAAAAAATCCCCCCAAACTCAATTTAAAATCATAATTTTTACAATGTAGTTTTTGTTCATATTTTGAATTAGATTTTCTTTTTATATTTTCTTTATTCACTTTAATTTTAAAGTATAAGTAAGTTTGTTGTGTTTTAATCATTTGTATTAGTTTTGTTTTTTGTTTTAAAAAAATTTTTTCATTTCTTATTTTATTTCAAGTAATGAAAATGTTTTTGTGTGGTTTTATTTTTAGTTAACGCTAATAACCCTGGTATGCAGTCAGACATTTTGTTGTTTTGCCGTGTTTTGCTGTTTTATTATGCTGTAGTTTTCATGTGGCATTTCATGGCTTTTTGCCATCCTGTGGAAAACATTTGTAAAACTTCAAAGTGGAGCTCAAACAGTTGCCAAGCAACAATTCTTTTTGTACAGTACCCCAACAGCAGGTTGCACAGCATTGTTGTCAGTGGGGTAGTCCTTTGGGAATTACTTGAGCTCAGTATCCAACAGAATATTGGGAAGAGGAAATCTCAAATCCATGTTTAATAAGTGATCATGATCATTGGCACCACATTAAATTATTTATTGCATTACATTTATACCGTACATTACTATGGATTTTGGACAAAGTATATGGAAATAACATGCTTGTTCAACACTACTATGATGTCAATATTCTTTAAAGCTCCTTGAAGTGCAGTTTAAATAACGTGGTATGTGCTATACGTATACGGTATATGGGTAGCTAAAGAACATTAAAGCATTTTTTTTTTTATTCATTATTACATTTGAGGTTCCTGTTTTGTAGGTCTCCTACAATAGGTTTACATGCATCCAAGGTCAAACACACACTTAAATTTTCTCTTAAAATACATTGCACATCACCTCATTTCTCTAAGAGTCTGAAAATGGTTTGTTTGAATCAGTCTCTCTAAACCCCTCCTTTCCGAGAGCCTACTCTGCTCTGATTGGTCAGACGGCCCAGTCTGTTGTGATTGGTCTACTGCTTACGGTGCATATCGCAATTACCATATATGAATTTTAGCTCCGGATCTTCCGTAGCTGCGTCCCAATTCGCATACTATCTGTCCAAAATAATATTCGAAAATTAGAATTAATGTGTCCCAAATTGTAGTATGTAATGAGTATTCCAAAGATACAACAAACATAGCGGATGTGCGAGTCCGATGGTTAAGTGGATTTAGATAAAGGGGTTTGAGTGATTAATTATCAGTGTCTAATCTGACAAAAAAGATATTTATTAAATGTTATCCACATTATCTTTCATCTGCAGCATCATTGTGAACTTGTGTAATGATATATTTGGTCATTAACTTTTAAATGCAACCTTATGCAAACACACGAGGAGAGTCTCCGCATGAAAGTCACATGACAAGTGTAAAGTCACATTTCTCTTTCGAAACGGTAGGAAATTAAATTAAACTGAATGTGGAGGGTTTTAACTGTGACGAGATGATTTGACAGGGCAGTTTAAACAGTGACAGGATGCACGTAACTAAGTGACAGAGCTGTCCATTAAAGATGACGGAAGTAGTATGTCCCAAAGCTTGCCTACTCTCCTGCCACACACTCAAAAGTATTTGCTTTTTCTTCACAAAAACAGTACATACTTTTAGGGCATAGTATAAGTAGGTGAACTTGGAGGGCATTAACGATGGCGTCTGCTTTTCCGCATCAATTCCAGCGAGTCCTCATCCTTTGGAAGTGAATGAAAACAGCATCTTCTCGACATGTTGACAACACCAAACTCTTCCAGTCTCAGCTACAACTACAGTGTTTGGGAGTGGGTCAAAGTAGACATTCTTCCATTTACTCACCCTCAAGCCATTCTCAAGCCATCCTTGGTAAATATGACAGCCAAACACAATCTGAGTTATTTTAAATAATATCCTGGCTCTTCCCAGCTTTATAACAGCATTAAATAGTGGCATGAGTTTTTGAAGCTACAAAAAGAGCATCCATCCATCATAAAAGTAATCCATACGACTCCAGTGGTTTAATAAATGCCTTCTGAAGCAAAGAGAAAAATATCCATATTTAAAACTTTATAAACTATAATCACTGGCTTCCGGCAATGGCCGTACACGCGTTCACGAGAGAGTCGAGTTCCGGCGGAAAGGTGACCTCTGACCCGACCTATGATGTAGGCGTAAAGTAAGCTTAGGTGAGAACTGACGAAAGCAGAAGTGCAGAGTGATTATAGTTTATAAAGCTTTATTAACCCATATAGTGGAGTTGTATGGATTACTTTTATGATGGATGGATGCACTTTTTGGACTGAGCTTCAAAAACTTACAGCACCTTTCAATGCCATTACAAAGCTGGGAAGAGCCAGGATATTATTTATTATAACTCTGATTGTGTTTGGCTGAAAGAAGAAAGTCATATACACCTAGGACGGCTTGAGGGTGAGTATTACTATTCCTTTAAGTAGTTATGTAACAGGAAGTGAGACTGGAATCACTGATGACTCGACAACACCAAACTTTAACTTTATTAGTTGTGCTCTTTGATCTTTGAAACATTCTGAGTTATAAAAATAAATATATTAAATAAATTCCATGTTTTAGACATGTTTTCATCATTAAGATTTTAGGTTACAATTCATAGGCTATAAGAAAACGTGTATCTTTTGTGCTTTCTTGTGAGCATTTTAATCACCTTTTTGCTTTTTTTGTGGTTCCCTCAACTAGCCTGTGGTGTGACAAATGATTTTTTTTTTTAAACTAACAATTTTTCCATGTGGTCTCTTAATTAATTAAACCTGCAGGCATAACTTTTAGATGGAGTTTAAAATGTCATGTATAAAAGCATCATAATATGACCATCTATACAATAACAGAACATTTTTGTAAAAGAAGGAAAGATTTCATTTGAAAAATCACCTGGAAGAGAACTGCTTACATATTTGTTGACAAGTCACTTTTGACACAAAAAAGTGCATTTGTGAGTGATTTCACCCTGGAAACTAGAACACCGCACTCCTTGAATTCTGCTCACGTCACACGTCTGCTCTTCTATAACTTTCCCACCTGCTATGAGCCAGATATTAGCTGAAAGTAGAGACATAATATCCTTCTTGTCACAGAATTGGAACAACTGTTTTATGTAGGCTTTCCTGTGCCCTTGTTAATTAAAACACATGCTGAAAATTACCTGTCACCTAGCAACAACGTGGAAGTCTATATTCAACAGAGTGAAAATGAATAATCACACAGTTAAGAGGGCTGTCGTGGGGGAGTATGGGTAATCAGCCCATGTGACACGGAGAGAAATGATACGTCAGCCACCATCACTAAATCTAACAAAATGTCACAGGTGGTGTGTGCAACAGCCAGAGTGCCAAATAAATATTGGGAACTGCAGCACAGCGAAAATCAGTCGAACACGCAGCACAGTGTACACAATGTCAGCAGAACGCACTCCAGGTATTGATTCCAGCAGTTACAGCAAAAATAAGAACGGACACACACACAACTGACAGAAAGCAAATGAAAACTTACAGTCTTACAAATAAAACTTACTTCTATTATCTTAAGCTCAATAAAGAATCTTCAAAGAATCAAGAACCAGTTTTGGCTGTTGAGTTGAGCTTCTTTGTAGATTTCTTTGTAGATTAAAAAGTTATTTTTATATTATATAATTCATAAATTGAATATATTATATAAATTAATATATTTAAATAAATACTATATACTTTATATATAAAGCATTTTATATATATATATATATATATATATATATATATATATATATATATATATATATGCAAATTATAAAGCAAATTATAATGTATAATTTATAATGTAACTAAAATTATATATATATATATATATATATATATATACATATTTATACATACATACATACTATATATACAGTATGTATATATACATAATTTTATATATTTAATATAAATTAATAAATGTATATAAATATCATATACTTTATATATAAAGCTAATTATAACGTATGTGATAATTTGTATGTGAATTATCATATTATAATTATATAAATTGATAATAGATATAGATATATAAATTATATAAATATATAAAACATACTGTATGTATAAAGCAATTGTGTGTGTGTGTGTGTGTGTGTGTGTGTGTGTGTGTGTGTGTGTGTGTGTGTGTGTGTGTGTGTGTGTGTGTAAAATGCATCAGAAAAGGTCATGGCTCTAAGAGGACACATTTGTTCTTATTGTTATTTTAAACTCAACTTTTCTATCCTCCAGAGCAGACAGTTCCAGTCACATGCTGCATGTGAGTGTGAATGTGGAATACACAAATCGTTTGCACTTTTGTCAGTGTGGATGAGTGCAGATGCCTGTTCCTGGAGACGTGGACATCTGTAACGGAGAGAGTGAGAGTTGGCAGTGCCAGGTCCTGGCATCCGTTCCCTTGAGTCTGGACTGGAGCTGGTGCTTTACTGAGAGCGTCTCAATAGGAACAAGCTGCTGCTGGAGCTGACTGAAGTAATGCTTAAAGGGCTAAGATAATTGAAAGATTGTTATTAGTGCTTAAAGCAAACATTACTATTACCATTCAGGGTTAGTGACATGAACAAATCCCAAACTCAAATTATTGTGTAGCATTGTGTGCTACAGACATGAATGAAACCTCAAATCGTGCTGCTTATCGAGGAGATAAGAGGAGATATAGACTTACATGGAGAAACCCAAGCCATATCTAGAGACCAAAATTATATATGATATTATGATAAGTGTAAAAATCAGCGTCACTAGAAAATCCAAGATATATGAAAACCAGCCATATCATCTCACACAGATTTGCTTATCAGGTGAAGATTATTAGATTTGTTGTTGTTGTTGTTGTTGTTGTTGTAAGGGGATGTGCTATTTTGACTTGGGCCATATACATAACCCAGAACAGAACACCCCTAACAAACATCAGAACACCATAGTGACTACATAGAAATGTCCTAGCAACCACCCAGAACAACTTGCAAACCATATAGCAGTATCCAAGCAACCACCCAAAAACACCTTAGTGATCACCTAGTAATGCCCTAGTAACTACCCAAAAACAACCTAGCAATCACAAAGCATTGCCCTAGGTAATATCCAGAAAATCCTAGCAATCACCCGGTACACATAGTAAAGCCCTGTCAACCACATACAAATCCATAGCAGTCACCTAGAAACTACCCATAAAAACCTAGAAACCAACCCAGAACACCTAGAAATGCCTGGAAATCACTTAGCAATGCCCTAGCAACTACCCAGAAACCCTTAACACCTCAGCAACTACCTAGCAATGCCGTATCCCCCCAGCACACCATAAAAAACTACCCAGAATGCCTTACAAACCAACTACAACACCCTAGCAATCACCTAGCAATGCCCTAGAAACTACCCAGAAAACCCTTAGAAACAAAATAGCAACACCTACCCAGAAAAACCCTCGCAATCACACAGAACACCTTACAAACCACATAGCAATGCCCTAGCAACCACCCACAACATCTTAGCAACTACCTAGAAATATCATAGCAACCATCCAGAACATCTCAGCAACAACCTAGCAACACACCCTTGCAACCACTTAGAACAGCATAAAGACCGCAGCCACTAACATCACTTGCTAGCGCGCCTCTTGAGGCCAGAGGATTGAGGTTTACACGCACAGGTCTTACAGGCCTGCACCCATTGCACTAACCCCCCTAAACCTCAATCCCATCCAAGTCAACAACAACAAATGTAACCAGTCCTACTCGACATGCTCAGAGCGGAATTTGAACCAGCGTGGGAGGCGTGTGTGCTAAAAAGAACGCTAAAGCAATGGCACCAAATGTAACCGGTCCTACTCGATGCTCTCCAATCAGGATTCGAACTGCCATCTCGCACGTGGGAGGTGGGTGACTAGCCGCTCTAACAAGGACGCTAAAGGCTGCAGTCTCTAGCGCACCTCTTGAGGCCAGGGGAGTGAGGTTTACACACACAGCTCTTAATGGCCTACGGCGTCCGTTACACTCACCCCTGAACCTCAATCCCACCCGGGTCACGGCACCAAATGTAACCGTTCCTACTAGACCCGCTCTGAGCGGGACTTGAACCAGGGTCTATGGTGTGGGAGGTGGGAGTACTAACAAGGATGCCTCTAACATCAGTCGCCAGAGTGCCTCTTGAGGCCAGGGGAGTGAGGTTTACATCCATAGCCTTACTGGCCTACGTTACACTAGCATTCTGGAAGTGACTTTTCCTTCCACTTACAAAAAAGCAAAAATATAATTTTAGGACTGTTATCAAGCAGTTTACACTGATTTGCCTCTATTAAATGCCTCTTGCATTTTCAGTGTGTTCCAAACTTAAAGGAGTGTTGCACTAGGAATTGCAAAAACAAATCTTCCATTAGTTATTGATCAGACCAGATAGCAGATATTTAGTCCCACCCCCAAACTCACAGTTCATGTCAGGTTGGCAGATGTTTTACATATTGCTGTCTTTGGATATTGTAAATAACTGTCATAGGAGTAAACAATTTAACATAAAAAAATTACACGCATCACCTTTCAGCTGCAACACACAAATCATGCTCAAACACAGAGTAACGATACAGTTGATAGTGTGTGATTTTGTCAAGTGTGTTGCCAGAGTACATCGCACTGCTTTCCCCCGGGCCCCGAACAGCAAGACAAGAACTGAATGAGTTTAGAAATCTCAGCATCAACACCAGCTGCTGTTCCCTGAAACACACACACACACACACACACACGCACACACACTCTCATGCCTGTGGTCTCTCTTCCACCCATTCAGCCAACACCCAGAGCTCAGCCCACGCCACGCAGCGCTCACGCTCACCACAGACCGCCCTCCCTCCCTCTGAGACAGCGAGAGACAGACGGGTAGGTCGGCTGCGCAGTATGCAGCTCACTGTCCCCGGGGGAGTATAATCTGTAGTTAACCACAGGTCTGAATACTCTCCCTACATCCCCTCGTAGAAGCCTAACTCTCGCTCGGAGCAGACACTCTTCAGCCCTGCATGAGGAAACAGCATGCATTTTATTTTAAAGATGTTGAAATTATGACATTTTAATAAACTATTATAAGCACAGATTTCCATTAACACATCTTAGCAAAATAAACTGAACATGCAGAATGCCTCCCAGAGGAAAAGGTTATTGCTCAGAGGTTGTGCTTTCTTACCTAAGAAGACTTAAGGGAGTTCTCAATATATTTTAAGAATATGTATCTTTTAAGTAATTTGTATGGGATGGTTTTCCTAAATTTCCTTGGGAGAAATAGAATTAGACATGGTGATTAAGACAAATATCGACACAACAATTTAAGCAATATCACATGGACAAGAAAATGTTAAATTAATTATAAAATAATTTATTTAAATAAATCTTTTAAATAAATATTCTATTTTACTTATATTTATAAAAAAAAAAAATGCAGGTGTATTTTAAAACTTGAGATGGTCTTTTTTTCTCTGTTGTGAAGTGATATTCAAGTGAAACAGCTTCTTGAACAAGAAAAAACATGTAGGCGCGACTGGATTTTGTCTATTAGAATTGATTGGATCGCTGCGGATTGCTATTGGTCGATCTTGTGAGTGACAAGTTGCCCCGCCCCCCGTGCCAGTAAACACGTCATCAGAGAAGAGATGTCACTGCAAGACGATATTTTGATTACAGATTATGACGGCAAATGAATTAAAAAAATAAAACGATGGGCACGGATTAATCAGTTATAATAAATACGGCAATATTCCATAAAAAAAAAAAAAAAAAAGAATTGAATTGAAAAGAAGAATTGTCAATTTTGATTTCATGGTGACTTGAAGCAATATCACATGAATAGGAACTAACTTTTTTCCTTTGCATATATATATATATATATATATATATATATATATATATATATATATATATACACACACACACACACACATATATACACACACACACACACACACACACACACACACACACACACACACACACACACATACATACATATACATATATATATATATATATATATATATATATATATATATATATATATATATATATATATATATATACACCGATCAGGCATAACATTATGACCACTGACAGGTGAAGTGAATAACACTGATTATCTCTTCATCACGGCATCTGTTAGTGGGTGGGATATATTAGGCAGCAAGTGAACATTTTGTCCTCAAAGTTGATGTGTTAGAAGCAGGAAAAATGGGCAAGCGTAAGGATTTGAGTGAGTTTGACAAGGGCCAAATTGTCATGACTAGACGACTGGTTCAGAGCATCTCCAAAACTGCAGCTCTTGTGGGGTGTTCCTGGTCTGCAGTGGTCAGTATCTATCAAAAGTGGTCCAAGGAAGGAAGAGTGGTTAACCGGAGACAGGGTCATGGGCGGCCAAGTCTCATTGATACTACTGTAGCTCAAATTGCTCAAGTTAATGCTGGTTCTGATAGAAAGGTGTCAGAATACACAATGGATCGCAGTTTGTTGCGTAGTGGGCTGTATAGACGCAGACCAGTCAGGGTGCCCATGCTGACCCCTGTCCACCGCCGAAAGCACCAACAGTGGGGACGTGAGCATCAGAACTGGACCACGGAGCAATGGAAGAAAGTGGCCTGGTCTGATGAATCATGTTTTCTTTTACATCACGTGGATGGCCGGGTGCGTGTTACCTGGGGAACACATGGCACCAGGATGCACTATGGGAAGAAGGCAAGCCGGCGGAAGCAGTGTGATGCTTTGGGCAGTGTTCTGCTGGGAAACCTTGGGTCCTGCCATCCATGTGGATGTTACTTTGACACATACCACCTACCTAAGCATTGTTGCAGACCATGTACACCCTTTCATGGAAACGGTATTCCCTGGTGGCTGTGGCTCTTTCAGCAGGATAATGTGCCCTGCCACAAAGCAAAAAATGGTTCTGGAATGGTTTGGGGAGCATAACGAGTTTGAGGTGTTGACACAGTATTAAGAAGGTGTTCATAATGTTATGCCTGATCAGAGTGTGTGTATGTGTGTGTGTGTATATTTATATATATATATATATACACACTGCTATATGGACATTATTTTGACACAGTCACCTCTGACAACAGAATACTCTTAATTTGTAACATAGAAACATGCATTTTCTGTAAAGCTGCTGCTTTAAAATGATATGTATTGTGAAAACGGTACAAAGAAAAGCAATAGATTCAGAAGAAATGAGGAGATTATTGATGTCTTTTGCAGGAGAAAAATCATGACAGCAATTTTCTAAATTTATCTCATTGCCAACTAGGAGAAACAAGTAGGATATTAAAGAGTTGTGTTCAGCAACTTGGCCCGCCCTGATTAAGGCGAGTATAAGTTATGATAGGTTAGCCAATCATAAGAAAGCTTATTTAAGCTACATCTAAAAGTCATAAATGTACTTAGGCAGCATCCAAAATCCTTACTCTCTTAAGTAGGTACTTATTTTAAATAATTACTTTGCGACCACCGAAAAAATATCTGGACGTACTACAGTCGCCATGTTTTCATTATCATGTGACCTACCAGCGTCAGTTGTGTCTCTCCCGTGTTATCTCGGCAGAAGTCCTTTTGCCTACTCTTTTATGAGTAGTACCGTGAATTCGGACATACTTCTTTTGTCACATACTGTTTAAATAGTAGGGAAGTATGTGATTTCAGATGCAGCCTTAGAAAGATATTAAAGAGATCTCCTTTGTAATTTATCTTTCTTTTCTTTATGCACTATAAGCATTCATTAATCATATGCATTCCATTTGTGGCATCAAATTATATCTGATTCATTCTAGAAAAGTTTTCATGCTCTGAACGCTACAAAAGGATATGAACACTAATGAATATGTAGACAGTAAAACACAGTCCGACCTGTGGTAAATGAAGCAATATTCTGGCCCGAGTGAGCAGAAATTTGAGCGAGTCAAACACAAAAGCAAATGATGTCAGAGAAACCCGACAAGCCAATTAAGACAAAGGCAGCCATAATTAAACAGGAAGTGCTTGCACAGGATTGTCCTTTGCTGCTGTAAAGGCTCATTTTCAGTCCTGGAATACATCAGGAATCTTAAAAAGTCTGAAAAAGCCACACGGTGCTTGTATGTTGAGCGATGAGATTGTCATGTGTAGCATTGCAGCGCTGGAGCTTTATGACAGATGCCTGCGAGTCCATTCATTATCTGGGTTTCATTACAGTTATTGAACTTTCGCTTCCATGCGTCAGAGCCAAACTACTGGGCCTTAAATCCTGCAAGGTTCTTAATCAAAACCAGACCGAACCTCCTCTCTGCCTGTTTTACAGCAAAAATGTCATCTCCTCTCCAAACGTGCACCCTTCATCTCTGTCTCCCTCTCTCCCTCGCTTCTGCTCCTCTCTCTCTCTAATCCGCTCCCTCTTTCAGTTTTGGCCCTGGAACTTCTGGAAAAATGCACCCCCCTGAAGCGGCGCTCTCTTATCCGAGTCCAGAAGAAGTCATCAAAAAGCCCGCGGTTGACCCGTTTCCCTCCCTCTCCCAAAACGCTCCAGTACCTCAGCGAGCACATTCACCAGGAATGAAGCGAACAGACACAGTATAATATAAAGCAAAATTCGGCTTATAAAGCATTACGGAGAGGTTAAACGAGACATGCTCAACTCCATTTATCAATATTTATTGAAGGGGACATATAATAGAAAACATGATTTTCCTTACTGTGGTGAAATAAAGGCAATTTTACACAGTGCATGATAGCTTTGCCAAGTGCACTAGCTAATGAAATGAACTGAATAAAATGACATTTATTTCTCCATACAATGGAAAATTCAGCTTTGCCATCACAGGAAAAAATTACATTTTAAATTATATTCAAATAAAAAACATTTTTTAAATTGTAATAATATTTCACAATATAACTGTAGCCTTGGTGAGCATAAGAGACTTCTTACAAAAATCGATATTATTTCAAACTTTTGACCAGTATGTGTCATTGTGTGTGTGTGTGTGTGTGTGTGTGTGTGTGTGTGTGTGTGTATACGGTGAACGTGATTTCACCAAGTGCAACATGTTCCTGGGTCAACATCTTTGTTGATCCTGGAACAACATTCCAGTCAACCAATCAGATTCGAGGGACAAGTATATAGTTTATGTCAAGTTTAGGCTTACAACCAGGGTTAGGTGCTTCTACATCAGTGTTATTCAATATCACCTATAATTTCTCTCTGATATTAGGGATTATGGGTAGGGTTAGGTTTAGGACTACATTTTTGGACAAGAATATTTCAGGATCAACAAAATATGGTCATCCAGGAACATTTTGCACTTGACAAAATCTACAGGGCTGTTGAATGCTTGAATCTGATTGGTTGATGAGCGTTCTAAGGTGTGCAAATGTTTTCAGGGAAACGGCTAAAGTAGTTCCAGGCAGGTCTTGACCGCATTACAGTTCCATATCACTTCGCCAAATGATCTGAGTTATTTCAAATGTCTTTACAGACTACAACAGCAAAAGAACGAGAACCAAAACCCAAACGACAGTGACCAAGCAAATAAATATAGTAAACAATAGGATAGAAACCACAAATCATTTCCATGTTTTTGCCACAAAATTACATAGGGCTTAGGGCTGGGTGATATGGCTGAAAACTGTAACCCGATACAAAAGTGCTTCATATCAGTCGATATCAATAATTATTGATATTTTCTATGACCTATTTAAAATAAGTATCAGGAGAAAAATATATTACATTTAAACATTTTAAACATTTAACCTTCCTCCCCTCGGTTATAAAGGCAGAAATGTCAACACAGCCATGGAAAACACTCAAATAATTCAAATGTAAATATGTTTATACTCGATGCGTCCGTACGAGTGTCAACGCGGAGTGGGCAGTGAACCGAAGATGCACGAGTTCAAGGCGTATCTGGCTGAGCATGACGTCTCATCACACCGGCACTACAAAAAAAAAAAAAAAAAAAAATAAATAAAAAAAAAAAAATTACAAAATAAGCCAACAATAGCAGAAATAAGACCTTTTATGAAAATAAAGATCCATGTTTAATAAAAAATGTTCACAAAACTAATTGAAAATGTTTAGAGAAATTAGAAAATGTTTAAGAGATTATTAATTTAGTTGTATACATGTTCTCCCATCCATATATTCTGTTCTAATGCCACAAGTAATACTGGGTTTACTGGGTTTTACACGATTCTTTCGTATAGTGCGTTTTGGTAAAGTTTAATAAAGTACGTGTGTCGCGTACGTTGTCACGTGTGTACCTTACTTCTTCTCACGGCTGATTCCTGATGGTTTATAGAATAATTACTCCAAGTTGCCCTCCTGTCGTTTCAAAGAATATTACAACGGCGAGCGCGTCGAATATAAACACTTCCTCAAACAGACGAGGCGCACGGAGTCAGCAGAGGCTCGTGCTGCGGAGCCAGACGAAAGGCTTAAGGTGGTAAAACAAGTTTGTGGTATTACCAGTCTTGGTGGGGACAACGGTCTTGCATTATTTTAGACGACATTGGTCTGACTTCGGTCAGACTTATAAAATCCCAAAAATCTGCCATACTGGCGAGCTGACTTGTTTTCCTGATTTATAAACAATTTCCTCGCTCGCTGCGGCACTCATTTTCCTAGTATCACTCCACGCCGGTTCTGTTATTTTTTTATTGATATCGATTATGTGTCTATCGTGATACATATCGTTATCATTTTATCGCCCAGCCCCAGCGCTGCTCTGACAATTTTATCAGTAAAATTATTTACAGTGCCCCTATTATATTTTAAAGTTTCTTAATTTAGTTTTGGAGGTCTCTAACAACAGGTTTACATGCATCAAAGGTCAAAAAACTGTTTAATTTTCTCATAATATATATTGCACATCACCACAATGTTCAATGATTCTCAAAGGACTCGATGGATAAGTCTCTCTAAATCCATCCTTTCCGTGAGCCTACTCTGCTCTGATTGGCCAGATGGCTCAGTCTGTTATGATTGGTCTACCGCGTACAGCGCATGGTGGAAACAAAATGCCCATTACCATAAACTTTCTCTCCGCTTCCTAAAGCTCAGCGATTGTACACACTGTAAAGACAGTAACGATGACGTCGTTTTTTACCATTTAAATTCGAGCACGAGTACGATCTTTGAAAGAGCTAGTTATTCAACCTGAAATTACACTCACCTAAAGGATTATTAGGAACACCATACTAATACTGTGTTTGACCCCCTTTCGCCTTCAGAACTGCCTTAATTCTACGTGGCATTGATTCAACAAGGTGCTGAAAGCATTCTTTAGAAATGTTGGCCCATATTGATAGGATAGCATCTTGCAGTTGATGGAGATTTGTGGGATGCACATCCAGGGCACGAAGCTCCCGTTCCACCACACCCCAAAGATGCTCTATTGGGTTGAGATCTGGTGACTGTGGGGGCCATTTTAGTACAGTGAACTCATTGTCATGTTCAAGAAACCAATTTGAAATGATTCGAGCTTTGTGACCTGGTGCATTATCCTGCTGGAAGTAGCCATCAGAGAATGGGTACATGGTGGTCATAAAGGGATGGACATGGTCAGAAACAATGCTCAGGTAGGCCGTGGCATTTAAACGATGCCCAATTGGCACTAAGGGGCCTAAAGTGTGCCAAGAAAACATCCCCCACACCATTACACCACCAGCAGCCTGCACAGTGGTAACAAGGCATGATGGATCCATGTTCTCATTCTGTTTACGCCAAATTCTGACTCTACCATCTGAATGTCTCAACAGAAATCGAGACTCATCAGACAAGGCAACATTTTTCCAGTCTTCAACTGTCCAATTTTGGTGAGCTCGTACAAATTGTAGCCTCTTTTTCCTATTTGTAGTGGAGATGAGTGGTACCCGGTGGAGTCTTCTGCTGTTGTAGCCCATCCGCCTCAAGGTTGTGCGTGTTGTGGCTTCACAAATGCTTTGGTGCATACCTCGGTTGTAACGAGTGGTTATTTCAGTCAAAGTTGCTCTTCTATCAGCTTGAATCAGTTGGCCCATTCTCCTCTGACCTCTAGCATCAACAAGGCATTTTCGCTCACTTCTTTGTAAACCCTAGAAATGGTTGTGCGTGAAAATCCCAGTAACTGAGCAGATTGTGAAATACTCAGACCGGCCCGTCTGGCACCAACAACCATGCCACGCTCAAAATTGCTTAAATCACCTTTCTTTCCCATTCTGACATTCAGTTTGGAGTTCAGGAGATTGTCTTGACCAGGACCACATCCCTAAATGCATTGAAGCAACTGCCATGCGATTGGTTGATTAGATAATTGCATTAATGAGAAATTCAACAGGAGTTCCTAATAATCCTTTAGGTGAGTGTATGTTTTATTAACAAAGTTCGGGAGGATCACGTTCAGATAATTGACACAGGTGGAGAGCACTCAACTAATCAACAATAAGAGGTATATATACACAGCAGTCTTACCTCCATTTTGTTGACAGTTTATTAGCATCCCTCCACCACTTTTTCTTTTTTTTAGTTCTAACCACTTACATACACAGGGGATACTCTGGGTTCGAGCCAAATTCCGAGCTTGAAGCCCCCCCCCCCTGGACAGCAGGGCAAATATGCATTTAATTTTACTCTCTATAAATGATATGTAAGTGTTAACTTGTGAACCTCCATCGCAAAGACTTGAGCAGAATGTTCTCAGTGATGCGATACTCATTTTGAGGTAGGCCTACATTATGAGATGTTTCCTCACCATCAGCATTAACAAGAGTATGTCCATCAACAAACCCATGTATATATTTCTAATTTATTGCAGTGGCTATGCGGGAACTGTATCAATAACAGCACATGTGTTAGCCTAGCACTAACATGAATCACTGATGTAACAAGCGTTTGTAAAACAAATCTTGCTCCCTCCTTTATCTTTACTCAAAGTAGTGAGAACATCAGACAATCTGCATTAATAGACACAGATTTAGGTAATAGTGGCCCACAGCTGCTTAGAACCATTTCAGTAAGTCAGTAATAACATGAGTTAGCCGGTTAGCTGGAAACTTACACAATATAAAACACAACATTTTCGTATTTAGACGTATTTAGAAAATATGTCTATAATTATTCATACTTACAGGTTGTGATTCTGAGGAGCAAGCTGGCCCAAATAAACTGGGTAAGCTACTGTCCCATCTTTCACTTTTCTCGTTGTCATTGTCAGTAAATGACATGTCTGAAGGCGGGACAAGTTGTTCACGCGTGCACAACGTACACATTACGCGAATGTCTTTTCTAGTGATGTAGAACCGTCACGCAATGGGATTCGAATACAAAAGACTTGTATAGGCAGGTCAGAGTCGATTCTTTCTTTTGGGAGACAATACATTTATTTATCGTGCACTTTCAACTTTACAACTTTTCCGAACGTTTACTTTCACAAACAGCTATATTACACACATCATGAAAATGAATAGTCAAAACTATCAATAGAGGCTCTTTAAGTTACTTCTTGTTGTCTTATTTTACCTGCATTTCTCAAACTAAATCCAGATATTCTTTCTGGAGAATTAAACTATATTTACACTTTCTTGAGGAGACATGACCCCCAATTGTAAGTCATCTTAGATTAAGGTGTCTATTCAATAAATAAATACATAGAGATACATGGAACATATATTAAATATGCAGGTTTTTTTTCTTACACTGTCGGTTTTTTATAATGAGCTGATATTTGATCACACGATAGGCTATGTTTATTATAAATGCACATGTAGCCTATTGTTGGTGTACTACTTTAGTCACCTCTGATAAATGTATGTGACCATGGACTAATCAATAAAAGTCGAAGTTAAAAACCAGATTGACAATAACAAAATGGCCACCGAGTAGAAAAAAAGTTGTCCGATACTGTAATTCAGTCGGATAAATGGATTAGTCTCCATGGAGACGGCAGGCGGGAGTTGTAGTGTGGAGGTATCGCAGTCTTCACCCAAACAGATGGGCAGTGAGACGGCAGGGAGCAGATCAATATCCATGTGCTCTAGTGAACACAGGCCTCCCTTGTCTGCTGGATCCAAACCAGCCTGAGGGCCGCCACAGCTTCTCGTCTCTCTCGCTCACTCACTGTCTTTGTCTTCCATCAGAAGTGACTGTTTTCTCACTGCGGACACTTTCTGAAAGAGATGCTTATGATCTCGGGGTCATGAAGAGACTGGTGGCTGTCTTTGGAGGACACTGGACGCTTTTTAAAGTCACACTCTGATTAATAACCTAACAGATGACTGAATCCATCTTGAAACAACAATGAAAGAACCTCACAGAGTGTTAACTGACTTGCCTTCATGGGAGCTGGTAAATGTACCAACTGTTCTGGATGCACTAAGCGCCCTGTTCTTTATAGCTTTAACATCGACTGTATAATAAACCTGCAATAATAAACAGAGATTAATGAGTGCATTTAAATGTACAACAAAACACTGAAAACTATCAAAAAGCTCAAAATGTAAATGGACATGCACACAAGACATTGCATAAGCTGCCAGAATGCCGGTAAAGGTGTTAAAAGGGTTAATGTGCAAACATCTACACATGACCTTTCCCTGATAATGTAATGAAGATCTGCTGAAGTTCAAACCGAGCATCAAAATGGAGAAGTGATTTAAGTGACTTTGATTGTGGCATGTTTGTTGGTGCCAGACAGGCTGGTCTGAGTATTTCAGAAACTGCTGATCTTGGATTTTCACGCTTAAGGGTTTACAGAGAATGGTCAGAAAAACAGAAAATATCCAGTGATGCCAGAGATCAGAAGAGAGTTGCCAGACTGGTTTGAGCTGATACACGCGACACGTCAAACCTTGAAGCAGATGAGCGACAGCAGCAGAAGACACACCGTCAGCTAACAGGAAACTGAGGCTACAATTTGCACCGGCTCATCAACACTGGACAATATAAGATTGTTGAGGTCTAATGAGTCTCAATTTCTGCTGCAACGTAGGGTCAAAATTTGGTGTACGCAACATGAAAGCATGGATCCATCCTACCTTGCATCAATGGTTCAGTCAGATGGTGGTGTAATAGTTATATTCTTGGAACACTTTAGGCCTTTTTGTACCATTTGAGCATCGTTTAAATGCCACAGCCTACCTGAGTATTGTTGCTGACCATGTCCATCCCTTTATGACCACAGTTTATCTTCTGATGGCTACTTCCAGCTGGATAACACCATGTCACAAAGCTCAAATTATCTCATCTGGTTTCTTGAACATGACAATGAGTTGTCTCATTGAACTCAAATGGCCTCCACAGTCACCAAATCTCAATCCAATCGAGCACCTTTGGGATGTGCTGGAACAGGAGATTCACAGCATGGATGTGCAGCCAACAAATCTGCAGCAAATGCATGACACTATCATGTCAATATGGAAAATTCTGAGGAATGTTTCCAGCACCTTGTTGAATTTACGCCATGATTAAGGCAATAGGCAAGGTGTACCTAATAAAGTGGCTGTTATTTTAGTTATCAGTTATTTTAAATTGTAATAATATTTCACAATATTACTTTATTTTTGATTAAAAAAATTTGTCTTGCTGAGCATGAGACTTCTTTCAACCCCAAACTTTCTAGACTGTATATACATTATAACTGGACAAAAAGTTAGTACTAAAAGTAGGCACTAGTCCTAATCTTGCACGCATGACTCAAATTCAGACAAGCTTTATTGGCATGACTGTGGTACGCTATATAGAACTGATATGCAAATTGGGATGCTGCCAGTAACTGTACTGTAAAATTACAATAATAATTTACTCAAACCATAACGCCTGACCCACTCTGCAGCGATGTTGTGATAAGAGATTTTATGGTGAGATGGTTTGTTCACTGGGATGCTTGTGTGTTACTGTGGGGGCGTTCTTGGAGAGAGCATCTATGAGATGTTGCTGTGAGATTGCTCCAGGCCTGGGTTGAAAAGCCATGGCAGAAGGTCATTAGATACTGGTTTCACATTAGCATGTGCTGAATGGGATTACCCAGCCAGAGGAGCTCAGAGGAGACCGACACACACACACACACACACACACACACACACACACACACACACACACACACACACACACACACACACACACACACACACACACCCTACAGGCTTTACTGCTAACAGAGCAGCCATTAGCAGAACACTAGTAAACAGCCTCTCCTCTTAGTCTGTCTGTTGATGTTTCATTGTTATTTTTTTCCTACGAGTTACTATCCGTCAGTGTGTCCTCAAACTCCTCTACTGAGCTCTTTCGGTCTCATCACACTCATAAACGCACACACACGCACACACACACACACACACACACACACACACACACACACACACACACACACACACACACACACACACACACACCGAGAGAGCTGGAGCAGGACTGGAGTCAAAATATTCGCTGCATGACTAAAAATGGAGTCTCTGTTGACTGCAACACCTTCAGAGTAAATCTCCCTCAGGCTAAAACACATCTACAGGGACTTTTTGATATAATAATCATTGTTTTTGTTTTCGACAGCTCTTGTACAGCAACACGGATGATCAAAGCTGTATTAAGTAGTACACAATTTATTAGTTAAAATAAAAACAGTAAAAAAAAATTATATTTCTATTTGTATTTTACCTATTAAAATGTGTTCTAAATACACCTTTGATGTGTGTGTGAAAAATACACATAATATTAGCCTATAATACACACAAACACTAAACAAAAAGCATAACAAAAAGCCAGTTCTTTTTATATATTAAAAAATGTAAAACATAATATTACATTAATATATTGAAGAAAATGATAACAACTGCAACAACATACATGTAAATCCTGTTAGTCTAAAATAACACCTAATGACTTAAAGACATTCTACATTCTTTATTTGGGCAAATCATGCTTATATTCATTCATTATATTCTTAAAAAGTATCATCTTCCGTCACAGTTGCAAAAAATGCCATATGAATTCAACCTTTCACGTGTTTTAGCATAGCTGGAATGCTATATTGTCCAATCAGCATCCAGGACCAGATCCATGTAAGAAGCCATCAGACCTTTTAACATGATATGATTTCAAGTCTTCATGCTGCGGCCACATTAAAGCAGTCCGTCTTAACCACGCGATGCATGTTTGATATGGTGTAAAGAGCAGCAGAGAGCATCTCACAGCATTTCTGCGTGATATTGCTGTTGCCGTACTGCAAGAATGATTCATCATCAAAAACACGCATCCAGGAACGCTGCCAGCAGGCCGAGCATCTGGGAAAACGTGCTCTCTGCTTGAAGCACAACTTAAGATTCCATTGATTTTCATGACGGGAATAAAATCGCACTGGAGTTTAGAGGGCAAGTTTTATGGTTCTATCCCCGGAATGAGTGCTAAGATTGTCAGATAGTCCGCAAAGGATTTAGAACTGAATTTAAAACGCTTTATACACAGCACACAACGTCATGCTTCAAGATGTTCTTGTGGCTGACTATCAAAAGGGTAGATTCATAGATGAGAGATGTGGTGGCATCCATAATTACGCACATGCGTTGTCTGTAAATGACTTTATTTTAATGACCTGAGTGATCTGTCTTTCTGTGGCGTGCCATGAAGAGAAACTACACCTCAACGCTGCCCTCTACTGACAAACACATCATATCGCAACAAAGACAAACAAGCTGTTGACTTGATGCAGGGATGTCAAACTCGGTTCCTGAAGGGCCACAGTCCTGCAGAGTTTAGCTTCAGCCTTAATTAAACGCTCCTGATCCATCTAGTCAAATCCTTTAGGCTTTCTTTGAAAACTACAGGCAAATTCAAATCGGAAGTGAGCATCCCTATGCCATTCTCACTGTGAAGGGCAGAGCCCTTGAAGTGGGGAATAGTGTTCATTTTGTCAGCTATTTTTAAATTTAGTCGAGTCACCTTCATTTATATAGCGCTTTTTACAATATAGATTGTTTCAAAGCAGCTTTACAGTGATAATAGGAAATTAATGGAATAGGAAATTAATGGTTGTTTAATCTTAGGTGTCATGAACTGGCTTTTTTAGTTTTTTATACTGTTGTCTGAGGTCAAC
Source organism: Paracanthobrama guichenoti (assembly GCA_018749465.1). NCBI lineage: Eukaryota > Metazoa > Chordata > Actinopteri > Cypriniformes > Gobionidae > Paracanthobrama > Paracanthobrama guichenoti. The sequence goes on along the minus strand of CM031950.1, from coordinate 2,321,264 downwards.
TTATGACATTTGCGTGGTTTTTACATTCAAAAACATCATAATGAATAAGTAAGGCTATTTTCTACACTGGTTCTGAGGCTCTCTCAAGAACGCTCGGTTTTTATGGGCGTGCCGCACTGTAGATTTGGAAGTAAACGCCCACGGCTAGGATTGGACAAGCTTTGCATATTTAATATTTAGCTTCTGCTCCCCTGTCAGTATATGAGGGATTGTTTTGAAAGCGGTAACCAGAATGATTCTCTCACAGGACTCGCAAAACGTCTTTATCAAACAAACACAGTGATTTATCTCTCATCAACCCGTGATTGATTGGAATATAATTTTTTTTATTACTTGGCCCGCCCGATCGGTGGATATAAGCGCAAACCACACACACACACACACACACACACACACACACACACACACACACACACACACACACACACACACACACACACACACACAATGTTCCCTTCAAATATCAAGTCAAGAGAGTGAACAATGCAGATCAAGAAAATAATATTATTTCACTATTTAAGATTCACCGGTCTGCCCAAGGCCTGCCGACGGGCTTACGTTTTGGTAGCTACTAGCCTGTCTGGAAAACACATAGCCCCGGGACGTTGGGCTTTGCGAGCCCTGGCTCATACATGTCCAAGTCTGATCCTGAATCGCAATGAACCAACAAATAAAGGATTCTCCAGCCTGTGACAGCGTGCTAAGGTATGCTCTGTTAGACACAATAATCAAAATGATCTGTAACAATGCATTACTATCATATATATATATATATTACTATATATATATATATATATATATATATATATATATATATATATATATATATATATATATATGAACATGTTTTACTCTTAAGTGTGTTGCACCATTCCTGTCGGATCCAGAAGGCACAGCATTGTGTTTTAATCTCAATATGTCTGCAAATCCAGTCTCGACCTGTGTCTTATGTACAAACGATTCCGCAGTGAAATGAAGCAAACAAACATGCTGTCTTACGCATTAAAAATAAAGTTCAACCACTCATTCCTAATATTAGAATCCAAAGGAAGCTTATGCAGGGACTGTGTTCTTCCACAACCAGGCACAGCGCAATCTATTATTCTCATCGGCATGTTTATTGCCTGCAATCCGTTTAGCTCCACGAGTCGGTGGGCGAGGCTACAGAAGCAGGCGTACATATTTATCTGTGTTTCTGCATTCTATGATGTCAATGGCTGACATATTCTGAGATCTCTCGTTTGCTGGGCCTGGTGTGAATGCAAGCTTTTTTTTGACTAACAAGGAAGTTTTCAGCTCCGAAACGTACAGGATATTCTCATATCACGATGAACTTTTATATATCAAAGGCTCAAGGGAAAGTTGACTTCTCAATTCATCACCCATTTAGTTAATAAAAACTTCACATTTTCATCATGCTTGTAGCAACTCAATGTAATAACTGCACATAATGTAATGTAAAAACTGCACATAATAATTATTACATTATTATTGTAATAAAATGTTAATAACAATTTTTATATTATGAGAAAATTATAAACTCACCAAAAACATGTCATATATTTTCATTATTGTAATAGCTTTTAAAACATAAAAAATATTAGTATTCCCTTGCAGTATATTTTTAAAAATCTAAAGTCAGTCTTAAACTACCTGTGAAATGCAACATTTAAATATTCATGCATTTATTATCATTATTATTGTTTATTAAAGTAAACACCGGGCAGAAAATGTATCCTTTGACAAGAAAAGCTCTGATTGGGGGATTTAAAATCTTGACATCTGACAACCGCAAGCATGAAAGCTCGTAGAGGCTTGTTAAAAATAGTCTGTAATATTTCGTCTCTTCTTTTTTACGACAATAACAAAGAGAGGTTTTTATTTTTTTGAACTACATTTTAGTCTCATTACTTATTCGTCAACGATATTGCATGTTATTATAGTCACAGTTATCGTTTGTTGGCTCTCGTTATTGTCTCATGTTAGTTATGGAAAAAAAAATTTCGTCATAGATTTAGAGCAGGGGCACTTGTGTGTCATAATGAAACCGCGTGTAATGCACTTGGCGATGGGAAATTCCTCATTAGCTTCACATGGAACCACAACAAAGGAATATCTTATTATAGCTGTTAATATGATACAAATAAATATACATTTATAATGAAGTTTTTAAAATGCGCTTTATATGTGTGCGTGTTCCCAACCTGCGCTTAATTTTATAAGTTAAGCATTAAACACATTTCTTACCTATGAAACTTGATATGAAATGCATGTTGAAAATGTGTGTAATACATCACTGCAAAACAAAATTTGAATTATTCTGTTTATACGTTAACACCAGTTCTCCCGCCATCTAGATTTAAAGTCGGCTTCGTTTATTCAATTTGTTCTGCACTGTTGGCTGTAACGCTGTTAATTATTATACGGGGGGTCAGTGCACAAGAATAAATGCAAATACCTCATCTTACCCGAGCATTCGAATGCACAAATATTTTCATAATAACATGAGCTGACTGGAATGAAGAAAGTGATCAGCGTGAATGATATTCAAAATGGTAAGCAAGTGCTGCTTTGTTTATGATTTGTATATCTGCAGTACTAGTTTCAATTTCCCTTTTTGAATGACGAAAATAGACCTGGAGCTGTAGACAGATATTTACCTTTCGCACAGTCGCAGAATGCACATGTTAGTTGACAGTCGCCTTTAGTCCTTTTGGTGTGTTCAAGTGCAGCTTTTTGGCCAAGACACTGCCAATGACAGGTGGCAACACAGTCGGCTTTCGGCAATGCTAGTTCTTTGATGTCGGCTTGGTGTGTCCTGGGCTTAAAATGAATTGTAAGGACTTGTCACCCTGGGTCACATGACCATAAACAATTAAATTACTTCCTTGAAATGACCATCGCATGTTCCCTTCTTTGCTAACGGACTTGTGGAAGGGTCTTTGTGAAGGGATTGATTTGTTCACTTTCGTTTGAAACGCCCCTACAAATGGCGTCCCCTTCCCAAAGTGCCCTTCAAGGGTGAAAAAACACCCTGTGTGTGTTGGAACTAAACTCTAGGACTGTAGCCTTTACAGAGGAGTTTGACACCCCTGCTAAAGGGTGTCATATCATATCAAATTTTCCTTGATGCCTTGAAATAAAAAGGTTCAATGTACTATGAAAACATATTAAAAACCATCCAATAAAAACATTTACTGCAACTAAGCAGCATACTAAATAGCAATTTACTAATATCAGATGAATATATTTCCATACAATATACAGATTACCACCAACATTTACCATTATGGCACATAAAAATGTGAATAACGTAAGTGGACTAAAACAATTAAAAACAACAAAACAAACAAACAAAAAATAAATGGCCCCTTTTACTGAACATCACACAAGTTCTTAAATCAACACTCAAATTTTCTTAAAGTTGCCACACAAATATATTAATAAACTAAACTACATAATCATAACTTGCTACAGTGACTAAAACAGCAATACAAAGAAAACAAGAAGTGCAACCTCTGAAGGAAATAAATAAACGCTCTAGTACCCAGTGTAAAAATAGCTGTGCATCAGCTTTTTATAAAACCTAAAACCTGTTTCTGTTTCATCTTTCTGCACGACTCCATTCAGCTGGTGGATCTCGTGGGCCTTTGGGTTTCTTTATGCGACAGTTGAAACCTGAAGCGCAAGACAAACAAAGACAAAGTTTAAAATCACCAGGTGCCCTGAGAAACACCAGATGACAGAGCACAGGTCAATATGAAATAATATTTTAAATGGATCTTGGATCAGCATCAGTTCGATTTTCACATGTTCTGAAGAACGCAACAGCATCGGAGGAGGTTGCCAAGCCGTTTCTGTGTGATTACTTTGATGTTCTGAGTGTGTTGCTATGTGGTTGTTTAACGGGATACTTCATTCAAAAATAAATATTCTGTAATTATTTACTCACCCTCATGTCATCCGAAAACTGTAAGACTGACTTTCTTCTGTGGAACAATAATTTAGATGTTTTGAAGAATCTTCACACCTATTTTCTAACTAATTTTCTAATTGTCATAATTTTTGTTCCACAGACGAAAGTCATACAGATTTTGAATGACATGACATGCCATGTTTCCATCCAGCTATTTTACAAATTTTTGGATACAAAGTATTTTTTATCCGATAAGAAGACATGCGCATAAACTACGATGGAAACACATTTACTGAATAAATCCCTTGATGAGCAACAAAAAACTCACGTGACTTTGCCTCAGTGGATGTGATTGGATAACTGGACTAACCAGTGGATTAGTTTCATTGCACAGCATCTCAAATGTTGGTTAGATCATTCTGAAATGCCTGAGCCAAAGTCTGTCCTCAGAATGATTTGGTATAATGACCTCCCAGAAGTGTCTCACATGATTGCGTTCCCAAACATCATGCATCTGAACGTCTGAATGTTTATTGTGTTTTGTCTGCACGCTCCGAGGCACAAGTAATTTATGATGTAGGACAAAAAGAGCCACAGTTGCCTCCTGATTGCAAACTGCAATTTTTATTACAGATATTTTGCACCAATTTCCCAGGAAGTGATGAGTTTGTTCTCATGCAATGGGAGAATTCATGTCTGTTTTATGCAATATTCCAATTTTGCACATAAGTCAAAGGATAGTAACACCCAAAAATGAAAATTCTGTCATCATTTACTCACCCTCAAGTTGTTCCAAATCTGTACGAGTTGAACACAAAAGAAGATATTTTGAAAAATGTTGGTAACTAGAGTTGACTTCCATAGTAGGAAAAAAATACTATGGAAGTCAATGGCTATAACTATCTGATTACCAACATTCTTCAAAATATCTTCAAAATACAGATTTGGAACAACTTGAATGATAACAGAATTTTCATTTTTGGGTGAACTATCCCTTTAAATTTGGACCTTTGGATGGAAACATATTGTTGAGTGAACAAATGCTTTAGTAAGAAAGATTAGGGGTTTGTTTATACCTCTAACCATAAATTTTAGAATAAATTCAAGGCATTTGCCTTTTTCAGATATGATCAGTGTTGTTTTGAGGCTGGGAAACCACCCTGGGATGTCACTTTTTTGTGGTTGTAAGTGTGCGTGTGGTCTAGAAAGCTGTGCTCTGCCAAAGATCTATCAGTTTACTTATAGTAAAACAGCAATTTATTTATTTTTATTTACTAAACGACAAGTTAGCAATTTACACAAGTACAATAAGATTGATTTTGGCAGCCATTCAGCTTTTAGAGAAACTAGAAACTAGCAGATTTGTCCAAAAACCCATCCAAACCTAAATATTTATCTGATCAGTACTCGTTGTGTTCAAAATTAAGATTTAGTGTGCATATGGTGTTACTCACCCAGGCCGCCCGGAGCAAATGGGCTGCTGGTGTCCTTGACAACGCTAGACACATATTCATAATCATCATCTGTAGAAGACTGGCTCTCCGCTGAGAAAAACAAGTTTAATAACTTGAAAACAAAACTCAGAGCATGAGATTGAAACTGACACTGATCTAACACTTCTTCCTGTTTACTGCTAGATAGCGTTTCACACTCATTTGGTCGATAAGGAGCCTCCAGGGAACTGAAACAACTCCTACATCACTAACAACACATGTTACTCTTTATGGTCTGTATTTGAATGCATTCATAAATGGGTGGTTGACATATAACATAAGGTCATTCAACTTCAACACTGTAGGTAAGGTAAGGCAGATGCTCTCAATCTTAGAAGTCTGGGTGAGATTTCTATTAACAATGTTTTTGAGAACAGTTAACTGTAGGTTATGCCTTCATCTTAATTATGCAGCTTGTCTCTTATTTAAAATATTAACATGACACCTCACATTAAAAATACCTCATATTTTGCCGGTGTGACCAACGCTGTGTCACAATTCGCCTACTTACACTATGCCCTAAAAGCAGTGCTCAAAGTGGGTCAGTTCGCAGTACCGGAACTTCTCTGTTTTAATCATTGGCTGTGTCCGAAACCTGGAAAATGCTTCGCTGCCTTTGATATCCCACAATCCTGTGCTTTCCATTCTGTGACAGTTGAGCTGGGAAAAAAAGATGGCGTCCGAAAGTTGCGTTTGCAGGTCAGTTTGTGTGTAAATGTACGTTTTTTACCAACATTTTCCACTTCTGATGTCATTTCTAGTGAGAAATTACTAATGTAGTAATTAAATATTTGTTAGTTCTCACCAAAGCTCTCTCTATTTTGCTGTAGATCATTAACCTGTTACACTGCCTTAGAAGTCTGTCCGAAATTAGTTTCGTGAGGTGCCTTCATGCACAAAACGCTGCTTTACAAGCCATTGTCTAATAAGGCAGCGAGGCAACGAGTCAGCAGCCTAGGTTTTCGGATGCAGTCATTATCGTACCCTCACTTTTTCTTGTGTAACGGTGCTTCTCACATGTTGCCGCTACTTTGACCGCCCACACAGAAACATAGAGGCAGACTATTAATTAATTGTATACATCGAGCGTTTGGAGCTTTTATAAGCTGTAAGAAAGCTGTAAACTGTGACTGAAGCCCAATTGTTTAAGTTTGCATGAGTGCTGCGCGGATCACCGTAGGCGCATTCACCAGCGCGTTCCAAAAGTGTTACGATTTGCACGAGCCGTTCCTATGCGATGCCAATGAATAAAATGTGCAAACTATTTGAATTCTATTGAGAATGTACTAAAACACTACGGAGAAGCACAAACTTAATCTAAATCTAAAACAGCCACTAAAATGACTGATGAAAAGCTTTTTAAACTCATGAATGATGACCACATTTACTAGAATTTATCACGTTCTATTGTATTTATTGTGGTAAATTGAGTAATTGTAGAATTTATAATAGATAATCTGTTAAGGTAATAGATTTTTCACTAAAGATTTATATTACAACTGTGTCATGTTGTAGCTATAGTTTCTAACTGTGTTGCTATTTTTCATAACAAATGCTATAGATGAAACTGAAGAAGAGAAAAGTTAACATTGGCCTAAGCATGGTAATGAGGAGCCATTACTTGAAATTAAATCCTTATTGTAACAAATGCTATAGTTTGAATTGTGTTACTTTTAAGGCCGAGTTAAGTTGGAAAGAGCTTTAAAATATAGACCTTGTTGAATTCTTGTCTAAACAATTGGTTTTCCCCATGTTTAAAATATTTTCTGCTAATAATGACATATATTAGGAAAAACCTGCCTTTCAGATATTCCAAATGATGGCAGGAAATGAACATGTTCAGTTTAAGAAAATATTATTTTTAAATATTTAAGACAAGATCATTTGACTTGAGTGCATCCTGTCACTGTTTAAACTGCCCTGTCAATCATCTTGGCACAGTTAAAACCCTCCACATTCAATTTAATTTCCTACCATTCAGAGAGAAGCTAGAAAATAGTAGCACGTTGATCTACCAGTCATGTGACTTTGATGCGGAGACTCTCCTCGTGTGTTTGCATAATGATGCATTTAAAAGATAATGACCAAACGTATCAATACAAAAGTTCACAATGATGCTGCAGATGAAATATAATGTGGGTAACATTGAATAAATATATTTTTGTTAGGTTAGATAATGATTATTAATCATTCAAACCCCTTTATCTAAACCCACGTAACCATTGGACTAAACACTTGTTTGTAGTTCTAATTGAATCCTCATCCAATGCACAATGGATTGTGGGCAATATTAGCTGTTGGAACAACTTGCATAGTAAATAAAACATGTAAGCAGCACTTACTTGCACTTGGGGATCGTGAAAGAGGGCCATGTGGCTAAGGAACAGACATTTCATTTAATTAGATTTAATGATATTGTTTGCATATCCTAATCTGTGATTATCAGGGTTAAAAAGACTGTGATCATCAGTCAAATACACAAAATACAAAAGGTTATTTTTACTAAATGTACTGCCTGTAATTCTGTGCTAAAGCTTGTTGAAACTTGTGAGTGTGATCTCAGCTAGAAGCCTCATATCACAGGAAGAGGCTGAATGTGAATCTGATGTGAAACACAAACAAAGGGGACATTTGACACATCTACAAGTGTAAAGAGAGGAAATACAGGCCAGTAACTGCATATAAATGATTAATCTGTATTTAGCACTTTAATTTGGCATCTAATATGCTAACATGAAGACCGGACAAACCCATCTGCCAAGCAAAGATTACTGCATAATCTTAATACCAAACAGTTGATTTACCTGTGCATCTCTATTCATGGACCTCAACTCCCTGAGAAAACAAAGAAGGTTTATTCAGAATTATATATATATATATATATATATATATATATATATATATATATATATATATATATATATATATATATATATATATATATATATATATATATATTTTTTTTATTTTTTTTTTTTTTTATTATTTTTATCTTGGATATAACTGAACCAACACCACCATTTCAACTACAAAAAAACAAAAAGTATTGCAAATTATTTTACTGTTTAAAATTATTCACTGTTTTAAAAGGAAGGCAAATATGTATTTTTAGGCACTGTACATATCTACATATTAATAAGAACACAGTAAGCCATTAGTAGGTTGATATTTAACTGGTGTGTAAACACTGGAGCTATACAAACATCTGACGTGTTACATTTTGGCTCAGCAAATGCTGTGAATTTGGAGGCGGGACTATCTGCTTATTTGACCAATGGCAGACAGGGGAGTTTATGAAACCTGCTTGAAAACACTGGCTATGTTCAAAAAGTAAAACTAGCTTACTACTTATTGGATACTGTTCAGTATGCACTGTATGTTGCTGACTATTTCTATTTGGTGGCACAGAAATTACACACTTCACCTGTTAGGACTCTGTCGATACTTTAAAAGTTCAAATAACAGATGAAACAAAGAGGCATTTTAATTCCCTGAGAGATATGGAAATACAAACTTCAAATAACTGAATTTTAACAGATAAACACCAAAGGAGAGGGCTCTGAAAACCCTGGTGATCACATGAAAGAGAAGAACTCAAACAGAACAGAGTCATGAGACGACAGTGAAAGCTGCAAGCAGAAGTTTCCTAACTTTACTCTCCTAAAACAAACAAGTTTCCTCTGTCTCAAATGATCTTCCTTTTAGTGTGCAGCTGAGTTTGCATTTTTTATCTACTTTAATTCATCTTCAGTTCAGCAAGATTCACAGTATATAAGATGTTGATGGTCTTTTTAAGTTTTAATAGTATAATAGTTAACTAGAACAACACAAACATTGGTCAGTGCAAAACTTGTGTATAGTTGCCAGGGCGTTGCTATGTAGTTGCTACAGTTCTGTGGGTGGTTTCCAAGGCGTTTATATGCTATTGTTAGGGTGTTCTGGGTGGTTTTCAGGATGTTCCCTGAACACCCTAGCAACTGCATATCAACGCCCTGGAAACCACCCACAGTGCTTTAGCAAATGCATAGCAACGCCCTGGCAACTATACACAAGTTTTGCACTGACCAATGTTTGTGTTGTTCTAGTTAACTATTATACTATTAAAACTTAATTTTCTTAATTTCCAAACTTTTTCATTAATTTACATAAAGGTGAAATAAATTTAAAAACATAAAATTAAACAAAAATGAAAATGCCTTGGCAACTAACTGAAATAATATAAATTGAATTTGCTGTAGTAAAATGACTAAAAACTTTAAATAAGTTATAATAAAGCTAAAAAAATATTTAAAAAAAAAACTATAAAACTTTTATAAATACTATAATAGCATAATATAAATAATACTAAAATAATACTGGTTCAGGGTCATTGCTTAGTGGTTACTTAATGGCTACTGAAATGTATGCTTCATTCGTCAGGTGAAAATCAAACAAAGCTACCACTAATTGTGGAATAAAAGATGAATTTAATAAAAATACGAGCCATTCAAATTGTCCCTTACCTGGCAATAGCTCATAACCCTCATGGTCTGCTCCTTCAGGTGCCAGTCTTCCTCTCTGATTGACTGTTGTTGATTTGTCATAAACTGGTGAGGTGGGAGGAGGCAGGAATGATCCAGGTCTGTTTTTAGGTTTGACTGCACTGTAGACAGCATTGTTATTGGTTTTCTCTGAATTTGCATTGTCATAGTAATGAACAGTGATCGAATGGGGGGCAGAGCTGGGGGGCTGCAATTTTTGCTTGTTGACGACTGCATAAGTGTCGTTCATCCTGGTCTGAGGAAGAGGATGAGAAAGCCTGGGCTTGAGAGGAGGAATGCTGAAACCATAGACAGACATGTACACATTTAAGTCGGTATGAAATGAGAATTCACAAAATTCCCACATTTCAAATGTAACAAAGGCCAGCTAGTAAGAGCTGTGCAAGTTTACCTCACTGTCCTGGCCTCAATAGGTACACTAGTGACTGATGCTAGAGACTGCGGCCTTTAGCGTCCTTGTTAGCTCGCCCGCCTCCCATGCCGATGTGGTGACGAATCGGGTCCTCCTTGAAATCGGATCTCCATTAGGACCCCACATGATCCCATTGGCTCAGATTACTTTTAATAGGCACTCTCTTTAGTGCCTGTTTACAATTCCAACAAAACCATGCTATGATAAATGCTGTTTGAACTACATTATAATGACCATTAATGTCTGTACTAGTTTATGTACTAGCATGTACTACCTTTATACACTCATTTGCACTTGCCCTAAATGTATTCACAATTATCTTTAATGTTATTACGTGTTAAATTAAGTGTTGAATGTCAAATATTTCAGTTATAAAAAGAATGCAATGTTAAATGATTCACATAATAGGCTATTATCATTATTATTACGCTATTTAATTAACAGTTTATCAAGTGAAAGAAATGCTAATTTTGTTTTATTATGCACTATAGTAACCTATACATATTTGTATGTATGTACTAAGAATAATCATTAACTGATAGTTGATAGAGACCTGATTTCAAGGGAGGAATTTCTCCGTTTTGAATACCGTTCAGAGTGATGCTAGTAGAACCAAAGGGGTTACATTGGTGCTGTGACCCGGATGGGAGTGAGGATTAGGGGAGGTGAGTGTAACGAAGGCCATCTAGTAAGAGCTGTGCGTGTAAACCTCACTCCCCAGGCCTCAAGAGGCGAATTAGCAACTGATGCTAAAGGCTGTGGTCTATAGCGTCCTTGTTAGCACGCAATCCCATGCCGGAAACGGTGGTTTGAATCCCGCTCAAAGCAGTGCTAGCAGAACCGAAGGGGTTATATTAACAACCCATATATATATAGCAATCTCATTTAGCATATAATTGTACATATTTTATCTAAAGCAGCATAAAGTACACTTATTAGGGGCATTCTGTGATCTTTCTTACTTATTGGATGAGAAAATGGGTGAGAAACGCAAGAGGCTTGCTGTTAAAGGCTTGCAGTTGAACATAGCTAGCAACCACCTGGCAACACAGCAGACATTTTCTGGCAGACAAGCAACCACAAAAAAGCAAGAATCTAGTCATAATATAATCCTCATTATGGTGAAGAGATGAGGTCACTAGCATGTCAATTACATTGCTAGTTTATAAATCAATGGGTATTTGTGACAATGTAGATTGCATTAGATTATACAGTGATGTAAGACTAGTAGCTCACTCACATTTTGCTCTGGGTGTCTTGAATACATTGTGGTGCATTGTGAGACCCCATATACAGCAATGTATAATGACCAACTGTCACATTTGCATTCAATATATCTTAAGAAATATGTTATTTATGCAATAACAGAACATAGTGACTTGTAAATGATTAAATGCTCTGTATAATCTGAGCATGCATTCATGCAAAATATTCACATCTTTGGATCAATACTCATTACAAAAGTCATATTCATCTGTATGCAAAGCAGAAATGCCACCATGAATGCCACTGTGCAAAGAAATATATCCAGCTATCGATGACTCATGAGATTAACTCTGATGTAGTTATGTGTTAGACAAGAAAAGTTCAAATTGCTCCCTGTGGTGTGTGAGACAGAACCAACAATAACAGCTTGTGTCTTGGCTGAGTCCACCTGTGTGACGCACGGGACCATAGTTAGCAGATTTGCGTTGTTGTCCATCTCAAATTGGCCTCTGACTGTGTTGCCACCACTGATTTTAATCACAGACATCCGCAAGCAGTCAAAAGAGGTTAGAAATTTGTAAATGAGGGTCATTTGTGGTCTTACCGTGTTTTAGAGGATGCGTTGTAGCTGCCTAATGATCCTGATTTCAGTGTAGCCTTTGGCGGAACCGCATTGATGTACAGAGAGGTCGAAGTCTTGTGTTTCCAATTTAAAAAAAAAAGACAAACAAAATGTGAAATACATACACCGTGTGGGAGAGCAGCTGCACAGAGCGTCTGTGTTAAACTGTTGAAAGATGCCTGAGCATTTGAATAGAGGAAGCACACAGCGAGTGTGTTTCCTGCTAAACTGCCTTTTTAAAGCTCAGGGCTCAAGGTCTTGAGGAAGTAAAATAAGATGTGATGTAAAAATGGGAGATACAATGGCAGAGAGATTTCCTTTTATACACAACAATCACAGACAAAATTATAGACCTTTTTTTATTTATTTTTTTACCTATGTTTAACGAACGGAAATGTTTCTTTTGTCTCAAAGAACATCTACCTTCTAAACATCAGTAACCACAAGTAGTGATTCAACCGATCACAAAACGTACGGTTTGGATCATATTACGGTTTTTGATAACAATAATAATAACAAATATAAATGGTGGGGGAGGGAGTTTGCTTTCCATTTATTAAATAAATGGCACACTTTAAAGCTGATGTCCGTAACTTTTTTTGTGTTCAAGATTTGCAAAAATCTTGAGAATGTACAACATGAATCCATTTTCCAAACCGTGTTTTTGTCTTACTCTGAATCATTATGGTACACTTATAATAAGTGTTTATATTGGGACTATTTCAGACCAGACTGGTAGGAACTTCTCTCTGTTTATGTCTATAGTGAATGACATGTAAGTGTGTAAATGATGATAGAAATGTTTGTTTTTTTGTTTGTTTTTTTGGGTGAACTATCCCTTTAAATTTGATTTAGTTACACTACTGTTCAAAAGTTTGGCGCCTGAATTATTATAATTATATTATTATTATATTTTTTATGTTTTGAAAGTCAACATGGCTGCATTTATTTGATCAAACATTAAAAAACAGTAATATTGTGAAATATAATTACAACTTAAAATAAATGTTTTCTATTTAAATACATATTAAAATGTAATTTAATCCTGTGATGGAAAAGCTGAATTTTCAGCATAATTACTCCAGTCTTCAGTGTCACATGATCCTTAAGAAATCATTCTAATATGCATTTCTTATTATAAATATTAATAATGACAATATTTTTGTATCTTAATATTTTTAGGAATCTTTGATTCATAGAAAGTTCAAAAGAACAGCATTTATTTGAAATAGAAATATTTTATAACATTATAAATGTCATTACTTTTGATCAATTTAATGCATCCTTGCTAAATAGAAATATAATTTTTTTACAATTAAAAAATTATTTTGAGCAGTGCGTGTCTTACCTCTGTAGTCTTGTTTTTCGCCTGCAAGACCTTCTGAAACATCTGAGCAACTGTATGAAAGACAAATCCATACTGCTCCTGAGGAGATTCACATAAACATGACACTTGATATCAGGAATTCACATGGTGTTGTGGAATATGACAGACAGGGCCTATCCATTTGCTCAGATTAGATAAAAACATAGCTTGAGCTGCTTTAATGGGCAGAAGGTTCAAATATAGTTGAAGAACTTAAGTTGTAGATGCTTTCCATTATCTGTGCCATGCAAATAAATCATGCTCTGATGTTACCTTGGTCTGCACAGCTGAATGTCTCTGTCTTCTGAGCTCTAACACCAGGTCCAAGATATTAAAATCCTCCCGTATTTGCTGAGAATAAAATAATGCACATTATGCATGTATATTTCAGAACACTCCATACACACACACACACACACACACACACACACACACACACACACACACACACACACACACACACACACACACACACACACACACACAAATACAAAATATACAATAAATAGAAGAACAGTTAAATCAAATATTTTGGACCTTTTATTGAAAGTTACTTTTACCTGTTGGGGCATGCCTTCTTATTTAAGCACCTTCAAGAGCTGTGATTGTGATGTTTGAGTTGAGGGAGGCGCCACATGCAAAATGGGTGTTTGCAAAATATGCTGTATTTTTGTAATTCTGCTAGGTGACACTATTGTCGCAGAAACTACATACTTTTTATTTAAATGGTATAGCGCATCGGCTTATAACACAGTAAAAGATTCGTTCCGATTTAAATCAGAGACGACAAATAAGAAACAACATTGCAGTGTCAATATATATGTATAAAAGTATTTTTATATTAAGCATTAAAAATATAATAAGTGTAATATTAGTAGCCTATTGTAAATAAAATGTCAATATAAATAAGAATAATAAATAAAAAAAAATGTACTCTTAAAAAGCATTTGAAATAAGGAAAATGGATGACTTTAACAAATGCATAAACTATCGATAAACAATCCCAGATAGTTACAGTAGGTCTACTTACACCAGGTCTTTAACAGTTTATAAGTTTTCATTAAGAAAAATCCTAAGGAGAAAATGAAATACTATGAAGACCATTATTTTTTCCCCATTTGATTTAGTCTAATATCAAATACAATGTGATTTTCGGTGATCGAGATCTGGCAGCAGCAGCACATTTTTCCATCTGCTCACAGCTTACCCTGCGCATTAAATCCCCCATATGCCAGCAAACCAATGAGAATGCGGGACAGTGATGACGATACATAACAACAGAGCATAGGCGCCAAAGCTGCTGTGGATTCCGCTTACCCCAAACCCTCCATAAATGACGGACAGTTAAACAAGTATTACCAAAATGTTATCATGTAAGCTTTATGGTACACCTCAAACGAGGGAATTTAAAGTAATTTATAGTGTTAATATTAATTAACAAGTAATATAATATTATATATATACACACACACACACACACACTGTATGTGTCACCTTCAAACACTGTACATACATATAAATTTGTGTTGGTTATGATATTAATACCTCTGTCAGTAGTAGATCATTGACATAGTCCACAGCACAAATGACCCCGGTTCTACCGCAGCCGGCACTGTAAAGCAAGAGAAGCCGTCACATTTCCATATCATGATATGATCCATTCTCCCTTGAGTCTCAGTTCAGAGGGTCACAGGGGGAATTATAGGCCATATTGTCGGACAGCGCCTCTCTCATGTATATAGAGAGAGGGTAATGAGTGAATCTGTGCTGAAGTCTGGAAGTTAACTGGCTTTTCCAGCGCCACATCAGGTGCTGAATATTTAACATGTCTCACTTCATTTAAATGGTGCCATTAAAATGCATGGAACCAGAGGAACACAGGCCGGCCCCTGCTGCACCCTAACAACACGGACGTACTCGACCTGATGAATTTTCATGGGCAGATGGGTCATTTGTCAGAGGCACAGAAAAACACAGAGACGGCTGTGTGTGTGTGATACAGACCTGCAGTGGATCACTACAGGGTCCGTCTGGTTGCCCTGTTTTTGGCGAGCCAACTCCATCATACCCAGAATGCCATCCGGCATGTCTGGAATTCCGTGGTCCGGCCAGGCAGTATACTGGAAATGAGACACTTTACGAGTTTCCTATGTGGAAAAGATGACAAGTTTTGACCTCTGAATGGATGACAGTTTCTATACCAAATTACAATGTTTGACATGATCTAAAATAGGAAACATTACACACTGAGATGGTTATAGCATTTCCTTTTTTGGAACCGTTTCAGAGTGTTTTACAAGACCCTCAAAATGACTGCAATTTTGTGGTTTGACAGATTTTCTTTAAATAGAGACACTCTTAAATAAACAGTTTACCATAAAACTCTCTCACCAGTATACTGTATATGGGTCAATGACGTGACGCCTACATTTTCTGTCCGACTGCATTTTTTTTCAGTTAAAAACCATATACCATATATATCTAGTACCTCTCCCATGCATGCAATCACTTTCATTTTTCAAAAAACATTAGTTATTTGAAATTTTTCTGTTATTTAAAGTGTCAAAATATCATGTGGTGCGACCGTCCAGCCATAACTTCTGATTTGAAAACATCTTTGAAATTACTCTAAATATATTCAATTTTATTTTCTTCACTATTTGGCATGATTTCCAAAGTGTTTTGTGCTACTGCACAAAATTGCAAAGCATCTGTTTTTTTATTTCTTTCATAATATAGAAAAAAAAATATTGTCCGATGAGGTCCATTTTATGAAATCTCATGAGGTGCGACCATCAAGAAACTACAAATTTTTGGACTTTATGCTTAAATCCAATTAAAGATAGGAAGTTGCATCATATACCAATTTGCCAAGGACCCATTGAAGCAGCAATAAAATAATATAGAGTATTAATTTAATTTTAGTATCTATGCATTTATTAGTAATTTATTTATTTATAACTATTTACGTCTATTTTAACAGATGCCACTGCCAAGCAAAGAAAAAAACGCTTGCCATAGGCAGCGACGCAGCGTGTGAACTCTGACCCTGCAGCAAGAGCAGCGTTTCTTGCCAGGAGAATAGGAAGGTGTGTTAAAAAAATCAGCAGCATGATGATGGTCAAGTTTAATTAAATGTTTGTTCACAAGAAGGCCACAAGTGTGACTCTGGACCCCTGCCTTTAAAGTTGTCCAAATGAAGTCCTTAGCAATGCATATTACTGCTAATACAATTTTTTTTATATACTTACGGTAGGAAATTTACAAAACATCTTCATGTAACTTGATCTTTACTTAATATTCTAATGATTTTTGGCATAAAAGAAAAATTGTTCATTTTGACCCATTGTTGGCTATTGCCACAAATATACCCGTGAGACTCATGACTGGTTTTGTGCTCCAGGGTCACCGATGTGCATTTACTTAAAGCTGTTCATGACAAGGCATTATTACATGATTATACATGGTTCTGATAAAAATTAAATCAAAATTATTATTTTTTCTTCGTCTCCGTTGTCAAGTTAAATGAAATGTTGCACTTGTTTACAATTTGATTTTTATAAAAAAATATAAAATGTTTGTTTATGTTCATTAAAACAATTCTCTGAAATTGAAAAAATATGATTTAAATCTATTTTTTTGTTTAAAAATGTATTGTTCATTGATCTCTTTAAATATATTTTTAATAATATTCGAGATCTTCATGTCATTTGGAGCGACCACTCATGTGGTGCGACCAATAACAGCAATAACTGTATTAAATTAAAAAATAAAATATCTAATTTCTGTGGCTGAAATAGGAATCACTGATACAGAATGCTTAAGTGAATGGTATTTTTAAAACATTTTTATCAGTTTTATGCAATTTACAAGAAAAATAAGTCTGTTAACTACATTTAAGAAGGCAACTCTGAAATTAAAAACAAAATGTAAGATCATCTTTTGCAAAAACTCAAAAGAAATGTTAATACTTTGTTTATAAACACTTTAATTACTGAGAACTTGTAAAAAATAAAATTAAGCATGTTAAGGAAATTAATTTTAAGATAAATCACGGTCGCACCGCATGACATTTTTTAAGGCCACGGCCAATTCATCTAGATGAAGAAAAAAAAAAAAGTAAAATCACTTAATTTGTTAGATTTATGTGTACACAACATTCTTAATGTTTGAACAATTTCAATAAATATTATTATATTTTTGTATTTTAAAATTGGCCAGCTGAAAATTCTTATACGTCATTGACCCATATATAGGTGAGAGACTGCCCGGCCAAAAAAAAAAGTTGCTGTTTGGATTTAATTAGGAAAATACTTAAGAGTCTATGATTGGATCATTATTGCAGTGATTATGATGTTTCTAGCATGCTATATGTTTGGCAGCAGTTCTTCTAACCCTGATGGAGTGTGTAGCTTTTCATTTCTTAAACAACCATGTAGGAAGACACATCATGGCCATATTCCAGGATGACAATGTCAAGATTCATCAGGCTCAAAATGTAAAAGAATGGTTGGGAGAGAACATGAATAATAATTTTCACACCTTTGAGTCCAGACATTAAATGGTTGATGCAAAAATGAAAATTCTGTCATTAATTACTCACCCTCGAGTCGTTCCAGACCGTAAGACAAATTAAGATATTTTTGATGAAATCTGAGCGCTTTCTGATACATAGATTGCATCGTAATCACCGCTTTTAAGGCCCAGAAAGATAAAGACATTGTTAAAATAGTCAGTATGACTATAATGACTTTATTCAACAATTCTTCTCTTCCATGTCAGTCTCTGACAATGTTCATGTTGTAAACACAGCACTTCCGGGTTCTACGTCAGAACGCTGGCTCATTATTGGCCAGCTTCTGAGTCACCACCACATACACGCGTTGTGGTGCTCACATGAACATCGTCCGAGACTCACACGTTATTTTTGTTACATAACATTTTGCTTCATAATTTAAAGGTTGAACCACTGTAGTCACATGGGCTATTTTAACAATGTCTTTACTACCTTTCTGGACCTTGAAAGCAGTGATTACGTTGCAGTCTATGTGGGGTCAGAAAGCTCTCAGATTTCATCAAAAATATCTTAACTGGTTAGGAATGACACGAGGGTAATGACAGAATTTTTGGGTGAATTAACCCTTTAAATTCCTTGAATGTGCTGGAGGAGACTTTACAGAGTGCTGGACTCTTGCATTGTCAATACAAGATCTTGACCGAAAATTGATGCACCCATTGATGGAAAAACATCACAACATTTATTGTTATTGTTACATGATGTGTCTTACTACATGGTTATTTAAAAATGAAGAGATACACACTCCATTTATTAGTGTTAGAAGAACGGTTGCCAAACATATAACATGCTGGAAACATTATAATCACTACAATAATGATCAAATTATAGACCCTTAAGCATTTGCCTATTTAAATCCAAACAGCAACTTTTTTTTTTTTTTTTTATATAAACAATGCCATTACTTCAGATCTATATCATATCTACTAATGATACACTGGAGACACCACTTACATCACAATATTTTACCACCAATGTCCGAACAATGACTTCCTCATTTGGTCGTAACTCCTCAAACTAAAGACAAAAATTACAGTAATCAGAAGAACTTCCTATTGTGGGGCCTTGCAACAGCATGAACTACACTTTGCATCAAACCACTGACATAAAACTGACAAAACTTTCATAAAGTGTGGCGATAACATCAAAAGAAACTGTTGTGAAAGATTAGCATCCTGTATCTTGCACTGCTGAACTGCACACACTGTTCATTGTTGAGGAGCACAGAAAACACTTACATTTGAGACAGTAAAGGGACCGAAAGTGGATGTGTCTGTGGTTGATGACCAGTAAACTTCACATTTTTTCTAAACAACAGAGAGGTTGTTAAAACAGTAGATGCCAAGAAAATGACAAGCGTATGACCCAACAACAAAGGAAATATAAACATTACCTTCCCCAACTCAATCTCTCTACAAGCCATGATTATGACCTAACAAAAAAAAGAACAACAGACTTGAATAAAAAGTGGAAATAGTTCAAAAGCAATACAACTATGCATTAAAGATATAATGCATAATTATAGACCTTTACATCACCTTTACATTCTGTTGCCAAATCATACGCCAGAAATCAACCACTGTGCTGCTCAAAGGGCCTTGGGTGGCGATATACATCTTGTTCTTAGCAGCTCCCTATTGGGGAAAAATATGGAAAGTGATAATAATACAACAAAAAGAATTTCTATCTATCTATGCTTCAAAAAATATCTGGACTACCACTACAGCAATGTGTCTTACTCATACAGTATAAAATGAACTACTACGTTCTTAAAAAGCTTTTCTTGGTCACATATTATTTCGCCTATCACAAAAGAGAGCATGATGCTCCTGATTAGAAGTTAAAATGCTGCAGTACCTTGATGAAGCTGGCATTAATATAATCAGACTCATATTCAGATGTGGTTGGAGTTAGACAGACTCTGGTCTGATCATCTGGAATACAAAAAACAAAACAAAAAAACAAGGGATTTGCACACTTTGCCTCTCATCAGTGTGAGTAACTCATAATAATTTATCAGGCAACACATTGTGGAGACTCAATCATGAAATATTATGACATGCTTTTGGCATTGCAATGCTAAAAAAACAGTACTGTAACTATAGGAGGCATGTTTTGACAGATGTGACAGAGAATGATGTAAAAAAAAACTTTGGTGCATTATTCTGTGTCATACTGAGAGAAACTGTGAATCACAAATATTTCAAGGCTGATGAGATCTGAGCTCACTGTCAGATGCTGATAGGATATTAAAGTATGTAATATAATAACACACAAAAAGTGTTAGTCATAGCATCAGTAAAAATGGTTTACACATGCAAATAATATAAAACACCATATATGCCATTGCTTTTCTGTCAAAGTGCGTTTATGAATTTATATGTGTCATGGAGTTATACAGAGGTTGTATAATGTATTATTATAAATTAGTATTGCTTATATATTTATTTTTCACACACACACACGTGTGCACGCTCCTGGAAATAAATGTAATATAGTTTGTAGAGGGACGAGTGAAAATATTGGTCTGACTGGGCCAACAGAAAAATCATTATTGTTAAGCCCTGACAACATGTTTTTTGACTGAATATCAACATATTAACTATATTAAATATATATTTGTAATACACACACACACACACACACACACACACACACACACACACACACACACACACATTATATATATATATATATATACATATACATACACACACACTCACCTAAAGGATTATTAGGAACACCTGTTCAGTTTCTCATTAATGCAATTATCTAATCAACCAATCACATGGCAGTTGCTTCAATGCATTTAGGGGTGTGGTCCTGCTCAAGACAATCTCCTGAACTCCAAACTGAATGTCAGAATGGGAAAGAAAGGTGATTTAAGCAATTTTAAGCGTGGCATGGTTGTTGGTGCCGGACGAGCCGGTCTGAGTATTTCACAATCTGCTCAGTTACTGGGATTTTCACGCACAACCATTTCTAGGGTTTACAAAGAATGGTGTGAAAAGGGAAAAACATCCAGTATGCGGCAGTCCTGTGGGCGAAAATGCCTTGTTGATGCTAGAGGTCAGAGGAGAATGGGCTGACTGATTCAAGCTGATAGAAGAGCAACTTTGACTGAAATAACCACTCGTTACAATCGAGGTATGCAGCAAAGCATTTGTGAAGCCACAACACGCACAACCTTGAGGCGGATGGGCTACAACAGCAGAAGACCCCACCGGGTACCACTCATCTCCACTACAAATAGGAAAAAGAGGCTACAATTTGTACGAACTCACCAAAATTGGACAGTTGAAGACAAGAAAAATGTTGCCTTGTCTGATGAGTCTCGATTTCTGTTGAGACATTCAGATGGTAGAGTCAGAATTTGGCATAAACAGAATGAGAACATGGATCCATCATGCCTTGTTACCACTGTGCAGGCTGGTGGTGGTGGTGTAATGGTGTGGGGGATGTTTTCTTGGCACACTTTAGGCCCTGTAGTGCCAATTGGGCATCGTTTAAATGCCACGGCCTACCTGAGCATTTTTCTGACCATGTCCATCCCTTTATGACCACCATGTACCCATTCTCTGATGGCTACTTCCAGCAGGATAATGCACCATGTCACAAAGCTCAAATCATTTCAAATTGGTTTCTTGAACATGACAATGAGTTCAAGATTCAAGATTCAAGATTCAAGAGTTTTATTTGTCACATACACAGTTATATACAGAATATACAACCGGCAGTGAAATGTAAACAGGTCCGCTCCATGGACAGTGCAAATTCACAGTTAAAAACACAAGGAAGAAATTATAATAGAAATAGGATATAAAAAAGTACTCTCTATATATATATATATATATGTCTATATCTGTAGAATTATAAATAATCAAGTCAAGAGAAAAAAAAGGTAACAAATAAGGATAAAGTGGAATAAAATAATTGAAGTAGACTTTGCAGTGAGTAAACTGTAGACTTATAAATATGTGGTTAACAAATGTATAAAGAGTATAATGTGCAAACAGGTTTATGACAGGTTGTTACACAGTAACAACGAGAACAGAAAGTGCAGTGCAATGTCAGTGTATCGATGTTTATCCTGACGTGAAGTCACGTGATGTTAAGTGACTGAGTTCAGGAGTCTGATGGCCTGGGGAAGAAGCTCCTCCTGAGTCTCTCAGTTTTGGCCATCAGGCTTCGAGCGCTTACCAGATGGTAGCAGCGTGAAATGAGGGTTTGCAGGGTGATTAGAGTCCTTGATGATCTTGGTAGCTCTACCTTTGCAGCGTTTGGTGTAGACGTCCTGCAGAGACGGGAGAGCTGACCCTGAGATACGCCGGATAAGCGCACTACTCTTTGCAGGGCTTTGCGGTCATGACTGGTGCTGTTCCCATACCACGCTGTGATGCACTGAGTTAAAACACTTTCTATCGCCCCTAAATAGAACGTTTTCAGGATAGCTGGTGAAACCCTGAATTTCCTCAGCTGGCGCAGGTGGTACAGTCTTTGCCTGGCTTTTTCACCTGTGTCTGAATGTGAGCAGTCCAGGTCAGGTCCTCGGAGATGTTTACTCCCAGGTACTTGAAGCTGCTCACTCTCTCTACTGGTGACCCACTGATCATGAGGGGGAGTATGTCCGTTGCTGTCTCTTCCTGAAGTCCACAATCATTTCTTTGGTCTTGCCAACATTCAGAGAGAGACAGTTGTCCTGGCACCATGATGTTAGATGCTCCACCTCGTCCAAGTATGCCGTCTCATTGTTGTTGGAAATGAGGCCCAGGACAACAGTATCATCAGCAAATTTGATGATAGAGGTGGAGCTGTGTGTGGACAAACAGTCATGCGTGTAGAGAGAGTAGAGCAGGGGGCTCAGGACACAGCCCTGTGGAGCTCCCACACTCAGGGTGATGGAGGTGGAGGTGGACTGGCCTATTCTCACCACCTGAGGCCTGCCAGTGAGGAAGTCCTCAATCCAGTGGCAGAGAGAAGGATTCAGGCCGAGATCCAGGAGTTTGGAGGTTAGCTTGGTGGGAACTATGGTGTTAAAGGCTGAGCTATAGTCAATAAATAGCAGTCTTACGTAGTTCCCACTTTTGCTGTCGATGTGAGTGAGGGAGGAGTGGAGGACATGAGAGATGGCATCTTCAGTCGATCTATTGGGACGATAGGCAAACTGAAGAGGGTCCAAAGTGTCAGGAATGAAGGCGCAAATGGTGTTTTTAATGAGTCTCTCAAAGACCTTCATGACTATAGACGTGAGAGCCACTGGACGATAGTCATTTAGGCAAGAGGGTTTACTGTTCTTAGGGACAGGGATGATGGTGGATTTTTGAAGGAGGTGGGGACCACAGATGTAGCGAGGACTCATTAAAGATAGATGTAAACAACCCGGTGAGCTGATCAGCACAGGACCGCAGAACACGACCTGAAATACCATCCGGCCCAGCAGCTTTCCTGGCGTCCACACACTTGAGTGCTCTCCGAACTTCATCCTCCGAGACAGAGATCACGTGATTGTTGCTGCTCTGAGTAATTTCCTCTAACGCGCGCCACTTGGCGGAGTCGCGTTGCCGCGGTTACAGTCAAAGCGAGCATAGAAAGAGTTTAACTCTCGTTCACGAGCAACGGATCAGCGTTCACCTCTGCAGAGGATTTAGATCCAAAGGAGCAGATGGACCTCAGACCTTGCCACATGCGCCGCGAGTCGTTGAGTTGGAAATGAGACTCCACTCGGTCTTTATAACGGAGTTTTGCGGCTTTAACTGCTCGTCTGAGAGCATAGCAGGACGATCTGTATTCATTCATATTCCCTGAATGGAGACCGGCGTTGTAAGCAGCAGTGCGTGCGTTCACTGCCGCCGGATTGAATTGTCCACCCACGGTTTCTGATTTGAGAAGGACGTTATTGTTATTGTTTGCGTGGCTTGCTCTGTAAGCGTGTTGATGAAGCAAAGCGCCACGTCTGTGAACTCGCTTACGTCAGCTGAACTCGCTCGGAACATGTCCCAATCCACATCGCCCAGAGCTGCCTGTAGCGCGGTCTCTGAGTGGGGTGACCAACGCTTAACTTCCCGCCTCACCGGGGGTTCCTGGAGGAGCTTTTGTTTGTATTCGGGAGTGAGGAAAATGGCGGCATGATCCGATTTGCCGCGCTTTATAGGCGTTCTTAAACGGAGAGTAGCAGTGATCCAGCGTGTTTGCTCCTCGTGTGGGGCAGGAGACGTGCTGGTGAAAGTTTGGCAGGACTTTCTTTAGGTTTGCTTTGTTAAAATCGCCGCGACAATGAATGCCGCGTCGGGATGTTGGTTTATGACGCCGCTGGCAACATCATGAAGGCCAGATAAAGCCAGCGCTGTGTCTGCCTGCGGTGGGATGTAAACGGCGGTCGCGACAACCGCAGAAAACTCCCTAGGCAGATAGAATGGGCGGCAGATGATTGTTAAATGTTCCAGATGAGGTGAGCAGGACCGCGAGAGAATGGTGATGTTCCTGGGATCGCACCATTTCTTGTTGATCATGAAACACACTCCACCGCCTTTGGATTTACCGGCCTCGGCTGTTCTGTCCATCCGAAAAACAGAGAAGTTCTCCGACGGCGTCACAGCTGTGTCCGGGACCGCGGGCGTGAGCCATGTTTCGGACAAACAATAGATATTACAGTCTCTCATGTCCCGTTGAAAACTTATCCTGGCTCTAAGATCGTCCATCTTATTATCCAAGGATTGAACATTTGCTAGAAGAATGCTCGGGAGAGGAGGTCTGAGAGGAGTTCACTGTACTAAAATGGCCCCAACAGTCACCAGATCTCAACCCAATAGAGCATCTTTGGGATGTGGTGGAACGGGAGCTTCGTGCCCTGGATGTGCATCCCACAAATCTCCATCAACTGCAAGATGCTATCCTATCAATATGGGCCAACATTTCTAAAGAATGCTTTCAGCACCTTGTTGAAACAATGCCACGTAGAATTAAGGCAGTTCTGAAGGCGAAAGGGGGTCAAACACAGTATTAGTATGGTGCTCCTAATAATCCTTTAGGTGAGTGTGTATATATATATATATATATATATATATATTTAACCTAAAATGTTAATGTTGTAAAAACAATAAAGGTTATGTCCATGTTATCGGTTAACACAGATTTATTATAACAATTGTATGGAATGAAATGAATTGCATTGAATTTAATTAGATAAACTGGTTTACCTAGAAATACGCTTAATAACCTTTATTATAATTAAAAGAAACTTTCTGTGATAAGACTACGTACAGGGAAGAATATCCCTATAGCGGTTTTTCTTCGCATTTTCTTTGATTTCTCCAGCCGCAGTGGTCAGGCCAAAATCCTCTTTCAGTGATCCACTTTTCTGTCGTATCAACTGAAAAAGGAATGAGAAAACACACAGTATGAGATTAAAAAAATGTATGAGGGGTAAACAGGTATGAGACTCTCATTTTAGTAGCATGTTGGTGGGCTGCACCATCTGCCCACAAGGTGGCATCCTGTTGCTTATTACGCTATGGTGGATTCCTTTAAACAGCTCATACCAGCCATGAAAAAGGATCTTTTTTTTCAGGGTGGATGTGGTTTGTAAAAAAAACATTCAAGATCAAACCCAAATTACTGCTATTAATTATACTATTATGACCAAACATACTGAAACCTCAAGTATAAAATGAACTTTATGCATTTACAGTAGGGCTGCAATGATTATGACAAAAATCATATTATTCCCATGAAAATGTATTGCAATTATTAATTACGATTATCACAATTTACATTGAATGATGTTTTCAATAGCTTTATACCATTGTTTGAAGCAACTGCATTCTATATATTATATGAAAATAAGCTGAAAACATTTGCTTTTCTATATAATTATGCCTCAAATGTCAACTATACTTTGGTTTAATTTCTTTTTAAATGATAAAATAGTACAAATACGCATGGTATTATAATGTTATACTAAAACTAAAATTAAAACAATGAAGAAAAAAAACCTTAACCTGTAGAAAGAAGGAAAAAAAACACATCTTAAAGCATGCAGAATAATGTAAGTGGACTTACATTATGAACGATTACATAATTGTGGCATCCGTAATTGTAATCACGATTAGAAATGTAATTGTGCATCCCTCACTTCCAGTACATTCATGCATTTGGCAAATGCACTTTTATGGAAAGTGATTTGCACTGCATTCAAGGTATACTTTTGTACTTTTGATCTGTTCATGCATTCCCGTTTCACACATGATCTGTATGCAGCTTGTATCCAGTTCGTATGCAGTGTGTAAATGTTGTAGAAGCAGCAAGTGGCCATTGTGCACTGCTTCACTGCACTGATCTTGCAACGCACTTGTTGTGCAGCATCCATGTGCAGTTTGAATGCTCCATCCTGTTAACATGGGTATCGTGCTGCAAATGGAGTATGTGAGAAACAGGCCTAGGAGTTGCTAGTGGAAAGCCTTCAATTCATCTCAGACAAACAAATGGGTAATGAATATCTGTAAATAGAAGCAGCCACACTTATGACTAAAACTGCTCTCCGTTTTACTTCCGCCCCCTAAAAGCAGAAGAAATCATCTCACATAAGTTATTTTCAACACGGTGCTCTTGGTTGGGTCTTTGTCACAGAAGCCACAGAGCATCACAAAACATTTCTGTCTCCTTTACCACAAACACTAGAGTCATAAGCATTTTTTTTCCCCACTGAAGCTTTATCTTCTATCTTTGAAGGTAATAACCGAGAAACTCAATGAGGAACTGCAGATTGTGCTTCTCACAAATGCCCTCTTACTTTCACAAATGCAGCCAAATGAGTCAAAAAGCAACAGATACTTCTGTAAACCGCTGGTCTCATTGTAATCCTACTAGAATGTAACAGCGAACCGCTTCGTTAAGTATAAGTGAATCATGATTTGGAACTCTCGCTCTCTCTCTCTCTCTCTCTCTCTCTCTATATATATATATATATACACACATACATACATATATATATATATATATATATATATATATATATATATATATATATATATATATATATATATATAAAATATATAAAAAATATATATAAATATATATCATATACAATAGCCTACATTTATATTATATATATATATATAAACCCGATTCCAAAAAGTTGGGACACTGTACAAATTGTGAATAAAAAAGGAATGCAATAATTTACATAAATTACATAAATTTACATTATTATTTATCTCATAAACTTATATTTTATTCACAATAGAATATAGATAACATATCAAATGTTGAAAGTGAGACATTTTGAAATGTCGTGCCAAATATTGGCTCATTTTGGATTTCATGAGAGCTACACATTCCAAAAAAGTTGGGACAGGTAGCAATAAGAGGCCGGAAAAGTTAAATGTGCATATAAGGAACAGCTGGAGGACCAATTTGCAACTTATTAGGTCAATTGGCAACATGATTGGGTATAAAAAGAGCCTCTCAGAGTGGCAGTGTCTCTCAGAAGTCAAGATGGCCAGAGGATCACCAATTCCCCCAATGCTGCGGCCAAAAATAGTGGAGCAATATCAGAAAGGAGTTTCTCAGAGAAAAACTGCAAAGAGTTTGAAGTTATCATCATCTACAGTGCATAATATCATCCAAAGATTCAGAGAATCTGGAACAATCTCTGTGCATAAGGGTCAAGGCCGGAAAACCATACTGGATGCCCGTGATCTTCGGGCCCTTAGACGGCACTGCATCACATACAGGAATGCTACTGTAATGGAAATCACAACATGGGCTCAGGAATACTTCCAGAAAACATTGTCGGTGAACACAATCCACCGTGCCATTCGCCGTTGCCGGCTAAAACTCTATAGGTCAAAAAAGAAGCCATATCTAAACATGATCCAGAAGCGCAGGCGTTTTCTCTGGGCCAAGGCTCATTTAAAATGGACTGTGGCAAAGTGGAAAACGGTTCTGTGGTCAGACGAATCAAAATTTGAAGTTCTTTTTGGAAAACTGGAACACCATGTCATCCGGACTAAAGAGGACAAGGACAACCCAAGTTGCTCTCAGCGCTCAGTTCAGAAGCCTGCATCTCTGATGGTATGGGGTTGCATGAGTGCGTGTGGCATGGGCAGCTTACACATCTGGAAAGGCACCATCAATGCTGAAAGGTATATCCAAGTTCTAGAACAACATATGCTCCCATCCAGACGTCGTCTCTTTCAGGGAAGACCTTGCATTTTCCAACATGACAATGCCAGACCACATACTGCATCAATTACAACATCATGGCTGCATAGAAGAAGGATCCGGGCACTGAAATGGCCAGCCTGCAGTCCAGATCTTTCACCCATAGAAAACATTTGGCGCATCATAAAGAGGAAGATGCCACAAAGAAGACCTAAGACAGTTGAGCAACTAGAAGCCTGTATTAGACAAGAATGGGACAACATTCCTATTCCTAAACTTGAGCAACTTGTCTCCTCAGTCCCCAGACGTTTGCAGACTGTTATAAAAGAAGAGGGGATGCCACACAGTGGGAAACATGGCCTTGTCCCAACTTTTTGAGATGTGTTGATGCCATGAAATTTAAAATCAACTTATTTTTCCCTTAAAATTATACATTTTCTCAGTTTAAACATTTGATATGTCATCTATGTTGTATTCTGAATAAAATATTGAAATTTGAAACTTCCACATCATTGCATTCTGTTTTTATTCACAATTAAGTACAGCGTCCCAACTTTTTGGAATCGGGTTTGTATATATATAAATAATGTAGGCTATTGTATATGATGTTCTGGCTCTCACATTTAAACAGGAGAGTTAATTGTCCAGTAGTACTAGTATATAGGGTTTGTAGTATGTAAAGTGCACTAAATGTAAGCACAATCCTCTTCCCAGCTAATGTTCCTATTAAGTTATTAAAACATTTCTGCCTCTGAAATTTCAAAACATGTTTTAAAAACGTTTTTTTCTTGGTTATGCGAACGTTAGAGATAACATTAAAGGCACAATATGTACGATTTTTGGATTAAAATATCCAAAAAACACTAGAACAGTGTTATATATTTTGTTGACTTGTGTACTTACATTATCCCAAATGTTTCCAATAATGATTAAATCCAGAAAATTAAGCAATTTTAACCAGGACAGCTGAGGACACGGATCATGTCCGTGCGTCGTCTATCAATGACATCATACCCGCGTTACCCTCGATTTACAGTTTTATTTTGTATAAACCATGGAAACACCAAATACGCTTTAATATATTATGTGTTTTATTAGACAGGTGAGCAACTGCTTGGATACATTCATCGCCAGAAAACTAATGATTGTTATACAGCTCAACACAGTTAGTCTTATTGTTTAAATCTTGCTTTCTTGATTTACCGTGAGTACCATGTTTTACCATGCCTAATATCGATCTAGCTTACTGCAGTGTGAACAAGAGTCTTATAGTATCCGCTGAGTGAACGCACAGAATAGCAGTATAACACAACTTTAAACACAATCAAATAATGTATCTAATATGATAAAACAGCGCTGCGTTACCCCATGTACACGAGCGGAAAAGGTGGAAACGGCATAATAAAAGCTCTGTGAAATCAAGGCGTCATCAAGCTACGCCTGAATAAGCGACCTCTAGCGGCAAAAAAATACATACTGTAGCTTTAAGAAAAAGTTCCATTTTAGCATAGATTTAACACTACAGCAAAACTAACTTCCACTCATAAAATTAGTAACAAAATTAAAAACTAAAGCACATTCATGTCCATATATTGATATTTACAAAAAAAGTGATGATTCAGTATATGATGGTAATTCCATGGAACTTTGATTACAAAAATCATATACCATGGTATATACACATGGTACTCCAAGATCCTATCCTAAAAAAACATGGCATTACCATGGTATAATGCCTAAACAACATGGTAATGCAATGATACAGTGGTGGTACTTTGAATGGAAATTAATGATTTCCATATTCATTATTTACCATGGTATCTACACACTACATTTACTAGGATGCACTACTTGTACAGTTACATTGTACAAGGGTAAAAAAATAATTAATTCTTAGAAGTACCTGAGAGTGGCATAGCATGTACCAAAGTATGGTATTACCATCACTGTACCATGATATCCCCATATAGTGTTTTTGAACCATACTATAGTAAATATGCTACAGTAAATTGTAGTATATTATAGTATTTACTACACTTTGTTCATTTATACTACAGCATACTGTAGTATTAACTATCAATTGTTAAACTATAGTAAATACTGAGGTATACTGTAGTATATTTACTATAGTATGGTTTAAAACACTATAGTATTTACTAGATAAATTTTACTATAATATACTATAGTATTTTTTCATGAGTGTTCGCAAACTTTACAAATTTTACTATGGTACCAATACAAATAACACAATAACACTTTTCAAAGATAAACGTTACATAAAAAATAATGACATTTTGACAAGTGTGGTTTTACGTCCAATGTCCATAGCATGATAATATCCAAAAACATAGTAATACTGTAGCTATGGTACTGTGTGTCAGCTTATTTGAACTGATATCATCTGGTAAGGAATATGAAGCATTGCCAATTATATATTTAAAAATAAAAAAGGAGGTATAAAGTTTAGGACTTACGTTGAACTCAGTGGAGATGAGTTGGTCTCCACTGCGGTCATGATCGGACAAACAGCGGACCCGCTCCACGAACCTCAACAGGTGCGTTTCCATCACCATAAAATCACCTTCAGCATCATACTGCGCCCTATTTTCGTAACTTACTGGATTCCCTGTACTTTCTTCGCCTATATGATCATTGAACAGCAAAATCTGCCCTGTTTCCGTTTTGGTAATGTTATCCAGGCAGCAAAACTGACAGGGAAGTTTCTCCCGCTGACGTTTTTGTCGGTCACCTTCATGTACGGCGTTCTGTCAATCATCAGCCGTCGCCAAGCCTACTTTATCCTTCCAGCCAATCAGCGGTCAGAACCTCACCTGTGAAGCAGAGAGAGTCGTATCAGCCTAGAAACTACAATTCTCTCATTTTAATTTGTGAATAAACTAGCCTACATTTCCCATCATCCTTTGTGGCAGCACGAGAACGCTATAACAGGCTAATAATAATATTAATAAGTAAATAAATAAAAATCGTCGATTACACACACCTTTGCTCTTCAGTATGTTACAGTAGAGCTAAAATCTTTGCCGTCTGTTGTGAAAGTGAAAAAGAAACTATTGACCACAATTGTCACAATTGCGATTTCCAAATTTGTAAGTATGAACTTCCACATGGTGAACTGGTCTGCCTGATAGTCATTTAAACCCAAACCAGCTTGTAGCAATCGAGTCAACCACAGTTTCCTCCTAAGTAGGCTAATACTCACACAACAAAAGCGCTTATTGAGATATTAACAACAGTCATATATTGTTAAATGAATGAAAAGATTTTTACAGTTTGAATTTATTACAAAAGAATCAGTCACAGTAGTAGGCTAATGTTAGTTAGGCCTGTGTCATAAACAATGGTTATTATGGTTTTGATGTTAATTGTGATGTTATCTGGTAGCATTCAACGTTTATTTTGTACTATGGACTTTTTTAAATTTTATACATTTTATCATATTTTAAATAGAATGTATATAACCTATATCAATTTCCATTTTTTTTTAATTGTCACTAAATATTTTCACAATCTAAATCTAAGATCTAAATCAATAGGTAGGCCTAGGTGTGATGGTTTCATCAACTTGTCAAAATATTTTTAATTGTACAACTGAATGCTCCATTTCCACTCTAAGTTAGTCATCTAATTGTATTTATTTATTTATTTTTATTATTATTCAAGATTGGTCATAAATGTTTAAGTCAGTTACATGAAAAGGTAGACTGGTCTAATTTGAATGCGAAAAAACAAACAAACTGCACTGTAAATCCGAATAAGTTGGCAAAACTCAAAATGTTTTAACTTACTTAAACTTATGTAAACTTAAACTTAAGTTTGTCTAAATTAAAACAAATAATTTCATAAAACTCAAAACAATGAAACAGTTTAGTTTACTTAAAATATATCAGTTCTGTGAAGTTGAAAGAAATAGAAAGTGCTAAAAACGTATAAAGTTAATTTGACTGAACTAATTTGTTTAATTTAAGTTTGTCCTACTCAAACCAATTAATTATTTTGAGCGTTAGGGTTTACAGTTAACCTAATTGCTAGTTCATCAGACTAGTTCTTGAGACACAGTCTTAATTTAGCAGCTATGTTTATGCAACTCCCCTGGCAGTTCTTTCAGCAAGAAATGAAGCATCATGTTCATCCTATTACACAGTTTTAACCGTTCTCTGATCCCCAGGCATCATGTGATACCTTTGAGTAATGGAGAGCCACAGAGATCCATTGTGTGACATGAATAGAACAAGCGTTTGCACCCTTAAAAGAACACCAAGTCCAGAAAATGTTCACTTTGAGGGAAATGAGAAAGAGACGACATGCATAGGAGCGAGAATAGAGGAAGCTGGGAGTTTAAACCTGAGGACACCTTAATAGAGGATTCTGGTGAGTTTCCATCTTGCTTGGCCCAGGCGAACCTCAACGGGCAGGAAAAGGACCCCTCCGCAGGTTGTGTTGAGGATGTCCCAGGTCCATCTTATCGAAATGAAGATATAACATCAGAGAGTTGGAGGCAACACAGGAAGCATGTGTTTGTGCTGAGCGAGGCAGGTAAACCTATCTACTCGCGCTATGGCAACGAGGAGGCCCTCTCCTCCACCATGGGCGTTATGATGGCACTGGTCTCCTTTGTCCAGGCTGGAGGCAACACAATTCAATCTATTTTTTCAGGTGAGATCCACCATCTTCATCTAGGTTTTAAGTCTGATAGTTGTCTTTGAAATAAAGTAGTTATTTGCAGTACATTAGTTTAGCAACAAATCAAAAGGTTCAGGTTGTAGATTTCTTTGGAACAGTGCAGTAAAGTAATAAAGAATGCCGTCTGATTGTTCGAATATATGTTGAATGTTAGTTTATATATATTTAAATGTAAATTAAAGACGCCTTAAATGGTCACCAATATGTTAGTGCATAAACAAGCTGACACGAAGTTATCACATTTACATTTGAAATTTACAGTATTTATTCTGTGACAACATAACACAAATATTTTATATATTATATAAATTATATAAAATAGTGATTTTAGGTATTTAATTTCTTATATATACTGTATACACTACAATTCAAAAGTTTTGAGTCAGTATAAGTGTATTTTAAATAAATTTATATTTTTGTTCAACATTAATTTAATCATAAGTAGATTTCTGAAAGATTGAAGACTGGAGCTATGATGCTGAAAATTCAGCTTTGCCTTCACAGGAATAAATTATATTTTACAATATAATAAAACAGAAAATAGTTATTTTAAATTAAAATAATATTTCACAATATTCCTGTATTACTGATAAATACATGCAACCTTCACTGTCAGAAAAAAGGTACATTGCTGTCACTGGTGCGGTACCCTAAGGTACAAAACCGAAAAAGTACTGATATGTACCTTTAAGGTACTAATATGTACCATTTAGGGGTGAGTAAGGTACAAAGATTCCTTTTCACTGTTGTACCTTAGGGTACCGCCCCAGTGACAGCACTGTACCTTTTTTTCTGAGAGTGTTGGTGAACATAAGACTGTTGCAATAAAATCTTATAGCTACCCAATATATATATATGTATATATATATATATATATATATATATATATATATATATATATATATATATATATATATATATATATATATATATATATATATATATTATATATTCAAGTTTCAAGTTTCAAGTTTTTGTCATTACACATGTATAAGTACAGTATAACGAAATGAAGTTTGGAGCAAGCCTCCGGGCCGCAGCCATTTCAGGCGCCGCCACACGCTCTCCAGAAATACAAGAATGCAGTTTAGCAAGCATTACATAGCAAACACAACAAAACATAACATAACACAGTACATGTGGTCACGTAATGGGATTTTTTGTATGGAGTGGGAGAGGAGATAGATAAGGACAGGCAGACGGATGGATGGGGGCTGGGATCGGGATCGAGATCGGGTGTGTATGGTGCGAGTGAGTCTGAGATTGTATTGTGTGAGAATGTTAGCCATAACTTCAGATGTTTTCGAGTTCAGTTCTATGGTTTGTCCTTGAAGGGAGATAAGGCAGTGCACAGGGAAAGATAGCAGACCAAGCTGTCAGGCTGACCTCCCAACCGAGAGATAGGGACAAGTGAGGTTCGGGTGGGGTAGTTGATTAGGTCAGGCAAATACAATTTTTTAATCCATTTGATGATCTTCGGTAATTTGTCCGGATCATAATCAATCAATCAGTTCTGGTCCTCAGCACTCGCGTCCGGTCCGTGCAGTTTCCCTAGACATTACGTCCAGCCTCATGGCCAGACCGGTTACAGTCCCCAGTTCACCGATCTCGATGGCCAGTCCGGACTGCGGTTACAGTTCAGTTCCTCAAAGTTCTCCGACTCTCTGACCCAAACGATGGAGCACACTCCCGAAGCGTATCCTTAAGTCCGGACAGCGTTGAATTTGGTTCAGCTGTCTTACCAATCTTCCGATAGGTCAGGGCAATCCCAAAGCCAAAGAATGAATAATCTCATGTATAAATCTTCCGCATCCTCCACGGACAGAGCCTCCAGGCACAGGACTTGCCAGTTGGTCCATCGTCCATCACGCACCCTGCAGCAAAGGTCCCGTCCGGGCAGGTGGGTTCTCCGGGCACCCTTCCTTTGTGAGAAAATCCTATCGATCGCGCTGATTGACCAGTTAATCAATTCCATTTCAGTATTTTCAGGAGTCCAGCAAGCAGCGGGTCAGAGAGAAAAAGAAAAAGATATATATATATATATATATTTACTGATTAGGCATAAAATTATGACCACTGACAGGTGAAATTAATAACACTGATTATCTCTTCAACACGGCACCTGTTAGTGGGTGGGATATATTAGGCAGAAAATTAACTATAATTAACAGCAAAAAAAAAAAAAAAAAAAAAAAGTAAAAGGTAAATAAATGTTTCATTCAAAAATCTGTGGCCTGAACTGGGCATTTAGAGCAGCATGCTTTAAACCAGTCTCTGATTGCTGGTAAATGTTTAATAACAGTTTGTCCTCAAAGTTGATGTGTTAAAAGCAGGAAAAATGGGCAAGCATAAGGATTTGAGTGAGTTTGACAAGGGCCAAATTGTGATATCTAGACCACTGGGTCAGAGCATCTCCAAAACTGCAGCTCTTGTGGGGTGTTCTCGGTCTGCAGTGGTCAGTATCTATCAAAAGTGGTCCAAGGAAGGAACAGTGGTGAGCACGTGGGCCACGGGGCCACGGCTCACTGATGCACGTGGGGAGCGACTGGAATGTACTTTCTGATAGAAAGGTGTCAGAATACACAGTGCATCGGAGTTTGTTGCGTATGGGGCTGCATACCCGCAGACCAGTCAGGGTGTTCATGCTGACCTCTGTCCACTGCCAAAAGCTCCAACAGTGGGCACGTGAGCATCAGAACTGAACCACAGAGCAATGGAAGAAGGTGGCCTGGTTTGATGAATCACATTTTCTTTTACATCACGTGGATGGCCGGGTGTGTGTGTGTCACTTACCTGGGGAACACATGGCACCAGGATGCACTATGGGAAGAAGGTAAGCCAGCGGTGGCAGTGTGATGCTTTGGGTAATGTTATGCTGGGAAACCTTTGGTCCTGCCATGTACACCCTGCCATGTACCATGTACACCCTTTCATGGAAACAGTATTCCCTGGTGGCTGTGGCCTCTTTAAGCAGGATAATATATATATATATATATATATATATATATATATATATATATATAAAAAATAAAAAAAACTGGACCAATTTGCAAGCAATAACAAAAACATGGGAAACTGAATAACCACAGTACAAACAAGAAAATTAAAGATACACAGAGATAATTAACTATACACACTGGGACACATTTTTTTACCAATCATTTTACCTATAAAATAATGACAGACAACACACAAAAGCTAATATTACTATGTTCTTTCCCTCTGTTTCTCTCAGATGAGCGCACAGTGGTATTTCTGCAGAAGGGGCCGCTGGTGTTTGTGTCCGTTTCTGCCACTCGCCAGTCTGAGCAGCAGCTCCGCAGTGAGCTCCTCCATGTTTATCATCAGATAGTCAGCATTCTCACGCAGGCCAGCATAAATCACATCTTTGAGTGCCGGAAGAACTATGACCTACGGCGTCTGCTGTTTGGCTCGGAGAAGATTCTGGACAGCCTTCTCGATGTCATGGATTCTGATCCCAGCTTCATGCTGTCAGCGGTCCAGTGCCTGTCTCTGCCATCCTCTTCCAGAGATGTTCTCAGTCACATCCTACAGAAAGCCGTCACCCCGAATCTGGTCTTTTCCTTTCTCATTGCCAATAACCGACTTGTCTCCATCATTCAGGAGAAGACGGTCCTGGAGGATGCAAGGCTAAAACCCAGTGACCTTCATCTCCTCTTCAACCTTATCAGGGCCTCTGCTTTTCAGGCTGGAGAGATATGGACGCCCATCTGCCTGCCTCTGTTCAATCATGACTGCTACTTTTATGCTTATGTGGCATATCTAGACCCTCCCGAATGTACTGTATGCCTTGTTCTTCTGTCTACAGATAAAGAAGCTTTTTATGCCGTGGCAGAGTGCAAAAGGAAAATTGAGGAAGCTTTCACATCCCAGAATGTCTTGCAGTGTGTGGCAAACACTCAGAGGAGCTGTTTTGATGATATTGGTGTAGCTAATCTAAGGCACTTCCTGTACAAGCCCTCAAATATGCTAGACCATCATCGTCAGCTCCCACAGTTCATATGGTGAGTAGCTTGTGCTTCATTTAATGCAAAGATAAAATTTAATATTTTTAAAGAGGACCCATTATGCCCTTTAAGTCTAGATTATGTTTTTGGGGTCTACTAAATAGGTTTTCATGCTTAAATCTTCAAAAAAAAACACCTTGTTTTTTCACATCAGAATCAGAATCAGAAAGAGCTTTATTGCCAAGTGTGCTTGCACACACAAGGAATTTGTCTTGGTGCTGAAGCTTCCAGTGCACATATACAATACAACACAACATGAACACAAATATGAAAAATAGTACAAAATAAAATAAAGGTATATATATATATATATATATATATATATATATATATATATATATATATATATATATATATATATAAGGTCACAGTTACATTTAAGAATATATTGCACTAGTTTAGAATATATTGCACTAAACAGTCAAAGTATTGCACTTAAAGCGGCTGGGGGTGCTGGGGGTTGGGGTTGGGGGGGGGGCGGGGTATTCAACTGTTCAAGAGGGAAATGGCCTGTGGGAAGAAACTGTTCCTGTGCCCAGATGTTCTAGTGGCCAGTGATCGGAGTCGCCGTCCTGACGGTAACAGTTCAAACAGGAAGTGTCCAGGGTGAGCGGAGTCTGTGATGATTTTACCTGCCCTCTTCCTCACTACAGGTCCTGGAGGGCTGGCAGGGGGGCACCAATAATCCTCTCTGCAATCCTCTCGGATTGTACGATGTAGTCTCCTGATGTCAGATTTGGTAGCTGAACCAAACCAGACAGTGATGGATGTGCACAAAACAGACTCAATGACAGCCGAGTAGAACTGGATCAGCAGCTCCTGTGGGAGGTTGAACTTCCTCAGCTGACGAAGGAAGTACAGTCTCTGCTGGGCCTTTTTTACAATGGAGTCAATGTGATTGTCCCACTTCAGGTCCTGAGAGATGGTGGTGCCCAGGAACCTGAATGACTCCACTGCTGCCACTGTGCTGTTTATGATGGTGAGTGGGGGCAGAGCAGGGCTGTTCCTCCTGAAGTCCACTATCATCTCCACCGTTTTGAGCGTGTTGAGCTCAAGGTTGTTATAACTGCACCAGACAGTCAGCCGTTCAACCTCCAGTCTGTAAGCAGACTCATCACCGTTTTGGATGAGGCCGATGACGGTGGTGTCGTCTGCGAATTTCAGGAGCTTCACAGAAGGGTCTTTAGGCTTTAGGCTCTTATATAGTTGCTTCACAGAAGGGTCTTTAGGCTCTTATATAGTTGCAGCACCTCTCTTCCCAGTCTTTCAGTAACGCTCTGTATATTTTCTGTCTCTGTGAAGCTCCTCCTTCCGAAAAGCGCAATGTGCTCTGATTGGTCGGCTGGATCAGTATGTTGTGATTGGTCAACCTTTAGATTCGTGGTGGAAAAACAGCGTCTCTTGGACATGGCGACAACACACTACTAACACAACTCAACCAGGCTTCGCCCCCTTCATTTTGCGTATGCACTGTGTGGGAATTATTTAAATGAGGAATATTGTGACATGTTCATTCCTGGAAGAAACCTTAAGAATGGCGGCTTTTTAAGGAGTTCAGAAACAGTATAGAGAATAACTTCCTTTAGAGTGACATGTAACATGGTGGACCTTTTTCATGCTGAAACAGCAACATTAAAAAAAGCATAATTGGTCCTCTTTAACACATGTTCCTGGTCTTATTTGCACAATTCACCAGTGCATGTTATTCCAAATTCAAAAAATGTTTGCCTTCATTTACTTTCATGAAAATGTAAGAGCTTGATCTGCCTCTGAAATTACTTTTCTTTTCACCTGGACCGCATGGACAGGAAAAATATCAATAGCGAAAATAGCTAGGCCTTATAAAAGTAATTAAATTATAATTTATTCTAAAAGTATTTTAATGCCATTTAATGAATTAAATGCTATGACAATAATGACAAATAAGAGTAGATTCTTGGTCAAAAGTCTTTTCAAAAGCATTTCTGTTTTGGTATGTAAAAACACCCACTTTTCATCATCCAGTCAAGTCACGCGGCCGTGCCCTACTTTTTTTCTCATTGAATATTTTATTTACATATTACAGAAGTAAAATGGTTTGTGAATGCAGTTTAATGTTGACATCAAGCCGAAATTAGTCATTAAAAAGGTTTAAACCATAAGTAAACGAAACAAATCATTAGTGTTTCGACTCATTTATCTGAATCAGTGGTTCTTTTGCCATCAGAAACACCAGATGGGTCTCAAATCCTGATAAATGATGGCCTATAATCCAGGATTTCCACATTCTGCAAAAGATTAGACCACTTTGCCATGAATTCAACAACAGTAATCACTTGATTCGGCTAATCACATGGCTAAAATGTTTCAGACCGTGTGTGGACACAGTTGAGAGGTGCCTTTTATGCAAAAATGCAAGCATACTGAATGATTAGATTGAAGCATCAAAAACCACATGATGTGTGAAAACAGGCTGTGTCTGTTTAAACTGTGTCTATCTCAAATTGACTGAAACTGAGTTCTGTTTTCATCATCTGGTTTGCATTGACAGTCTATGTTTTCATAAGACACATCTCTGCCACTGTAATAGTGTAGGTGGTGTGATCAGGTCACATGTCTTAGTGAATAATGGTTATGTTGTAATCGATGGTGCACACTATAGCATGCTAAATTATGCCCTTTTTTCTTATATCACTTCACTCAGCCCAGAGATGGATGTGGCATACAGAACCCAGGATGAGAGGATACGTTTGCTGGATCTGTATCGCAACATGCACAATCGTATACACAGTACATCACGACCCCTTAAACTCATCTACCATTCTGCAGATAGAGAAACTCTGCTGGCGTGGGTATGTGCCAAAACAGCTTCAGTAGTTCAAGATACTTGAAAGAATGTTCTGGGTTTAAAATGTTCAACATACAATCAAAACTGACCTCCATTTTTTTATTGTTGTGTGTGTGTGTGTATATATATATATATATATATATATATATATATATATATATATATATATATATATATATATATATATATATATACAAACCCGATTCCAAAAAGTTGGGACACTGTACAAATTGTGAATAAAAACAGAATGCAATGATGTGGAAGTTTCAAATTTCAATATTTTATTCAGAATACAACATAGATTACATATAAAATGTTTAAACTGAGAAAAATAAGTTGATTTTAAATATCATGGCATCAACACATCTCAAAAAAGTTGGGACAAGGCCATGTTTCCCACTGTGTGGCATCCCCTCTTCTTTTTATAACAGTCTGCAAACGTCTGGGGACTGAGGAGACAAGTTGCTCAAGTTTAGGAATAGGAATGTTGTCCCATTCCTGTCTAATACAGGCTTCTAGTTGCTCAACTGTCTTAGGTCTTCTTTGTGGCATCTTCCTCTTTATGATGTGCCAAATGTTTTCTATGGGTGAAAGATCTGGACTGCAGGCTGGCCATTTCAGTGCCCGGATCCTTCTTCTACGCAGCCATGATGTTGTAATTGATGCAGTAT
This sequence comes from Paracanthobrama guichenoti, assembly GCA_018749465.1. Lineage (NCBI taxonomy): Eukaryota > Metazoa > Chordata > Actinopteri > Cypriniformes > Gobionidae > Paracanthobrama > Paracanthobrama guichenoti. The sequence goes on along the minus strand of CM031950.1, from coordinate 2,280,744 downwards.
GTGGTCTGGCATTGTCATGTTGGAAAATGCAAGGTCTTCCCTGAAAGAGACGACGTCTGGATGGGAGCATATGTTGTTCTAGAACTTGGATATACCTTCCAGCATTGATGGTGCCTTTCCAGATGTGTAAGCTGCCCATGCCACATGCACTCATGCAATCCCATACCATCAGAAATGCAGACTTCTGAACTGAGCGCTGAGAACAACTTGGGTTGTCCTTGTCCTCTTTAGTCCGGATGACATGGTGTTCCAGTTTTCCAAAAAGAACTTCAAATTTTGATTCGTCTGACCACAGAACAGTTTTCCACTTTGCCACAGTCCATTTTAAATGAGCCTTGGCCCAGAGAAAATGCCTGCGCTTCTGGATCATGTTTAGATATGGCTTCTTTTTTGACCTATAGAGTTTTAGCCAGCAACGGCGAATGGCACGGTGGATTGTGTTCACTGACAATGTTTTCTGGAAGTATTCCTGAGCCCATGTTGTGATTTCCATTACAGTAGCATTCCTGTATGTGATGCAGTGCCGTCTACGGGCCCGAAGATCACGGGCATCCAGTATGGTTTTCCGGCCTTGACCCTTACGCACAGACATTGTTCCAGATTCTCTGAATCTTTGGATGATATTATGCACTGTAGATGATGATAACATCAAACTCTTTGCAATTTTTCTCTGAGAAACTCCTTTCTGATATTGCTCCAGTATTTTTGGCCACAGCATTGGGGGAATTGGTGATCCTCTGCCCATCTTGACTTCTGAGAGACACTGCCACTCTGAGAGGCTCTTTTATACCCAATCATGTTGCCAATTGACCTAATAAGTTGCAAATTGGTCCTCCAGCTATTCCTTATATGTACATTTAACTTTTCCGGCCTCTTATTGCTCCCTGCCCCAACTTTTTTGGAATGTGTAGCTCTCATGAAATTCAAAATGAGCCAATATTTGGCACGACATTTCAAAATGTCTCACTTTCAACATTTTATATGTTATCTATATTCTATTGTGAATAAAATATAAGCTTATAAGATTTGTAAATTATTGCATTCCTTTTTATTCACAATTTGTACAGTGTCCCAACTTTTTTTTGGAATATATATTATATATATATATATATATATATATTATATATATATATATATATATATATATATATATATATATATATATATATATACAGTATATGTCATAAATCAAATTTCTATTCGTGAAGAAAAGTATCTTGGTTTCCACCAAAATATTAAGAACTGAACCTCCAGTCCAAATTGAATTCAGGTGTTCTAATCACTTCCATGGCCACATGTATAACATCCAGCACCTAGGCATGCAGACGCTTCTACAAACATTTGTGAAAGAATGGGTATCCAAACTTTGTGTGGCCTTCAGATTAGCATATGAACTTCCTGGAGAGAGCTTCCTGGAATGGGTTTCCATGGTCGAGCAGCTGCATCCAAGCCTTACATCACCAAGTGCAATGCAAAGCGTCGGATGCAGTGGTGTAAAGCACGCCACCACTGGACTCTAGAGCAGTGGAGACGTGCTCTCTGGAGTGACGAAACACACTTCTCTGTCTGGCAATCAGATGGACGAGTCTGGGTTTGGCGGTTGCCAGGAGTCTTGCCTGAATGCATTGTGCCAAAGCAAGGTCCATAAAGACATGGATGAGCGAGTTTGGTGTGGAGGAACTTGACTGGCCTGCACAGAGTCCTGACCTCAACCCGAGAGAACACCTTTGGGATGAATTAAAGCGGAGAGTGCGAGCCAAGCCTTCTCGTCCAACATCAGTGCCTGACCTCACAAATGCGCTTCTAGAAGAATGGTCAAAAATTCCCATTAACACACTCCTAAACCTTGTGGAAAGCCTTCCCAGAAGAGTTGAAGCTGTTATAGCTACAAAGGGCGAGCCAACTCCATATTAAACCCTATGGATTAAAAATAGGATTTCATTAAAGTTCATGTGCATGTAAGGGCAGGCGTCCCAAAACTTTTGGGAAATATAGTGTATATGTCACAAATCAAATTTCTAAAAAAGTATCATGGTTTCCACAAAAATATTAAGCAGCACAACTGTTTTCAACATTGAAAATAATAATAAAACATTTATTGAGCTGCAAATCAGCTTATTAGAATGATTTCTGAAGGATCATATGACACTGAAGACTGGAGTAGTGATGCTGAAAATATAAAAAAATCCAAACCCAACCTTTTGAATGGTAGTTAATATTTACAATATGTATTTCCTAAACTTGCCCTCTTGTTCTATAGGTCACTAGCAAGTTTGAGATGTACGCGTGCTTTACTCCGCTTGTCACTAAGAAATCAGCTATCAATGAACTCACTAAACTGCTGCGATGGATCAAAAAGGAAGAGGATTGTCTCTTTATCAGTCATCTACCAAAATACTCCACTACCCCGCAGCCAGGCAGGAGTTCCACAGACAGGGGGAGATCAGACAGACCTAATGCATCAGACACTGGCCTTCTGTCTCTCTTGTAGCCAGGGCTGTCCTTACGGTGGGACTGGACCAAGCCCACCCCCCGAACGCTTCCACTACCTTGCATTTGACCCCACCCCATGCTTAGGACAGCCCTGCTTGTAGCCTTAAGTAACCTACCGGCCAACACACTAGTTGCTGTTTTACTTCCATGTTTTATGGAAAATTTGGTGGGTTTATTTGAATGGGAGAAGTGGCTGCATTGAATACATGTCTTCCTTGTTTGTGTGTTCGTAGGTGGCTTGTTTCCCTAATGAAGTTCTGAAATTCATGTACATTTTTCAGTTCAACTTTTGAGTCATTGTTCTGCTGATAACAACTTGCAATGACCAACTGTTGTATTAAATTGGTAATAAAAAGTGTATACATATGTATATGTGCCTCTGTTAAAACATGACTGCTACTTTTATGCTTATGTGATATAGACCCTTATGAATGTACTGTATGTAATAATAAGAAATGTGTCTTGAGCAGCAAATAAATATATTACAATGAGGGCTGCTGATAATTCAGCTTTGCCATCACAGGAATGAATTATGCTTCACATTGTTTTGCTAAGAAAACAGCTGTGCAAAACTGTCCCACTTTAATATCAACTTTAATATGTAACTGCTTGTAAAAGTTGTTATCTGCGCATGTGACAATCAGATGTTAGCCTACTTATGTTTATTTTACAGAAACAATAAAGTTAACTGACTTACAAACCTTATCTGTGTGTCATGTGTACCTTTTCTGTGTTCCTAGTAACAGTCATTTGACAGAAACCCTTTTCCTCTTCATTTTTTTTCACAACCAAGATATGTCACCCTTTTTTTGCCAACACTATTGGTTGTATCTTTGACTGTGGTGACAAAAGAGCATAAAATCATTCCTGTTGTCTAAATGCATTAATCTATGTGAGTGCTTGACCTGTAGTCACCTTGACCTGTAGTCACCTATAGTGCTTTTGACAATAGCCTACAGATTGATTTAAAGCAAAGCAGCTTTACAGTGGTAACAGGAAAATAATGCAACAAAAAATTAATTCGGCTGTACAGCTATCAAATGAGCACTAGTGTCGCGTCTAGGTAGGCCGCTCACTAGGTTTTTGAACCACAGCCCGAATCACCCGTCCCAAGCTACAGCAGTGAATACATTGTCTTAGTGCGCCATCTTCAGGACAGGTGCAGTCATTACTCATGGTGGCGTTTCTGTCAGCAAGCCAAAGCGTTTGGGATGGGCGAAGTCAGAAAGCTGCAGCTTTAACCATCAACTTATCAGAATGACAGTTATTTCGGTAATACAAAGCTATCCGAAAAAACAGTAATAGCAGATAGAGAGAGTTTGTATTCTGCCCAGCAGTGTTTTGCTGTAGTGAAGATGGCGCAAGCACTGTCAGAAGAGGAGTTCCACCGTATGCAGGTACAAATCTCTTTATTTGCGCTTGGATTTGACATCTACAACAACCTTTACTCTACATACGAGATCGTTAATGTGTTCAAAAGTGATTTCCGGGGGTAATATGTGTAAACGGGTCTGTTTTATGGCTGAAGTTGATATTCATTTGAGCGGATTGAGGCTCTGTTAGCTGTAGCCGTTAGCTTGCCAAGCTAACTGTTATGAGGCCAAAAAATAGCTTTAATGAACAAGTACGATATTTTTCATTAATGCATGCAATAGTTTGGCTGATGAAACGACTGTTTGTTGAAATGACATGGGACGTAGTATGTATATGACGCATTTGTGACGTATAATAAAGATGTGTTTAGCCTGTTAGCACGCTAACCTGCAATTAACGACCACTAGCACCGTTAGCCCAAGCAGCTGTTAATATTGCTTTTCTACACAACTAACAGTTAGAGGGTTTGTAAATTATATGTTTAGTTTTAAAGACGTGTTTTGTGTGAATGTTAAGATACAAAATATCATATCGCTGTTGTTTTGCGATAACATCCTCTTGTTTACAACTCCAGAAGCATCCAATATTCCGTTTATAACAACCAGACTCTTTAATTTAATGTTTCCATTGCTTAAATACACTTTGTAAATCACCGTATTAACATGATTCATAGCATAAAAGACACTGCGATTTGTATGATGCTTTCATGATGATGTGTTGTTTTGGTTGTCAGCATTTCTGTTTACAATAATCAATAATATGTATATTAAATACACTGTGTTAACCTCAGTAAACTATCATTTAATTCGTGTTTGATCAGGCTCAGCTCTTGGAGCTGAGAACACAGAACTACCAACTATCTGATGAGCTGCGGAAAAATACAGCGGGTGAGTAGAGAATGTAAACACACACCTTTACTTATTCAAAACACAGATCAGCTGACTTCTTTGAGTCATGGTAGATTGTAATTTGTTGTTAATAAAAATCAGGTGTCTTGTGTGCATGACTTTTGTCACATTTTGCAGATTTAAATGCTAAAGCACTCTGAGAATGAAACACTTTTTTTTTTGACAGCTGAAAGCACAATAAAAACAAACAAATAAATAAATAATTGGACATGCAAAGGGGGTGGATTCTAATTCTGTCAACCCTTATTCTGGTTGAAGCATAAATGGCACTAAGTTACAATGTATGAGCTACTAAATAATATTAAACTTGGTGTGAAAATGTGAACTAATATATGAACTAAATATTTAGAGAAGCTTAAAAGACATCAGTGAGCTCATCATTTGCTCACCAACCTCAGGATTTCCCAAAATGCACAGGTTTCTTGAAAAGCTAGTAATTAATTCAATCATAAAAAAAATTAAACAATTAAACACTTACTAATGTAAGATATTTAAAATTAAATATAAAAAAATAAAATATGTATATTATATGACCCTGTGATTAGAGAACTGTGAAATGGAAATATGTTGTTAAATGATTGATACATTAGCTTATATTAAGTAAATATTTTAGGTCAAAGGGGTTTTACAGACAAAAAGGGTTTGGGAATCCCTGCTTTAGACTTAAACGATGCAGTAGACATTTAAGACAATGTTACGTGTTTACGTTTTAAGAAATGATCATTGAAATCTTCCACTATTGGTATTTATTTATTGTCCCGATTCATTTTATGTGCAGTTACTGGATCACGTATACTCCATGTAAATGATGAAATAACTTTTGACAGTTATGAAATGCAATAACGTTTGAAAACAACAACTGCAAAATGTATGGCTTTTCAGCATTACTTCTAATTTGCATTTTTGAAAACTAAAACTGTTTATTGGATCAGTAAATGATATATCAACTCTGCATTAGTTTACAGAGATCTTACGACCCACAAGTTGAGTTTGTTACAAACTTTATGAATGACTTATACAGTCCTACCCTGGTCATCTTAGCAGTGTTCTCTAAGAAAACACATATGCAGGGTATTATTAACAAAATGTCTTAGCAGTTTCTGCTTGTGCAGCTGTCTGTAAAAATAATAATAAATGCAAGTATATGTGTAATGTATCATTGCATAAAGTGAGTTTATTAAATTGGTTCTAGTTATTTTGTATGTTAACTTCATATTCTGTATTACAGAGCTCAACAGTGTCCGTCAGAAGACCTTGAACTTAGAGAAAGACTATGTCAAAGCTCAAAAGGTAGTGTTTTCCTTGATTTTTCAGTGGGTCATTGCCATGAGATAAAGGTCAATTTATCACACAAGGCACTGGTCATCATGTTACAGAAAGTGTTTAATGCACTGATCAAAATTTAGCACAGTACGTTGTGTCCATGACTCAGCATTGCCTGAACAGTTATAAGTCTAAATGAATTGGGACAGTGAAGCAGTTTGCTAAAAGTGGTGTATAAATGTTCATAATAATCATTTTTGTGGTTTGGTTTGGCGATGCTAGTTTTACACAGTTCACCTTCAACATCACTACTTTAAAGTCGACATGAAACAGAAGTTGCAATAGTCTTTTCTTCCCTATTGTGACATATATCTGAGTGATATATATCCGCTTGTCGTCTACACTACTTCAGCATTTTCGATCCTTGTTTGCTATTGGTCGATCTCACATGAGTGACAGGTTGTCCCTCCCTTGTGCCAGTAAACAATTCATCAGAGAAGAGAAGAGATGTTGCTGCAAGAGGGAGATTTTGATTAAAGATTATGAGAACACAAATAAAATAAATAAATAAATGATGTGCACGGATTAATCATTTGTAATAAGTAATTGCAAAACATTTTGTTTTAAAAATATTTAAAGTGTAGTCAGTGTTTCATCATCTTGTGTATGTTGTCATATTGAAAGAAGTTGTCCATTTGCTAATGAAGTCTAAAGTTTTAGGTAACTTTAATAACTTATATAATGTTTTCTTCTTCATTTTCACCCTTAGGCTTTGAACAAGAGCAAGAAAGCACAGGTGAAATTTTTCTTCAGAAATAAATTTATTTTTTTGATGCAATGAAATGATATCCAGAGTGGTATGTGAAAAATCTCTGCCTGGTTACCGTGCTGTATTATTCTCTCTTTTTCAGGAGGTAGACGCCTTACTCAGTGAGAATGAGATGCTTCAGGGCAAGTTACACAGTCAGGAAGATGACTTCAGACTGCAGAACAGCACCCTCATGCAAGAGCTGTCCAAGGTGCTGAGCACACACATACAATATTGAACCCCTGTCATGCACAAGTATACCAGAAATTAATTTCTCACACTCATAGGAATTAGTAATGGAATACAGTAAGGTATCCACTAGGGGTGGGACGAGATCTCGTGCCATGAGATCTCACGAGACTAAACTGTGACGAGATTTCTCGTCGAGGTGAAAAGCTGTCTCGTGTCATATTGTCATGACTGAGTGTGAGGGTGAAGTTAGGATAGAATATGCCAATGCAACATTTACATTACGCCACCACTCTAGTTTTGCTTTTTATAGAAATAAAAACAATTTAATTCAGGTGGAGAACAGTTGCTTCAATTCCATCAGCTCATCTAGAATGAGTTTGAGTCGTACATAGAGCGCAGCACTGATTACGTGACGAGAAGATGAGCGTGTGTGTTACATGTTAGTGGACTAGACCGTGGCGGAGGATTCGTTGCGCAGCAGAAGCGTCAGACTTATATTATTTTAAAATGCGCATTCAGCACCACCACTCCCTATTCACAGAGTACACACGATTGCGAAATTGAAAGTAAACGGGAACACGCATTCAAACGATTCCAATAAGTTACCACTGTTTGAATGCGGCTCCCTGGGGCATGCGAATATCTCCCAATATGAAAGCTATCTTGTTGTAACCATCTCTTAGCTCTGTATCATGCTTGAAGAAAAATTTGGTCTCTATTTTTGCACTTTGAACTACAAACCTGATTCCAAAAAAGTTGGGACACTGTACAAATTGTGAATAAAAACAGAATGCAATGATGTGGAAGTTTCAAATTTCAATATTTTATTCAGAATACAACATAGATGACATATCAAATGTCTGTATGTATGTACTGTACGTATGGCAGAATTGACAATAAAGCTGACTTTGACTTTGACTAAACTGAGAAAATGTGTCATTTTAAGGGAAAAATAAGTTGATTTGAAATTTTCTGGCATCAACACATCTCAAAAAAGTTGGGACAAGGCCATGTTTCCCACTGTGTGGCATCCCCTCTTCTTTTTATAACAGTCTGCAAACGTCTGGGGACTGAGGAGACAAGTTGCTCAAGTTTAGGAATAGGAATGTTGTCCCATTCTTGTCTAATACAGGCTTCTAGTTGCTCAACTGTCTTAAGTCTTCTTTGTGGCATTTTCCTCTTTATGATGCGCCAAATGTTTTCTATGGTTGAAAGATCTGGACTGCAGGCTGGCCATTTCAGTGCCCGGATCCTCCTTCTACGCAGCCATGATGTTGTAATTGATGCAGTATGTGGTCTGGCATTGTCATGTTGGAAAATGCAAGGTCTTCCCTGAAAGAGACGACGTCTGGATGGGAGCATATGTTGTTCTAGAACTTGGATATATCTTTCAGCATTGATGGTGCCTTTCCAGATGTGTAAGCTGCCCATGCCACACGCACTCATGCAACCCCATCCCATCAGAGATGCAGGCTTCTGAACTGAGGACTGACAACAACTTGGGTTGTCCTTGTCCTCTTTAGTCCGGATGACATGGCGTCCCAGTTTTCCAAAAAGAACTTCAATTTTTGATTCGTCTGACCACAGAACAGTTTTCCACTTTGCCACAGTCCATTTTAAATGAGCCTTGGCCCAGAGAAAACGCCTTTGCTTCTGGATCATGTTTAGATATGGCTTCTTTTTTGACCTATAGAGTTTTAGCCAGCAACGGCGAATGGCACGGTGGATTGTTCACGACAATGTTTTCTGGAAGTATTCCTGAGCCCATGTTGTGATTTCCATTACAGTAGCATTCCTGTATGTGATGCAGTGCCGTCTAAGGGCCCGAAGATCACGGGCATCCAGTATGGTTTTCCGGCCTTGACCCTTACGCACAGAGATTGTTCCAGATTCTCTGAATCTTTGGATGATATTATGCACTGTAGATGATGATAACGTCAAACTCTTTGCAGTTTTTCTCTGAGAAACTCCTTTCTGATATTGCTCCACTATTTTTGGCCGCAGCATTGGGGGAATTGGTGATCCTCTGCCCATCTTCACTTCTGAGAGACACTGCCACTCTTAGAGGCTCTTTTTATAACCAATCATTTTGCCAATTGACCTAATAAGTGTCAAATTGGTCCTCCAGCTGTTCCTTATATGTACATTTAACTTTTCCGGCCTCTTATTGCTCCCTGCCTCAACTTTTTTGGAATGTGTAGCTCTCATGAAATCCAAAATGAGCCAATATTTGGCATGACATTTCAAAATGTCTCACTTTCAACATTTGATATGTTATCTATATTCTATTGTGAATAAAATATAAATTTATGAGATTTGTAAATTATTGCATTCCTTTTTTATTCACAATTTGTACAGTGTCCAAACTTTTTTGTAATTGGGTTTATAGTAAAAACTTCCTTGTTAGTCAAAGAAAAGTTTTTATTGACATCAGGCCCAGCAAACGGTCAATCTCAGAATGTGCCAGGCTGTGACGTTAAAGTGTGGTGAAACACTGGCCTCAACAGAATAAGAACAACTCCTGATTCTGTAGCGCCGCCCACCGACTCGTGCCTGACATGACATAGGGCTACATAGAGCTAAACCTGATTGAACTTCTAATAATAAACATGCCAATATTATGGCATATTATAACATCCAGTAGTATGAATGCATGGATGAACTTTATTTTTAATGAATATCCAGCTCATGTGGGGAAGATCCTAGCCGTGGGCGTTTACTTCCAAGTCTTCAGTGCGGCACACCCATAAAAACAGCGGGTTCCAGGAGAGAGCCTCAAAACCAGGGTAGAAAAATAGCCTATTACTTATTCATTACAACAGTATTAAAAAAAAAGAAGCCAGTTCATGACACCTTTAATGAACTGATACTCGTCTGTGGCAATGCGTGCTGCAGTAGCGCTGTCATATCTGGCTATAACATGACATAGCCTGTAACACGCTCTCACACGTTTATTTTATTAGCATTGTTTGGAGGAGTAAAATTTACATATGTGGTTTCAACAACCAGATGCATTTAGACTTTAGTTTTGACTGTAATGCAGCCCAGACCACCTCCTAAAGTGGCTTTTAGTTTTTTGTGACTTTTGTGTATTTGTTCGAAATGCTCCTGTTGGCTTCTGTGCACAGACTTGAGTTTTGTTTGATGTTTGATACATTCAAGAAGCGTGTTTTCTTTGAGCAGGTAAAATTAAAGGTTCAGTTCATATATTTGACTGCTTGTATTTATTGACTAAAATGTATACAGGAAGATGCAGTGCATCTGCATTGCATTGTGATGCGTCGTGATATCGAAATCGACCCGAACCGTGAGACCAGTGTAGGTTCACACCCTTAAGTATCAAGCAGCATAACAAACTGTTTTGTGCAGCTTAAAATAACTGGAAGCAGATCCGGAAGCCTTGCACATTCAATTTACAAATACCCACTCTTACATTGAAAATGGTGGATAACCAGAACTTCATTCGCCTCACACCGACAACTTTACAGCTCAACTAGTTTTTTTTTTTTTTTTTTTTTTTTTTTTATGAAAGACTCCAAATGCACTACCTTTCAAAAGTTTGGGGTCAGTAAAATGTTCATTTTAAGTTGCTTTTGCTCACCAAGACTGCATTTATTCAATCAAATAATTATATTTAATAATTAATATTTTATATTGTCAGAATTCTTTTTTGTATAGAAAGTTCAACAGAACAGCATTTATTTTAAATATAAAGTTTTTGCAGAATTGTAAATGTCTTTACTTGCACTTTAATGTAATTTTACTGTCAATGTAATGCATCCTTGCTGAACTAAAGTAGTAATTTCTTTTAAATACATTTAAAAAAAATTCTTACTGGTCCTAAAGTTTTAAATGGTAGTGTAAGCACTTTAACAAAAGTCGCATGTCTTCATGTCACTTGCATTGAACACAAAGAGTTCTCTACCTTGGTGCCCATTATATGATGGCACACCAGAATCATATGAGTTTTTATTTTTCTGATCAATTGCTGTATGTTGGTGTAGTTATGTTCCCAGATTGAGCAGTTAGAGTTGGAGAATCGAGGATTAAGGGATGGTCAAGGGCTGGAAAGACCCGCCTCCAGCCCTGCCTCTGGTCCAGTGGATGCTGAGCTCCTGCGCCTACAGGCTGAAAACTCCGCCCTGCAGAAGAAATTGACAGGTGAGAGGAGTTCATGCATAGTCATCATCTATTTTCTCTCACAAACACTTTAGGCCCCGTTTACACTAGTGTGTTTTCGTTTTAAAATGCATAACTTTTGCTACGGTTACGCCTGTCATCTACACTACTCTGGTATTTTTGAACCTCAAAAACAAATACTTTCGAAAACGCTACAGACCCGTTTTAGTTTGAAAATGTTGGGGTTGCATTTCATTGTAAACGGACCAAAACGGTCATTTTTGAAAACGATGACATGGCTGCCCAAATTACGCTACCTGAACACGACAATATCAGACCAAAAGCATTGTATGCCTAAGGCTTGGCTACACACTGCCTGTGTGGCGCGTGCGTCTCAGGCGCGAGCCGCGCTGAAAACATGTGCATGCTAGAAATAGAACCGTTGCCTATTTTTCACGTGACACGCAAGCGTGTTAGAAGCATTTCTAGGAAAAATAGAATAGGAAAAGATGTTTGTCATTTTGACACGATACATATTAATAAATTACATTTTGATGTTTGAAAGTCTCTAGGTTGACATAAATGCTGATATAGGCCTACGAATATGCAACAAATATTCTGTAGGCTATTTTGCCATCAGTACTGCCGACGTTGTTCTTTGCTGTATCAGTAAGTTATATATTTATGTTAAATATGAAGAATAGGCCCTCCCTGTATGTCACCTAGCAGCAGCAGCGCCACGTCAGACACATTTCTGGTGTGCAAAGACATAGAAAACGCCACGCAACAGAAACGCCACATTCACGTCATGCAGCCAGTGTGTAGCCGGCATAAGCTGAGAGTTTTGGGAAACGCAGCCCAGAGCCGTCTCTCAACGGCTCTGTAACATACCAGCCTCGACGACCATGTAAACAATAACACAGAGACGGAACTGCATGCTTTGCTTACTTTGTGGTCTATTTTAGCAGCCGTTGTGCAGTTAAAATATTGTGTTGTGTAATACTGCAGCTGTGCAAGATGCAACTGTTTACACTTGTACGTGCATGCCCAGTGTGCTTGAACGGTCACGTGACATGCGTTTTCAGTCGTGCAGTGTAGACAGAGATTGTTTCTGAAACACAATGGAAACGCCAGTGTAGATCGATCGTTTTCATTTTAAAAAGCCGTTTTAAAACTAAAATGCATTAGTGTAAACGGGGCCTTGGGTTAAGAATTATGAATTGGGATTGATTATAGTATTCTGTGTGTGTCTCTGCAGCTCTTCAAGAGCATGCAGATGTTACTGATGGGAAAGCAGCACTCATCGATGGAACGGCCGGCACTAATGGTGTTCAATCAGATGCCAGCGGTCACAGTGATGACCCTTCTGCCCTGGGAAATGATCAGATTGATCAGGTAACAGATAATAGGTTTCAATTTCATCAGGATGCTGTATCATACAGTGTAGGTTTTGAATGAGACAACCAATAAAAATGAAATGTCCTTAGCTTCTGCTGGGATAATAATAACAACGCAATGTCCATGTCACAGTGCAGCAGAATCAGAACTCTCAGTGTCGTGTGTCTCGTTGTGTTTGTGATAGTTTTCAAAGTTTGAACTCTTGGCTATTCTTAAGCAACTTTCTAAAAATACAAGTTTGAGTTTAAGTAAACAAGTTTCAGTCAGAGTATCCTAACAGTATCAGAGTGAATCAATTATTCAGCTACAGTGCTGCACTCTTCGTCTGGAGGAGGATGTTCGCTGAGGTCATGTTTAATGCAGGGGCTACAGATGCTGGGTGAACTGTGGCCAGACACAGCAGAGACACCACTGTCAGCTTTTTCTGTGAGATCAGCCCAGTAAAGATAAAGAGAATGGAAGGACAGTGAACTGGTGTCTAGTGTTTGACTGCCACACCCCATTCGTTAGCATTACCAAATTTGATAAAAAATGAGGGCTGGTGCTAATCGGTTTTTCTTTTTATAGTTTTGTAACTTTATTTTAACTTAATGTGGTGCAATTTCAGAGTGAAACAGAATATCCAGTGGAAGATAATGTAGAATGGGGCTTGATTTTATCCTTCTTGATTTGTTTGGATGATGAAAAGTAGGTTATGTTGTTTTTGGTTAATATTTTTTCCCAGCCTGGATGTTCTTGCCATTCACACAAAACACATTTTTGCATAAAAAAAATGAGAGCAGGGCAGTGAAGAAACAAGAAAAAACAGATCTTGGGATGTGTTTTTAAGCATTTAACTATTTTTGACTTGACGCTTCATTCTAAAACGCAGCAAAAATTTGGCAAAAGATGCTAGACACAGGTGCTACGGTTCCTGAAGCGCGTTCTGTATGAACTGGCATCTAAGAGGTGGAGAAAGTTTTTACATTTGATGAAAGATGAAGATGCATATCTTTTCATTAGAATAACTTGCATCATTTACAGTGCTTTCCTTTCAGCACCCAGTGATTTCTGCATTTACTGGGGTTTTATATATCTTGCCACTTTGTAGAACCTGCTGTCCTTTGTGAACAAGCTCATTTTCACAGTGTTTTTTTTTTTTTTTTTGTCTCCTCATGTGTTCTGTAGGCCGAAGTGCAAAGCGTCAAACCGGAACAGCGAGATAATGAACTGAGTGGTGAGTACATCTTTATGATAACTTCCTTTTAAAGTTGTGACCTTATCAAACTCACTGAAGAGTTAACGGAGTAGAACCAAGGAAGGTTGTGCTCTGGATCTTCAAATAGCAGAACAATGGTGTGACTTTGATTGAGCACCAGTTGAACACTTCTCAAACTCAATATATTTTAAGGGTTGTGTGCATTGATATCTGTTAACTCTGGGTTTCAGAGGTGGCATTAAAGCTTCAAACGGAAATGGAGGAGAAATGCTTACTGAGGGAACAACTCCAGACATTAGAGGTAAAAACATCAGTTTTACCCTCTAAATACCCAGGACAGCAGGAAACAGACAAAAGGACAAAATGCTACGATTCATTTTGCTGATGAGTGTATATTTTTACCCTCACCGTGGGTGCTAATTTTGGAGACATTTATTCTCACCTTGCACCAAATCTATGACGAAACATGCATTTTGGAGGTTTGAATGTTTAGAATGAATGTTTTTTTTTTTTTTTTTTTTTACATTTTTCTTTAGGTTTATCATAATTTTGTATTCTCAATTGATACATTTAAATATTGTATTTTCAGTTAATTTATCTGGTTTTGATTATGCACTTCTTCAAAGATCAGATTGATTATTCCATATGTTAGCCCCCATACAAAAGACTTTTCTTGTTGTAATGTTTTTCTTTTCATTTTCAGATGAGAAAGCAGACAGAAATCACAAAACTACAAGAAGAAAATGCTAAAGTTAGTGTCACATGTCTGTTTCAGATAGCATGTGTGCTCAATGATAAAAATGGCAAGCGATAATGTATTGTTTTTTTTTTTTTTTATTAGTTGTCTGATAAGTTGAAGAAAAAACAAGAGAGGTAAGTGCTAGTTACTTTTATGCTTTATTTTTTCATATTATGTGTTCAGCACTTTCATTTTAAAGGGATAGTTCACCCAATGATAAAACAACTGGACTTTTAGTTTTTTTTTTTTAAGTTTCTCCTTTTGTGGTCTAAAGAAAAGAAAAAGGTCATAGAATAACACCAGGGTGAGTTAATAGTGACTGAATTTTCATTTTTGGGTGAACTATCCCTTTAAGTACATTTGAACTTTCTCTCAACATAATACAAACCTGGAAATGTAACATTTCTTTATGGCCCAAAATTCACTCAATATATCATATAATATATAGAGACACTTGTTCCTTTTGCTGTCCTCAAAATATATTTGTATGATTATTTTTCTTTATTGTTTCTGTCATAACAATATTAATATTGTATTATTAAAGTAATATTCATTTCTTTAGGAAAATGACTGAGTGCACCTTTAAATGTGTGTCAACTTGCAGTGATTAATTGAAGACAGTGATGGAGTGATTTCATGCAAAACCTGGTGAAATATGAGGAATGAAAGTTAAAGACAGTGTTCCATTTGAACACATTATCATCTCAGGCACTAGATAAATGACTCTCAATCCTCCATTCAACTCAAGTCCATAATAAGCTGTTCCTCTGTACAGTAGCCAATCAAAACTCTCTGTGTGATGACATCACCACTTAGCGTCCCATCCCAGGTGCAGTGGTAACTCCGCTGTGGCCTAGCGACAGTCAGTGTAATGAGTCTGAACGTGAACTTGTTGTGCTGGCACTTGCTGTAGACTGCTGTATCAGCACACTGCCCACGTTCCGCATCCCTCTGGTCAACACAGGGCTTGTTTTCCCTGATCAAGAGATGCCACCTGTTATTTATCACTGCTGTGTGGGGTTTTTTTAGGGCCAATAAGGATTCAAGTCTCTTTATGCTTCTCTTACAGCTTCCAGCGGCTACAAGTTGAGAAGGAAGCACTTTACAATGACAGCAGGTGAGAGACAAACCCAGCAGAGCAGTTATTTTGCAATAAAGCTCAACAGGGACTGCCCGCTTTTTTAGCACCTTGAGTTCTGGAAATGTATTTCCCATTTATTCTCTCAATGAGTTATGAACTGTGAACCCTATTTTAAATTTTTTTCTGAACTTAAAAAAAAAACAAGGCAAAACTACAAGCCTCTGTATGTCGACGAACTACTCAATCCATAAACCTTATCTTGATTCAGGATCTTGATTGTGGGTAGTGTACTACTTCTGAATTTAGGGGCCTTGCACGATATCGAGGAGTGCACGCTATCTCTGAATGTTGCAGATCCATTGATTTCAATGGAGAAATCTAATTTGCTATAATCCCACTTGATTTTAAACTGATCTGACTCTTTCTACATGTTCTACACAGATCATACACATTTGTATCCGTTGAGCGCCTCTAATTTTTTTAAAATGAAGTTGAAATCACAGTAACTTCGGGATTCTGTAAAAACATAATATATTAGTTAAAGTGCCCCTTTTGTGCTTTTTTGGATATTGCCTTTTATGCAGTGTGTAATATAGCTGTTTGTGAATGTAAAAGGTCTGCAACGTTTCAAAGATAGCACAAAGTGCATGATAAATGGAGTTTTTGTCTCCCGCTTTTTTCTGCGTGGCAAATCCACTTTGCATGCATTTCAGGACTCGGATTGAACTGATTAGGTAAAACCGACATCATTGTTACTGTTTGTGTCAGTAGCCTCGTTTCCACCAAAATTACCTGAATCAATTTGTCCCAGTAACTTTTCCCCAGATCTGCTGGTCTGCGTTTCCATCACGGTCTAAAGTACCATGAAGACTAGTCCGATGACGTAGGACTGCATGCAACTTTCCAGTTCCCGCTGGATTTTGTCCTCCGCAAATAAACGTAATAAAGCCTGATCCTTGTCGTCGGTCCATCTGTTGTAACTCCATTGTTGATTCAAATAGCAAACAACTCTGCACGCACCGCAACAGACTTTTAGGTTGAAATAAAATGCTGTGTGAATTCAAATAATCAGCATATTCAGTGCCCAAGTTCCTGAACTTTGAAAAAGTACTCCCTCGCAAGCAGGGCTATTTTGATGGGGACATTTTTACCCGGAACTTTATTTAGACCCTGGTTCCTGTGATCGAAACACATCAAGTACCACCCCAAAGTCCCAAGTTCCTGGGGAAAGTTCATGCGGTGGAAGCGTGGCTACTGTGCATCAAGTGTGGAGGAAGCCTTTGGAGCTGGAATTCAATCATAACAGACTGGGCCATCTGGCCAATCCGAGCAGAGTAGGCTCTCGGAAAGGAGGGTTTTAGAGAGGCAGAATCCTTTATTGAACTGATTCTAACCGTGTTTTGGATGCATGTAGATCAGGGGTGCCCAATCCTGGTCCTGGAGATATACCTATCTGCAGAGTTCAAATCCTACTATGATCCAACAAACCTGTCTGTAATTATCAAATGCTCCTGAATTTCTTAATTAGCTGGTTCGATTGTGTTGAATCTGGGTTGAAGCTGTACTTTGCAGGAAGGTAGATCTCCAGGAACAAGATTGGGCACCCCTGATGTAGACCTATTGTAGGAGACCTACAAAACAAAATTAGGAGCCTTTAAAATAGGGACACTTTAAAAATCCCAGAATTCACTGTTAATTTGTTTTGAAAATGCTGAGCATTTATTTAGATGTGAGGATTTTAAATGGCATTTTTACCTCTGGGACCCAATTCTATACTACATCTGTTCCCATGAAGCCATTTATACTCCCCTGTAATGTTTTTTTTCCTGCTGAATTTTCTGTATTATGTTGGTATTCATTCCGCGATACCTGAAAATAGGCACTACCACACATTATTCACATCAACCCCCTGGCAGCATGTGATACATTTTGTTTCTACAGGACTAAAATTGATGAGATCCAACAGAGGAAAGAGGAGGAGCTAAAATCCATAAACCTTCGTGTGCAGAAATTGCAGGCAGATTTAATGACCGCCAACCAGGTGAGATCCGCTCAGGCCCGCCCTGCCAAATTCTTCATTATTAAAGCCCATTTGTTGCACATCTCAAGAGGGCAATCGATAGATGGCCACTAAGGGAGTATGATGATAAACATTTGCAAACCCTTGGGAGTGGGCTAAAGACTGCAGTCAGTGCTTCAGCATCAGACTCTAGCACTCAGGCACATCTGCAGAAAATAATGGACCATAGACACACTGCCTCGTCCATCACTGTCATACTAAAAATGCATTGAATCTTCTTGCCTGACGGTTTGTGTGTGTGATTTCAGAACGTCACCGAACTGAAGGAGCAGTTGCAGAGCAAACAGAAAGAGCATGAGATGGCCATCCATGCGCTCAAAGATCAGGTAGCTGTGTCCTCCTTTTACATGGCCACCAAAACTAGGTTTGGATTGGTTGTTTTACTTCACTTAGTGTTTCCGGTATGATGAATGAATCATAAGGTTCATTTTTGCACAAGATTGGTTAAAAATGTGAAATAAGCAATCATTTCTGAGATGGTCATGTGACAACGATGTAAACGTTTTAAATGTTTAGCATTGCATAATGCATTGTAGTATACAGTTCATACTGCAGATTGCACTTGTATTTCATTTCAAACATCGCCAAAGGCACTAAAAGGAAGAATACAGAAGATTAATAGTTGGTTAAAATGTGCATTTAGCATTTCTTTTAATGTTTGTTCCATCACAGATGGTCGTTAGTGCATCTCTAGAGAACTAATCTGCAATTTCCACATCTGCCGGTTGGCTGTTTACAAACAGGTTTATAAAAGAGAGAAAGCAGATAATTAATCTGCATAAATTGAGTGTGATTTTAATGATAATGGGTCCTACAGATTCAATTAAATAAACCGTAAAAGGCTCATGCGGGTGTTGTTATCGGCGTGGAACACAATTGCATTTTTATTGTTTCTCTTAAAAAAGAAAATCAAATAATGAAAATTGGACTTTGTTTTTTAAATGGCAGGATGCAGTTTATTAATTATTTAGCTGTTTCATTCTCAGCTCTGTTTCAGAATGCAGTTTTGCTTTGCTTAGCTCTTTTTATTCTTAAAATTAGTTGGTTCAGAAAGAAAAATTCTGTTCTTATTTCCTCGCCATCATTTCATTCCAAACATGTAGGACGTTCTTTCTTTTGTGGAACAGGAGAACAGAAGTTGAGCTGATTGTCCTGGGTGTTTTCTCTATCCAATGAAAGTGAATGAAGTTATTGAACTCCAAAAATGACAAAACCGCATCATAAAAATAGGACTTAGGAATTTTGCACTATATTCAGAGATTTCTAGAGTCAAATGGTAACTCACAGACTGAAACTCAAAAAGTGGTCAAATGGTCATTCATTAATAATAATCTTCCCCTCAGGTGTAGCTTTCGCACTTGTGCATATTCACTCGAGGCTTTTTATTTTAATTGACTTTAAACTTGGAGTGCACTATATTTAAATATTCATGAATGCTAAATTGCCAGTACATGTTTTTGCATCTCTCTGAGTGCAAAATTTACAACTAATATGACTTAAATTGATTAAATACAAATTCAAAAGACTTGAAATGTAGTTTTTGTATATTTTTTGGAGCTTCTCTTTCATTGTATATTGAAAAAAGAAGTATAAACCTGTTTTAAGAAAGTTGCTGAACTAGAAGACATCTTTAGTGTGACCCACCGGTCTTTCTGCTGATAGCAAACTCTTTGTGCTTAAGGAAAAGTTGGAGAAGTTTATAATTACCCAGAGAGCAGCCTGTTTAATTGAGCATTTATGGATGATGGTGCTCAGGATCAGCGGAGTAATTAAGGATTAGTGGGGCTCAGTACCGGTGGCTGAGGGGCACACGCGCTCCGCAGGGGCCCCTGAGGGAAGGGCCCCTCTTATGACGCTTTCGGCCCTACTGCAGGTCCGGCCACCACAAATGTCTTTCACTTCCTCCGTGAGGTCACAAATCTTAATTAAGCAGCTGCCTCGAATGTGCAACAAGCTGATAAGGATGAAGAACCTCCTTTTTCTGTTTTTCCATTCAGAACTGCTTGACTGGGTCTCTTCTGTTTGATGTGGAGTTTCTAACTTGGCCTGTTTTCTTCTCTCTTCTTTTCACTTGTTTTGGGGCGTTCTACTTTCTTTATCTCTTGCTCTCGTTCACCCCCTCTGACTTTATTCTTCTTGCTATATTTATCTTCTCCAACACTCCCCCTACAATCCCATGCTGTTGCTGGACATGTCTTCATTCATCCTTCACATCCCTTTCTTTCTCTGTACATATTCCCTTGCTTCATGCTTTTGCTGTTTGTTCTTTTTTCTTTGTTATTCTGTATTTCTTTCATATTTTACAATTTATGTATGTATGTTCCTATTTTAATTATTTAATTATTTTTATTGTGTTCATTCTAATGTTCTTTTATTTTTTGCTGTTTTCTTTGTTCATTATTTCATTCTTTTTTTGCGTTAATGTTAATGTCATTTTTATTATTTCATGTGATTGCTTTTTATTCTTCTCATTACATTTTATATTTTGTATTTTATATTTGTATTTAAAAAAATTCAAATTATAATTTTTTTAATATTTTAAATTGTATCTATTTAAATCTAATTTGAATCTGATGTTCTAAAAAATTTGGCGGGTTTATTTTGTTTTGTTCTTTGTACTCTTGTTCTTTCATTTGTTTGTTCTTCCATTCAATCTTTCATTTATTCTTCATTCTTTCATCTTTCTGTTTTGCGTTTTCTTTCTTTCTCTCTCTCTCTCTCTCTCTCTCTGGCTCTCTCTCTCTGGCTCTCTCTCTCTGGCTCTCTCTCTCGCTCTCTCTCTCTCTCTCTCTCTCTCTCTCTCTCTCTCTCTCTCTCTCTCTCTCTCTCTCTCTCTCTCTCTCTGTCTCTCTCTCTGGCTCTCTCTCTCTCTCTCTCTCTCTCTCTCTCTCTCTCTCTCTCTCTCTCTCTCTCTCTGGCTCTCTCTCTGGCTCTCTCTCTGGCTCTCTCTCTCTCTCTCTCTCTCTCTCTCTCTCTCTCTCTCTCTCTCTCTCTCTCTCTCTCTCTCTCTCTCTCTCTCTCTCTCTCTCTCTCTCTCTCTCTCTCTCTCTCTCTCTCTGTGGCTCTCTCTGTCTCTGTCTCTCTCTCTCTCTCTGGCTCTCTCTCTCTCTCTCTCTCTCTCTTACTCTCTCTCTCTCTCGTGGGGTGGTTTTATGTTTGGGCGGAGCTACAGGTAGCGTGTCAGAGCGCGGTCAGTCAGGAGCAGGTGGAGGGCATGCTGAGTGAGAACGATGCCCTCAGGACAAATCTAGCGGCCCTAGAACAGGTACCCGACCATGATACAGCATCATGACCTTCATCAACCCCAGGTCCTGCATCATCTTCACTCAATGACCATGTCTGGTTTAACACACATGCTCCCTGTACCAATGCACACGTACTAATGCCACTTTCATCAGCTTTAATGCTATTGCCTATGTACAAATCACTTTCAGTTCACACCAGTTTGTTTGTTTGCCATATTTTCTTTTAATTTCTTCTCTTAAAAAGTGTCAATATTTAAATGACAATTCATGGAGGTTCATATAGATGCATTGTTTTGCTTTAAAATCTTGTTTTTCTGTTGTTGTAATCTTCTAGTCACAAATTCAGACTGTGACTAGTGTCTTGTGGAAGTATGGCGTTCAGTACAGTCATATTTAAATACTCTTATTACCAGTGCTGAGTAGATTACTTACAAATTGTAGTCCATTCCTGAATACAAATTACATGATGAAAACTGTAGTTAGGAGTTGGAAAGTGCCCAAAGCCGGATAGTGGCTTCAAAATGAATAACGAATTCAACTAAATATTCGGGAGACTCTTTCACTCCTTGTGTTTGCTAGATAACTGGTAAGCCAGGGGATATCATAGCACAATATTATACATAAACCTGTTATACATAAAAATGTTTTAAACCTTATACAATATGATACACGATTGAGTGTAAACATTATGAATGAAATAAGGTTTCTTTGTCTCACTCTGTCCCTGAGACGGCATGGATTCTTTACAATTTGTTCAGGTTTGCATATGCATAGTAAAGGTTGTTAGCCATTTTCAACCACTGAATAATGTTCTCGAATCAGCTCGTTTATATAGATTCTTCTTATTTGAGGTTGTGGATGATTGTCCTGACATAAACAAAGTTTCTCTGGAAAATAAATAAAAAAGTTTTGTTACAGAGATAGATATTGGTTCTGCTACACACCCCTATTTAGTAACGTACCGTAATTTATTACATTACACATTATAGGTAATATAATCGGACTACCTTCTGATTACTTTTAGATTACTTTGGATCTTACTTTTAGCCTTAACTTGTTTATCTCATAGATTTGAATAGGATAATCTTGTACTGTAGTGATATAAAAATACAAAGAGAAAAGAAAGAAAATTTGTCATCAACAAAGCGAAATGCATTAAACATTACATTACATCAGGGTTTCCCAAATTGTGGTTTTTGAAGGAACTGAACGGGGTTCGTAAGTTTATGAAAAGGTAATAATTAAACCATAAAAATGTCAAATAAATATAAACAATAAAAAGAAAACACAAAAAGAAAAAACTCGACTTTTCAGAAAAAAATGACACGTGTAATTCCATAAAACTAGAAGACTTTCTGAGCATACATAATCAGTTGGCTGTTTTAGAAAGGACAGTTTAAAAGATAAAAAGAATTTATGAAATAAATTATGAATAATTTACTGCCATTTTGTGAATGCCAAGTAATCATTTAATCAGTAGAAATGTAACTGTAGTCTGATGATGAGTATTTTAAAACCTAATATAATTACAGGTATATCATTTTTGGAATCTCAGTACGTAATCCAGATTCCATATAATCAGTTCTTACCCAGCACTGGTTATTAATATTTTAGTTGCTGGCTCTCCAGCCAAACTCATTATGCTTATTTATTTTATCCAAAGTGACTTAAATAGTATTTAAGGTATATTTGCACTACCTGGGAATAAATTCCATTATCAATTGTGAGCAATACCTAAATATTAATATTTAAATAAATATGAATAATTTAATTTGTACTCCAAGGCCGCATATGGTTAATTTGGCAGGACTTCCAGTGCTCTTTAACCCTCATTGAGGTTTTGAAAACGTTTCCATGTTTAATTTTTTTTTTTTTTTTTAATATATGTATGTAGTACTTGTGCTAGCTATTTTGTTTATATACATTCAAACATACATGCATGCGTACATATATGTATATTGCATCATGCATAAAGGTTTATATTTAACTTGAAAGCACTCATGTGTACATTTTATATTGATATTAGATTCTGCATTATGCTGAATTGCATTTCTCAGCTGTTCTCTGGTGTTAAGCTCTCTTCGCTCCTTCATAATTCTTAATTTGTCTTCTGTTGGCATTTTCTCACTTATACACTGAATTCAGACTGAAGATGACTTAATTCAGTTGTCCTGGGTTCTTTAAGTATCTGAAACTCAGTGTGTTTTTCACAGATCCAAACTGTGAAGACTCAGGAACAGAATTTGTTGAGAGAGCAAAATCTGGCACTCAGTGCAGAGCTTCAGCAGAGACGTACAGAACAGGAGAGCTTCCTGGCGCAGAGAGATGATCTCAACTCACAGCTACAGGTATAGAAAGGCATTTGCAACAATTAAACATTGTATTTCTGAGTAAAATGCTATCGGATTGGATAGGAATCATATTACGCTGTAATATTATTAGTTAATATTATTTTCCCTGTCCACAGCAGAAATGTCCAATTATTTTGAAGATTGAGAAAGTCCATTTTGATTAAAAAAATAATAATAATTGTTTGTTTAAATGCCCAAATTACTTTACAGCAATTCATTCATTTTTTTTTTTATATAGTTAAATGTAAAATTCCTATTTTTGTATTTGTATTCAGATTATACATAATTTTTTTTACCTCTTCTTGGTGATCAGGAGTCAAACCGAGCGAATGGTCGACTACTGGAGCAGCTTACAGAACTTGGTCTGGAGAAGGATAAGCTACAGCAGGAGTTAGAGGAGGCCAGAAAGGTGACGATACACACAAAAACCCTCTTTTTTACTTTCTGATCCTTTCAGAATTCAGTCAGTTCCCACTGCAGCAGGTGAAAGTAGTTTAACGTTTGGTGCACTCACTATCTCTGTCGTCATTTAAGCTTCTTTAGTGAGTCAGTTCACTCTGCTCGTTCTTCCATCAGTTAATACTCTGATCTTTTGACCATCATAATGACTTTAATACAAATGGGCCCTAGAAGATTCAGCTCTTTTTGTGCACTTTTTATTTGTTCCTTCCTTCTAAGGTCTGTAATGTTAGTCAAAGTTTCTTGCACCAGAACCAATTTTTACAGTTTTACATGATAATTTTTCTTACTGATCATTGGTCTTTCTGACCAATTGTTTTAATTAAGCTTTTTTGCTACATTAATGTAAATCATCCTGAAATAACACAGTATTTGTTAATTTTTCATTTAAAATCAGCATCACTTAAATTCAGTACAAAAATGCTATGTTTATTTTTTCACATTATAGTAATGTCAAATTGGGGAAAATTTGCTTAATAATAATGAAAATAATATCACTATAAAAAAAATCTTAATGGTCATAAACTAGGATTTTGGGGGCAGTTTGACAGACATAGGGCCCTATTTTAATAATCTGAGCACATGGTCTGAAGCGCATGGTGCAGGTGCACTAAACACCAAAGTATACTTCACTTTTTACACAAACACGAGAGTCAACGTATGGTGGGAATGACGCAAATTTTGTCATCAGAAGAGCGCACCACCGGATTTTTGTAACACGTGCATTTAAATTTTTTGCTGTATTGACATGGGTTGTAAATTGTGCCGAGCGATTGCTCAACTGTGTCAAAAGAAGTATACTTTGCAAGGCTGTGCGTTCGACTGTGAGCATACGCTCGTGTACACGTAAAAGTTGTATACTTTAGGCTTCAGGGCGTGTCCAATTCCACTTTTGCTAGTTAAAAGTCTGAGTCATGGGTGTGTTTTGGGCATAACGTGCAATAAACCAATCAGTGTCTCATCTCCCATTCCCTTTAAAAGCCAGTTGCAGAAAGACTGAACGCTTCTTCGGAGAGGAATCCTTTTATTTTTAATATTTAAAAATGTTTGTGTGGTGCTATGCATCCCTGTGTGTGTAACAAACTGAGTGTACATGCGTTGTGCACCCGCCCATAGGCGCATATTACTAACGTGCCCTTTAAATAAGACAAAAAATACTGCGCTATTGACTGTAGACCAGGTTTTTGTTGGTAAATTGTGCAGTTGATTTCAGTTGCCTCAAAATAGCAACATGCCAACAATGCACCTGAACACACCTCATTTTCAGACCAGCACGAACAGATGTGCATTTGCTATTTAAACAACTGGACATGAAAGTGATAACTGTGTCGGGCTGAAACTAGACACAGCATGCTTAAAACACGACATGCTTAAAGGGGACGTAATATGGCCTTTTCAAAGTCTTGATTTTGTTTTTGTTTTTTTAGGTTTTCATGCTTGAATGTTCAAAAAGTACATTATTCTTCACATTTTTTACATTGTTGCAGCACCTCTCTTCCCAGTCTGTCAGTAACGCTTCCTGTCTTTATGAAGCCACATTTTATTTGAAACTAAATACCACAATTTTCTGTCAGACTGCAGATAAGCGTAAGGTTATGCTGGATGAACTAGCCATTGAGATGGCTCAGGAGAAATCGCGCCACAAAGAAGAACTAAGCAACGTGCGTTTGCAGCATGAGAAAGAGGTGCTGAGCATCAGGGCACGCTACGAGAAGGAACTCCGTGGCCTCCATGAGGAGAAGAACCGCATAGAAGAGGAGATACGCTCACAGCTACGAGATGAGAAGGTAAGGAACCTTTCTTGGCCAGTAACTGAAAATTTGTGGGTTGAGACATGAACTTTGAATAAAGCACTTAACCTCAGGTTGCTCCAAGTGGATTGTCTCTGTACAAAGTGTACTTTGGACAAAACAAACAGCTATATTTCCATTCACAGTTGTATTTCTTTTTTTCAGGCTCGTACCAAAGAGCTGGAGGGTCTTCAGCCATATGTAGAGGAGCTGAAAGCTCAGGTTCAGTCTATGGAGGGGACGAAGGGCTGGTTTGAACGCAGACTCAAGGAAGCTGAGGTGCTGTGTGTTTACAGCCATCTCTCACTGCAGAGCAATGCCAGAGATGGAAACTGTCTTTTGTTGTTTACGTCTGGGTACATCAGTATCATTCTGACCACAGGATGTCAGTGTTGTTTTTGTCGTTACCGTGTTTCAGACATTAAAATGCAAAAAGGTGAAAAGAAGAGCATTTTTAATGGATTTATCTTTAAAAAACGAAACAAAATGTTGCATTAATCTTAAAACTGTCACTCTTTGATGTGTTGTTAATTCAATTTGATGTTGTGTGTGTTGTGAGCAGGAGACCATGGAAAAGAACAAACTGGACCATGCAGAAGAGATCCAGCGAGTACAGAAAGATCATACAGTCCAGCTGGAGGTAAACTTTTGGTTGTGTATGTGATGATAAAAACACTTGGTGTTCAACAACTCTTAACGGAATACAGTCAGCTAAAGCAGATGAAGTAATGAGCGGTAAAGCTATATTTAGCAGATCTTGTCTTTATGACACATTTGTTGTCTGTTTATGACACTCACATCTGAAGACTTTATTCTGTCATGTCTCATTGAGTTGATGGATGCTTGCTTGACAGAATTTTACCTAATGAGCTTAAAAGACTATCAAATGCATATATCATCCATAGGTGCTCAAAAGTTAAGCATTTCAGAAGTTCAAATCTCTTCTACAATTACTTTTGTTTTCTGTAAAATAGCTGGAGTACATTTGATTGCATTTAATTTATGATTCTACTGACCTGAACCACCAATAAAAGTCCTGGTTTTGTCTGTATGGCCAGTCCATCTCTGGCATGACTTGATTTTTTTTCCACCTTGATTTGATTGGATCATATAAAGTTGGATATGATCTTACCATTTAAATCTTTTTTTTTTTTTTTTTTTTTTTTTTTTTTTTCATGCCTGCACATCCTTGGTAATGTCAGCACAAAAGAAAAGTTATTTTAGAAGCAGAGGAAGTTGTTTTGATGAAAGATTTTCAAAACACATTTTATATTCTTTAGAACTTTTCTGCTGACATAACCATGGTTGAAAATTGTTTCATTCAAGCTGAACTTTTCTTTTTTTAGAAAATATTTTAAGAAATATATATTTTAGTCACTATTTTTCCAACAACATAAAGGGGTACACTTTGCAATTTTTAAAAGAACATCTGAAAATTACTAATGATCAGGAAACGAATTACATGGATCCAAATCGCATGAAACGACACCCCTACTTCCTCAGTCAATGTCCATCTGAAAACAAATAAGCATAACCAAAGCCATATGGTTATGGAAAAAGTTATATTAACTGATAAATTCATATCCCATTTTTAAGTCTGACAAATCACTCACAATAAGACCAGAATATGTATTAAACAAGTAAATAAGCTTTATTCTGTTCTGCACCTTTATCCTTTGTGCATTTTGAATGAATGAACATTTTCCCACCCTTTCTCAGGCTAAAGCTGCAGAGGTGGAGGCAGTCAAACAGCAAGTGACGGAAATGGAGAAAGAGAGAGACGATCTCAACAATACAATCGGCAAACTCAAGCAGGTGTGGGAACAGAATGCATTCTTTTTTCTGGCGGTCTCCTAGTGGCTCTGCTGAAGCGTCAGTTCTTCAGCGTGATGAGAACCATGTGTTTTTAAGATGCTAAATAAGGCACGACTCAGATATGGAGGATATTATGGGGGTGTGATTTGCTGGAGAGCAGCAGTAATTTCAATTGTGACTCAAGAACGATGCGTGACTCAACAGTAGGATGAGATTGATCTTTGTATGAGCATCTGGTGCCAGCAGCTCCTCTGGGAAGTTTAGTTTTCAGAGCTGCAAAATTGGTGTTTCCTGGTCTCATCTGGATATTTTTAGGATGATTTATTAGGACTTTGCTTTGTTTTGACGTTACTTGTGTCATATTATATAACTAAGACTAGTTTACTAAAACTAATATTTAAAGTTTGGGGTCAGTAAGATATTTTTTTTTTTTTATTAAATTTTTGTGTTTTTTTTAAAGCAATTAATACTTTTATTCAGAAAGGGTGCATTAAATTGATCAAAAGTATACCCGTAAAGACATTTGTAATGTTGCAAAAGATTTCCATTTAAAATAAATGCTGTTCTTTAGAATTTTCTATTCATCAAAGAATCCTGAAAAAATGTTTCACAGTATTAAAATAATAATAAGAAATGTTTCTTGAGCACCAGATCATCATATGAATGATTTCTGAAGGATCATGTGACACTGAAGACTGGAGTAATGATGATGAAAATTCAGCTTTATCACAGGAATAAATTACATTTTAAAATATATTCAAATAGAAAAGTTATTTTAAATTGTAATAATATATCACATTATTACTGTTTTTTGATCAAATAAATGCAGACTTGGTGAGCATAAGAGACTTCTTTTAAAAACATGAAAAACATTAATCTCAACGGTATTTCTGAAGTTCTTCTGTAAATGAATTTCAGAATTTCTGTAAATTACATTCTGCTGTAAATAAATGGTGCGTCAGATGTCTTTTAGTGTCTAAATTATTATTATATTATAGACTAAACTGTAACTCAGTGAACTATTTCAAACTAAACTGAAAAGTTGAAAATTGTAAAATGAAAATTGTTTTAAAATAAAGACTTAGTTGTTGAACTATAATAACCTTTTGTGTTTATTTCAGGAGATTAAAGACACGGTGGATGGACAGAGAATCCTGGAGAAAAAAGGTAGTTCAGCGGTAAGTAGGCAATCCAACCAGAAAAAAAAAGAGATGAGTCAGGGCTTTCCCTCTCTCCATTTCCCAGAAAGTGAATTAAAATAGTCCCAAGCGATGGGCAGGACACCTCTCTGCCCTACAAACCTGAAACCAGACCTCCCATTGATGAGGGTCGATCAGCTTTCATTATCGCTTTAGCCGTTTCATCAATAGAATCTCGTTTGACAGTTCATTGATTGCCTGTACGTGTGTTTCCAGCTCCAGAAGCTGAACGTTTTGGTTATAGTTTTTCTATGGCATGGTTTAATATTTATGCAGTCATGTTGTTTATTAGGTTACAAATGCAGTCCCTCTGGGAAGTTCCTTCCTGGTTGAAGTGATTTTGGCCACAAAATGGATGAAATTTCATATATCTTCTCCCCTTTTTACTTTCCACAAAAACAAAAAAGCTTTTGTAGTGCTACTGCGGCAAAATGGATGGACAGGATGTTTAGTTAATGTGAATGTGAAATTGTTGTCTTGTATATATGTGTGTGTGTGTGTGTGTGTATATATGTATATATGTATGTGTACACTCACCTAAAGGATTATTAGGAACACCATACTAATATTATGTTTGACCATCTTTCGCCTTCAGAACTGCCTTAATTCTACGTGGCATTGATTCAGCAAGGTGCTGAAAGCATTCTTTAGAAATGTTGGCCCATATTGATAGGATAGCATTTTGCAGTTGATGGAGATTTGTGGGATGCACATCCAGGGCACAAAGCTCCCGTTCCACCACATCCCAAAGATGCTCTATTGGGTTGAGATCTGGTGACTGTGGGGGCCATTTTAGTACAGTGAACTCATTGTCATGTTCAAGAAACCAATTTGAAATGATTTGAGCTTTGTGACATGGTGCATTATCCTGCTGGAAGTAGCCATCAGAGAATGGGTACATGGTGGTCATAAAGGGATGGACATGGTCAGAAACAATGCTCAGGTAGGCCGTGGCATTTAAACGATGCCCAATTGGCACTACAGGGCCTAAAGTGTGACAAGAAAACATCCCCCACACCATTACACCACCACCTCCAGCCTGCACAGTGGTAACAAGGCATGATAGATCCATGTTCTCATTCTGTTTACACCAAATTCTGACTCTACCAAATTGTAGCCTCTTTTTCCTATTTGTAGTGGAGATGAGTGGTACCCGGTGGGGTCTTCTGCTGTTGTAGCCCATCCGCCTCAAGGTTGTGCGTGTTGTGGCTTCACAAATGCTTTGCTACATACCTCGGTTGTAACGAGTGGTTATTTCAGTCAAAGTTGCTCTTCTATCAGCTTGAATCAGTTGGCCCATTCTTCTCTGACCTCTAGCATCAACAAGGCATTTTCGCCCACAGGACTGCCGCATACTGGATGTTTTTCCCTTTTCACACCATTCTTTGTAAACCCTAGAAATGGTTGTGCATGAAAATCCCAGTAACTGAGCAGATTGTGAAATACTCAGACCGGCCCGTCTGGCACCAACAACCATGCCACGCTCAAAATTGCTTAAATCACTTTTCTTTCCCATTCTGACATTCAGTTTGGAGTTCAGGAGATTGTCTTGAGCAGGACCACACCCCTAAATGCATTGAAGCAACTGCCATGTGATTGGTTGATTAGATAATTGCATTAATGAGAAACTGAACAGGTGTTCCTAATAATCCTTTAGGTGAGTGTGTGTATGTGTATATGTGTGTGTATATATATATATATATATATAATATATATATAATATATTAGTCATTTTCAAGTGTGGCTTAAGTGTCCAAATACTTTTGGGGCCACTGTACATACTGGATTCTTAAATGTCTATCAAGCTAAATGTCCATCTGCTGTCAAAACAATGTCTGTCATGTTATATCTGCAGCTGAAAGACTTGAAGAGGCAGCTCCATCTGGAAAGAAAGAGAGCTGATAAACTCCAGGAGCGGCTGCAGGAGATCTTAACCAACACTAAGACCCGAACAGGTGAACACTTTCTTTGTCCCTACATGATACACCTAAGATTATGAGACATTTCTCCTTCGCCACCATATAAAGCAGTTGTAAATGCAGAGAATAAGGTTTTTTGTGGCGTTGTCGACCACCCCAGTGATTTAAACTGCAATGGGCTCTGCAGTCGCTGTTTAATTACACATGGGTGACATGAATGAAAAATTCAAAGTAGGTAAGTAAATATGCGGCGCTGTGCATAAATAAGGCAGCAGATGAATACAGCTCCACCCTTACCGCAAATCGCTGTAAATGAGACAAACCCAAAGCGTGTTCTTACTACCTGAAGTGAATTATGAAGGGCCTGTCCGCTTTGTTCTTGCATCAGGTTCCTGTGGGATGTTGAGCAGTTCACTTTCCTGCCTCGGCTCATTGGCTATAAATAGTTTTTTCCAAGAAGGCAAATTACATTAATGTAGTTTTTCTTTCACATTACAGTGGTGTTATTGCATATCATGGATATTTTTGGCTCCATTCTGGTGTGTAACACTCACTTTTCACAACCTGATAAATTCCCGAAGAATAACATTCTCTCGCCCATTTCTTTTTTATTTCATCAATACAGGAGTAAAATGGGGTTTGAACCCAATTTTTGTTGACTAGCTGACTGTTTTTATATTATATTGTCATGTCAATTTTATATGTATATTAGCACTTTTTACAGTACATATTGACTTTGTTTACATGTGCACCAATAATGTGATTTCCAATAATCAGAGTAAGGATTTAATTTCAGTAAGATGTTACAAGTAAACCTCTTCTCTTCCATTTACATGCAGTCAAAACACCTTGCCAAACACCTTTATTCACATAACCTATTGCACAGCACAAATGATGAACTCACATAGAGTAGGTGTGTTACTGGCCACTGTTTTAATCTACTTGGTCAAACGCAAAACACATTTCTGTATTGCATTTTTTTTTTTGACGGTGACGTGTTTAAAATGTCTTTGTTTTTCGACCATCAATATACTTCATTATATTCATGTAACACAATATTGACATCATGTGATGCCTTCTCTATCACTAGATTTACAAATCTGCTCATGACAGTGGCATCTGTGTTGTACGCAGAGCCTAAAATTAACTTTTTGCCACACCTGCATACCTTTACCGGGTATAATTATTAATCTTTTTCTTTTTTTTTACCAGCCATGAGATGGGCAGTTATGACACCAACTTTTTAGATACCAGTGGAAATTCCCAATTCCAATTTTGATACCACAGCTAAAACTACTAGCCTAAATAATATCAATAAAAAGATATATATATTAAAGACAAGTAAACCGTAATAAAATAAGATAAAATAATCAAATTACATGCAATAGCACAAAATGAATATAATAAAACAGATACAACTGAAATAATTAGTGTTTTTCAGGTAGGTCTACCAGTAGTTTTTAGGTACAGAAATGCAATAATCAAATGTAAAATAACACGCACATACTCTTGTATAAATTAAACATAATTAATCCTCATTACATTTTCAAAATGTATTCAGTTAAGAGCAGTGAGTGAATTATTTATTTATTTTTTGTCTTTTGTTTGATTAACATTAAGGACACATACTGCAGCATGTTTATTAGGCTGCTGTCACATCCAATATGCTGACAACTGTTAATGTTCCCTTAAGACATAGCTGAGTATGTTTATTCAACAATACGGCATTTTCAAGCGCAAGAAGATCTGAAAGAGAGTTCAATTCAGCGCACTGTCTGAGACACGCATTCTGTCTGGATGCTCACTTCGGATGTTTGCGCACAGAAGACTTCCCACACAGCACGCGAGTAATGAGTTGCCCTTTGCATCTTCTTGCGCTTGAATATTTAAATTAGCAAGGATTAAACTTTCTCGTGGGCCACATTGTTCACATTTTGTTCACATTCATGTTTTCACAACATTGTATTGTTAGAATTCATAAAAATGTTACCGGCCCACTGGGGATTGACACAGTTTCATATACCATGCCTGTAAGTTTTAGGCCCTGTGTGTACGTCACAAGCACATGCGCACTTTGGTCAGAGTGAAATAGATGTGATTTAAAGTTTTTACATGCCTGTTTATTGCGATTTCAAATCTGCACATATTTTACTACGATTATGGTTTCTATAATTATGAGCTTAATCGCATGCATACTGTTTAATCAAATGTAATTACAGTATTGCCTAAATCTCATTATATTCACATTATGATGGTGTATGTAAACATAATCGATGTTGACATCCCAGAAAACGTTTATAATGTGGTCTTGAGAATTTTTAAAAGGGGAGGTTTTCCTACTTGGAAACTCATAATTACTGTGTTTTTAACAGGACGTGTGCAAGGCATAATATCATAGCCCTGTGGTGTTTATAATTATTCACATTACATTTACATTTGATCATTTTGCAGATGTTTTTATCCAAAGTGACTTATAAATGAGGAGAGCAATAGAAGCAATCAAACCAACAATATGCAAGTGCTGTGACTAGTCCGAGTTAGTCTAGCACAGTACATGTAGCAAGGTTTTTTTTTTTTTTTTTCTTTAATTAGATATAGAATAGTCAGTGTTCGCATTAATGGGTCAAGTGTTGACGAAAAAGGTGCGTCTTCAGCAGTTTGGACCACATAATGGGTGACTCAATAATCCAATAGTCAAAAGCTGAACCAAAATCAATACAGTATACTTAATAGAAACTTTTCAGGGTACATTCGTTCATTTGTTCCCTTAAAATCCTTTAACTCCTCTGGGGACGGACCCCACACACAACAAGGAGGGAGAGGCGAGTGCTGTAAATATTTGATGGAGCCCCTCTAAAAATGTGCTACAGATCCATGCATATGTGCATTTGCTCTCTGTAGATTGTTGGCAGTGCCAGGGCACTCCTCTTATGAGCCATTTATAATTTACAGTATACTAAATGTTTAATGGTTGCGGTACAAAAAGTTTAGAATCAGACATTTTAAAGTAGGGAGCTTTATCTTTGTCAAATGTCCAAGAAGGTCTGCATGTCGTCGCTGCCGTCCATACGTCAACCCACACACACACACACACACACACACACACACACACACACACACACACACACACACATTCTCAAAAATATTATTTTAATATTAATAATGTGTTTGGTTTACTGGCCCAGTCTGTGAGTGATAAAGGGAACAACTTGGCACTATACATAGAGATTTCATTGTTGTCTTCTATTTACAATTTTCTTTCTTTTAAAAGCTGTATTTATAGCTCTGTTCCAATACCTAGTGAGCTTGCTGTCTTCTAAGGTAGCATCCCAACTCCAACCCCAATGTAAACTCAAGATTCAACTCACAATTGATTCCAATAGAGGCTGACTTGGCATTTTGCTAACAAAAATGTATAGCACACATTTTTGGTATAATGTTATAAAAGTAGATTTATTTATATTTTCTTGCATTTTTTTAACCCCTGAGCTCAGCAGAAGGCAGTGATACAGTTCATTGCCTTCTCCGTAAACCAAGGTATATGAGCACTTTTTAAAATGGCCTTCATGTTGGATGATGTCTTAAATTACTGTCTAGGTAGGCAGCTCACTAGTTTTTGAAACATAACTTGTATATACACTACCGTTCAAAAGTTTGGGGTTGATACGATTTTTGTAATGCTTTAAAAGATGCTTCTTATGCTCACCAAGGTTGCATTTATTTGATCAAAAATATAGCAAAAACAGTAATATTGTTAAATATTATGACACATTAAAATATCTGTTTTTATTTCAGTGTAATTTAGTGATGGAAATGCTGAATTTTCAGCATCATTACTCCAGTCTTCAGTGTCTCGTGATCCTTCAGATATCATTTTAATATGCTCATTTGCTGCTCAAGAAACATTTCTTCTCACATTTCATCAATGTTGACAGCCGCATCATATTTTTATGGAAACTACTTTTTTCAGGATTCGAGTAGGAAATTCAGAATTACAGCATTTAATTGAAATGGAAATCTTTTGTAATGTTATAAATGTCTTTACTGTCACGTTTGATCTGTTTAGTTTGTCCTTGCTGAATAAAAGTATCAAGTTATATGAATTGCTGACCCCAAAGTTTTGAACGATAGTGTATTTCCATACATTCTGTAATTAAATGTTACATAAAATGGATGACGTCTAACTTTTGTGAATTGTTTACCTTGTAGATTCTCTGTCCGTGAGTGCAGGTATTAATGGATGACATTCTGCTGAATAGCCTGTATGTTAGCATGCTTATCTCTAGTGTACAGTACTCAGTAGTTTTCACTTACTCTCTGTAGATTGTGAATGCAATTTGTGTTGATATTGCCGCTAACTAATAATTGCCTTGCAATAGCTAGTTGTTGATCATAATAACAGTTACCTTATCTGAATCTGCTATTTAGTAGTAACTACGACTGGGTGATATATCAATATATTTTCAAACAGGATATAGAATGAGACCATACCATTTATATAAATATACTTAGAATTTATGAATGCTTTTGAAAAATAACCTAGAAAATAGTGTGTGCTGGTAGAGGAAAGGTGCATAATTCAAGTTCTCCTAAACATGAGACATGCTTTATATTAAGTGCTTCAAAATGACTAATTAACATATAGTTTAAAGGGACTTGTGCTGTTTAATGCATTTGAGACCAGTTTTCCTCACTTCATAACATATCTTATACTTATATACTTGTCTGTACATGTTATAAATGCATTTGAGTGTTTTCATTTTGCATAAAGTCTCGTCCTGATAGTAAGCGAGTCTAAACATACCGAGTTAAGTTTGCCA
The DNA here is from genome assembly GCA_018749465.1 of Paracanthobrama guichenoti. Classification (NCBI taxonomy): domain Eukaryota; kingdom Metazoa; phylum Chordata; class Actinopteri; order Cypriniformes; family Gobionidae; genus Paracanthobrama; species Paracanthobrama guichenoti. Next base: position 2,245,493 of record CM031950.1, on the reverse strand, counting down.
TTATCTAGCTAACCTGCAGCGCTTTAGTGATTTATGCTCTTAAAATATTCCTTTTTTGCATCATGTATGTATTTGCAGGTTTGGAGGAGCTGGTGTTGTCTGAGATCAGTTCCCCGAGCCGTACGCAGCAGACGGGTGACAGCAGTAGCATTTCCTCCTTCAGCTACAGAGAAATCATGAAAGATGGCGCATCAGCTCCAAGCACCAATAAGGTAGAGCCGCCCACTTGGGTCCAACGACCTTTGCTAATACTGTCGCCACAGTTGATGCTTTCTTTTCTCCAGCTCCCATGGGCTTTTCTGTCCATTGCATTTCTGTCCTCCGGAAGCTATTAATAAACACCCGAACAGTGTAAATTCCATAAATATATTGTGCCTGTGAATAAACAGGGGAGAAAAGAATGGTTGTTGTGACATGCTGGACTATCTTAAGGGACGCGAGTGTGGTTTAGTTAAGAAAAACAGAAACTTTGAAGTACATTTGACTAAATATTGCTGTTTGCCAAGGCTGGGACTTTCAACAAACCCCTAAAACTAAATTTTAAACTTGCAGCATGCAACTCGTTCCTCACCATTTGTGCTATACAGACATGAATGATGCCTCATTAATAAATCATCTCGTTGACTTTCAAATGCGTTTATCAAAGAACAACATGTCAAAACTCCTGTTTTATGCCATCAATTTGAAACATAATGCGTATCAGTCATGTCTGAGATGTGTTTAAGGAGAATTGTCATCTTCCTTTAGTAAGGGAATATAATTTTTTAAGCCAGAGGGAAAATAGACTCCTGGGATGAAAATAGTACACACAAGGGACGGCGAGAGTCTCCGGGACAAGCCGACCTTCATTTGTTTGGATCGTCTCCAGCTCCTTGAAATGCCCTGAAACAAACTGAGGGACAGAATATAACCACACGATCGAGACTGGTGGAATTCCTTCCTGTGACTTTCATGTGACGTTGAATGACTCAAGATTCAAGATTCAAGAGTTTTATTTGTCACATACACAGTTATATACAGAATATACAACCGGCAGTGAAATGTAAACAGGTCCGCTCCATGGACAGTGCAAGTTCACAGTTAAAAACACAAGGAGGAAGTTATAATAGAAATAGAATATTAAAAAAAAAGTACTATATATATATATATATATATATATATATATATATATATATATATGTCTATATATATGTCTATATCTGTAGAATTATAAATAATCAAGTCAAGAGAAAAAAAAAAGGTAACAAATAAGGATAAAGTGGAATAAAATAATTGAAGTAGACTTTGCAGTGAGTAAACTGTAGACTTATAAATATGTGGTTAACAAATGTATAAGAGTATAATGTGCAAACAGGTTTATAACAGGCTGTTACACAGTAACAACGAGAACAGAAAGTGCAGTGCAATGTCAGTGTATCGATGTTTATCCTGACGTGAAGTCACGTGATGTTAAGTTCAGGAGTCTGATGGCCTGGGGGAAGAAGCTCCTCCTGAGTCTCTCAGTTTTGGCCATCAGGCTTCGGAAGCGCTTACCAGATGGCAGCAGCGTGAAATGAGGGTTTGCAGGGTGATTAGAGTCCTTGATGATCTTGGTAGCTCTACCTTTGCAGCGTTTGGTGTAGACGTCCTGCAGAGACGGAGAGCTGACCCTGAGATACGCCGGATAAGCGCACTACTCTTTGCAGGGCTTTGCGGTCATGACTGGTGCTGTTTCCATACCACGCTGTGATGCACTGAGTTAAAACACTTTCTATCGCCCCTAAATAGAACGTTTTCAGGATAGCTGGTGAAACCCTGAATTTCCTCAGCTGGCGCAGGTGGTACAGTCTTTGCCTGGCTTTTTCACCTGTGTCTGAATGTGAGCAGTCCAGGTCAGGTCCTCGGAGATGTTTACACCCAGGTACTTGAAGCTGCTCACTCTCTCTACTGGTGACCCGCTGATCATGAGGGGGAGTATGTCCGTTGCTGTCTCTTCCTGAAGTCCACAATCATTTCTTTGGTCTTGCCAACATTCAGAGAGAGACAGTTGTCCTGGCACCATGATGTTAGATGCTCCACCTCGTCCAAGTATGCCGTCTCATTGTTGTTGGAAATGAGGCCCAGGACAACAGTATCATCAGCAAATTTGATGATAGAGGTGGAGCTGTGTGTGGACAAACAGTCATGCGTGTAGAGAGAGTAGAGCAGGGGCTCAGGACACAGCCCTGTGGAGCTCCCACACTCAGGGTGATGGAGGTGGAGGTGGACTGGCCTATTCTCACCACCTGAGGCCTGCCAGTGAGGAAGTCCTCAATCCAGTGGCAGAGAGAAGGATTCAGGCCGAGATCCAGGAGTTTGGAGGTTGGCTTGGTGGGAACTATGGTGTTAAAGGCTGAGCTATAGTCAATAAATAGCAGTCTTACGTAGTTCCCACTTTTGCTGTCGATGTGAGTGAGGGAGGAGTGGAGGACATGAGAGATGGCATCTTCAGTCGATCTATTGGGACGATAGGCAAACTGAAGAGGGTCCAAAGTGTCAGGAATGAAGGCGCAAATGGTGTTTTTAATGAGTCTCTCAAAGACCTTCATGACTATAGACGTGAGAGCCACTGGACGATAGTCATTTAGGCAAGAGGGTTTACTGTTCTTAGGGACAGGGATGATGGTGGATTTTTTGAAGGAGGTGGGGACCACAGATGTAGCGAGGGACTCATTAAAGATAGATGTAAACAACCCGGCGAGCTGATCAGCACAGGACCGCAGAACACGACCTGAAATACCATCCGGCCCGGCAGCTTTCCTAACGTCCACACGCTTGAGTGCTCTCCGAACTTCATCCTCTGAGACAGAGATCACGTGGTTGTTGCTGCTCTGAGTAATTTCCTCTAACGCGCCACTTGGCGGAGTCGCGTGTCGCGGTTACAGTCAAAGCGAGCATAGAAAGAGTTTAACTCATTCACGAGCAACGGATCAACGCTTGCCTCTGCAGAGGATTTAGATCCAAAGGAGCAGATGGACCTCAGACCTTGCCACATGCGCCGCGAGTCGTTGAGTTGGAAATGAGACTCCACTCGGTCTTTATAACGGAGTTTTGCGGCTTTAACTGCGCGCGTCTGAGAGCATAGCAGGACGATCTGTATTCATTCATATTCCTGAATGGAGACTGGCGTTGTAAGCAGCAGTGCGTGCGTTCACTGCCAGCGGATTGAATTGTCCACCCACGGTTTCTGATTTGAGAAGGACGTTATTGTTATTGTTTGCGTGGCTTGCTCTGTAAGCGTGTTGATGAAGCAAAGCGCCACGTCTGTGAACTCGCTTACGCCAGCTGAACTCGCTCGGAACATGTCCCAGTCTACATCGCCCAGAGCTGCCTGTAGCGCGGTCTCTGAGTGGGGTGACCAACGCTTAACTTCCCGCCTCACCGGGGGTTCCTGGAGGAGCTTTTGTTTGTATTCGGGAGTGAGGAAAATGGCGGCATGATCCGATTTGCCAAACGCTGGAAGTGACCGCGCTTTATAGGCGTTCTTAAACGGAGAGTAGCAGTGATCCAGTGTGTTTGCTCCTCGTGTGGGGCAGGAGACGTGCTGATGAAAGTTTGGCAGGACTTTCTTTAGGTTTGCTTTGTTAAAATCGCCTCGCGACAATGAATGCCGCGGCCGGGATGTTGGTTTATGACGCCGCTGGCAACATCATGAAGGCCAGATAAAGCCAGCGCTGTGTCTGCCTCGCGGTGGGATGTAAACGGCGGTCGCGACAACCGCAGAAAACTCCTCGGCAGATAGAATGGGCGGCAAATGATTGTTAAATGTTCCAGATGAGGCGAGCAGGACCGCGAGAGAATGGTGATGTTCCTGGGATCGCACCATTTCTTGTTGATCATGAAACACACTCCACCGCCTTTGGATTTACCGGCCTCGGCTGTTCTGTCCATCCGAAAAACAGAGAAGTTCTCCGACGGCGTCACAGCTGTGTCCGGGACCGCGGGCGTGAGCCATGTTTCGGACAAACAATAGATATTACAGTCTCTCATGTCCCGTTGAAAACTTACCCTGGCTCTAAGATCGTCCATCTTATTATCCAAGGATTGAACATTTGCTAGAAGAATGCTCGGGAGAGGAGGTCTGAATGCCCTTTTCCTCAGTCTGTTACGGATACCAGCACGCTTCCCACGGTGTTTCTTTTTGTTCTACGCCGCTGGCTCTGTCCATTGTTCAACTCGGCGTTCCGAAGGATCTCAGATGGCCACAGAGGATCGCCGTAAGTGTCCTGAAACAGTCCAGTGTAGAGGTAACCAATGTCCAAAAGAGTTTTGCTGTCATAGTAGATCAATGCAGATGATAAGTTTGTAAAAACTGAGAGTAAAAGAAAGTAAAATAGTAAATAAAAGCACAGTCTTCGCGGAGCGACCTGAACGGCGACCAAACACAGCGGCGCCATTTCCGGTTCCAGACACGGTGTTAAATTACAGACAGTCTTTCTCTAAAAAAACAAAACAAAAAAAAAAACAACTTGAAGTTAAAGAGATAATTCCCCTGTCCCCAAATGAAAATTCGGTCATAATTTAATTCCAAGCCTGCATGATGTTGTTATATATAATATATATATATATATATATATATATATATATATATATATATATATATATATATATATATATATATATATATATATATATATATATATATACACACACACACATACATACATACATACATACATACATACATTTTATTAATGTTTTAAAATAGCTTCTAATTGGATATTTTCCATTTTAATTTGTTTATTTTGTTTTGTTAATTGGTAATTCAACATTTCTTATTTTTGTTTTTCATGTAATATTTATATTTTATTTTTGTTTCTGTTTCATTTCAGTTACCAAAAATATAATAAAATATAGTGTAAGTTTTAATTAACAGTAACAACACTGGTGACTTTCTGTCTTGTTTGGAACATATAACAAGAAAATTTGGAAATACAGTGAACATTGTTTTGGACACCATTGACTTTTATTGTATGGACAGCAACAGTGAAACATTATCATAAAATTGTCTTTTCAGCATATCTCTAAGCAGAGATCCTTCTGTAACATTACCATTCAGAAAACAGTTTGATTATTAAAAAAATACTGGTTAATAACATTATTTTTAACTTTTTTTGTCTATACTTTATATAAGAGCTTGTGACTTAACCTTGTAACTGCAGTGGATCCTCAAACTGTCTGTAAAACCTCCTACAGTTGCTCCACCCGCCTCAATCGTGAATGAAGTGCTACACACATTTTGGAGACGGTTTCTGCTTGTTTGTAGTGCAAGAGTAAATAAAGAACTGGTTCTTTGAATAAGTACTGCATTTCCTTTACTCAACAAACACAATGTTTGTAAAGGCTAATGTTTTATGAGTTTGAGGGGTGGAGAAGAGTGTCTCAGGATCAGATTTACTAAACAGGGCAATTTAGCATTAGAGCGCAATTCCATAAAAGCGCCGATGGGAGTGGACAGTTCTGCGCGTGATCTACTGACAATGCGCAAATTAATGAACACAGACGCAGCCGGATCATTTCCATAATGACCAATGCAATCTACCCGTTTAGCGCCTGGTTTAATACATGCTTCTTTTGGGCGGTAATTAATGGCGCAAACACCAGTAAATTGATGAGCGCAAACATTAGTAAATCACCTTGCATGCTTCATTTAAATACTCTCCTCCTATAAATTTTGTGTCTGACAGGGAAACTCTTACAAATGCATATGCAATAAGGTCAGCCGCAAAAATAACTGTCCACGCCTTTTCAGCGCTAAGTTATTACTGCGTGTCTTTACTTTAAATCCCGAGAGTAGTTTTTTAACGCCAAAAGAGGGTTTGCACTGGTGCAAGCTGTTAGTAAATCTGGCCCTTAGTCTAGTATTTGCCATCTTTTGGCCAAATGTATTAAACAACAGGAAAAACCGAGCGCCCACATAGCTACAATAAACTTTGTAAACTGTAAGTTCATGAAAACATAATGCAATGCTCTTGCTGTCTCAGATGCGACCATTTTAATGACTGACAAAACACAAATCTCCGACATTCTCTGGAAATTAAACTCCATTTAAGCTTGATTTTGGTAATATGTTAATAATATAATGACACATGCAAGTGTCTGACCATACATAAAGCCACAATACTAACTTTGACAACATGGTGTTTAATTATTTAAAAAATACTTTATTTTTTATTTTTTTCATTTCCTGAATAGTAGCGGTCCAACACTGACCTGCAATTTCCGCTTGTTTCAAAACACACACCACACTAGATATTACCTGCCATTAATTTTCACTTAAATGTAATGCTCTAACGGTTGGTGACTGACATATCCTTGGGTGAAACTCCTGAGATCCAAAAGATAATGCCTGTGCATTGCCATTGCGACTTACCTATGATAACTTGACAACTGAGTGCAGGCATTTCATTCACCTTGGATACTTTGTCACATTTGCATAGACCGTACTGTTTGAATTCATGGCTGCCAAATTCAAATATTAAACAGAATGGTGAAATAACATTAATAATTGGTTAATGGTAATTTCAGATAAGCGTTTCTGTTCAGAACGATTCAACTTGATTTTGTTTCCATTCCTTGAACCGGTTCAGAGCCCTGTCTTTAAGTAATGAAGATGTTTTGGTAAAGTGTTGTTTCTCTTTCCACAGTCCAACACCAGTAGCCCTCAGTCCCAGCGACCTGCTGACCTTTCAGACGACGAGGTTGGTGAGCTCTTCCAGAGACTCGCCGAGGTCCAGCAGGAGAAGTGGATGCTGGAGGAGAAGGTATGATGTTTTAACCAATCTTTGCAGTCTCATGTTACTAGGAAAAATTTAACTCACGTGGAACTGCCCAGGTTCGCAGTCCTTCTCAAAGCCTTCACTCGGACAGTTCTGCTGTGTGCTCCACGGGGAGCTGTAAGTGCTGAATTGTGTCTTTGGATCATGAAATATTCATGCAGGTATTGATGTTTTCACATTTTAATCGATCGGTCTTGGTTAGTAACTATTGGAATGGAAATATGTAGTTAGGGCTTTGACAAGTTACATCACTGTTTCTGCTTCAAAGAGACACTGTTGGCCCAAACATGTCAGTGCCAGTCATATTAAACCATCTGGATTTCACAATATGCCTCATAGGAAGTTTTTTTTTTTTTTTTTGTGTAATGCTTTGTGTCCCATTATTAACTTAAGACTTAGTCATGTTAACTCTTCTTGCTCTTGTAACGCTATTTTTTTCCTAGAGACATTTTGGGGTGGAAAAATTGAGAACATAGGTCTGTGGCCAGTTGCATAAACTGCCAATGTTAAAGAATAAGAAGCTTAGGGCAAGTGGACAAATGAATGGCTGTTTCAGTTCAGTTTAAAAAAACTGCAAATTGCAAATAAAAAATATGCAAACACATGGATTAAGTGGTATGTTATTGTATGTATGTATGTATGTGTAACGTAGTTCATTGTTATGGGAAGGAGGAGGCGGGAACTGGTGAACATTTAAAAGACTTTAATCAAATAAATACAAAAATTAAAGTAAAAACGCAGGCAGCCCCTCACAGACGGCTGCCGCGAACACAAACTCAAACATAAACAAAACACAACATAAAGTCTATCAAGGGTGCTGTTGGCAGTGAAAACGCAAGCCAGATCAGGGTTTACCGTCCCGAATTGTACTGTACTGTACTGTACTGTACCGCTCAGTTGAAGCGAGCCTTAAGAAACTTATTTCAAAAACATAAAAAAAAAATCTGACTTACCCCAAACTTTTCGGCTGTAATGTTTGGTTTGAATTTGGGACAAATTATCTTAATAGAATTATTGTAAACTACACACAAAAAATTTTTTTACATGATTTAATCTTGTACATCGGTCCCGCATGAATCAGTCAAGTTAAATAAACGTAATTTGTTCATGCAACTTCAACATCATGGAATTAAGTCTTTTTAAGTGACCCAATTAAGTAGCTTTATTTGGCTCCCTGACATGATTCAGGCATTCAATTTCATATATTCATTCATTCAAATCAATTACCTGTATTTTAATGTCACGCAACTGATTTATAATACTGCACTAGCTGGTTGTTGACAAACTTTAGCTAGTAATAGCACACATTAGCATCATAAATGCTAAGTATCAAAAGCTTCTTCAGCAAAGCAGTTAGGACATTACCTGTATCAGTCCACAGCCTAAGCAAATGCTCCCCTCTTCTCCACAATGGTAACCCACTGTAATTTAAATTCTTCTAATAATTCCAACAGAATTGAACATTAAACACTATTACACACTATCAAGTCTCCCTTTTTCTCATCTGGCTCAAAAATACATAAAATAACACTTTTACATATAAAATATCAGCATTTACTCTCTCTTGATTTAGACATTCCCATTCTGGGAACTAACAAACCCTGCCCACTTTCAGGTAATGCAACACAAATCATTCATGTAATCTCAACATAAACGCGTTACGTAAACTTCAATTTTACATATATTTAAGTTAGGCCAAAATGTATAGCAATTGTGTTGCTTTAGCTCATTTTAATTAAGCAAAGTGAACAAGCTGCAAAACATTTTTTTCAGTGTATTATATTGCTAAAATATGCTTTTTCAATTGTGAAATGAAATTATGCTTAAATTGACTAAAATGATTAAATATCACATGATATTGACTAAATTTAAAGGGCAATTTCTAAGTCTAAAACCAAAAACTGTATGAAAATGAACCCTAGCAGGCAGTGATCACAGTGTCCACACCTGTGCTTTCCTATCAGGTTTATCACACTTTTGTGCGGTTGTGGCGCCTGGCAGTTTATTGCAGATCTTATCTCTGTGCTCTCTGTTCAGGTGAAACACTTGGAGGTCAGCTGTGCCTCAATGGCCGATGACATCTGTAAAAAGAGTGCCATTATTGAGACATACGTCATGGACAGCAGAAGAGGTAAGCGGCTCTCTGTCCTTCTTTGTCATTGTTCGCAGCCTCAGACGTGCTTGTTTTCTGAAAGCACATAATGTGAAGGTTTATTGATTTTACTGATGAGGTCAGGTGATGGCTGATACCGATCATGTTTTTATTCTAAGGAAAACTGACAGTTGAAGAGTATCAAACATGTGGTTAACAACTTTTATGCTATTATGCTATGTATGTGGTTATTACGCTATTAACTCAGTAGGTCAAGTCTGATACAGGGCCGATACAGATAAATGGCATAATTTTTGTTTTTCTATTTTTATATCCGCACTCGTACTTGCATAATCTCCTGCTAAATGTTTTATTGGTTCTCTTTGTAACGCTGCTATTTTGGTGCCACTGTACAGTTCTCAGGTATTCTTGAAAAAGCACTTTGCAGCGGAAAATGATCAACCAGTAAATGTATTTTTGTAAGGGATGTATGAACACAGATGTGTTTTATTCCTGTGACACTTTTGATGGATTGGAATTACACAATCCCTTGTTGTCTGTTTGTCTGTTCTTTGTTAAATTAACATATATATCGATTCACAGAACAGATCGAGTCCCTTTCTGTCTAGTTGTAGTAGTTTTTGCTTTGCTGATTTATAAAATAATTTGGCGAGAATATTGCTGGGGTTCATTTGTATTCATGATTAATCAATAGTTAATTGTGTTCTGGCAATTTAATGCGACAGTGCTAAATGTAATGGCAAGATAAGGAAGCATCTATTCAGATAGTATAGTTCACCACACAAGTACCAGGATTCAGTACAAGTTCTGTCCAACAACTTTTGTAGCATAAGTTTGATCACTACAAACAGTAATTTCCTGTCAAGTTTGCTTGATTTTAACACTGCTTAATGAGTGGTAATGCCACCAGTGTTGTTCCAGTATTATTCATATACTATTACAGTATTTATTAATATTTTGAATTAACTTTTATTTTTATATTATTAGTTGTATTATTTTATGTGCTTTTATGTGTTTTTTAATTTATTTGTAGTTCATTATAGAAATGCCTAAAATAGAATTAAGAACTAAAATAAAACAAGTTTCTGCATCTAATTTAATTTATATTTTATTCCAGCATCCAGTTAACAAAAATATTTGTTAACAATAACACGAAGATGATGCATCCCTTTTGATCTCTCTCTCTCTCTCTCTCTCTCTCTCTCTCTCTCTCTCTCTCTCTCTCTCTCTCTCTCTCTCTCTCTCTCTCTCTCTCGCTCTCTCTCTCGCTCTCTCTCTCTCTCTTGTAGCTCAACTTTTATCTAAACTCTAACTATTTCTATGAACTCTCTATCACTTTTTTTTTTTGTGAAATCCAAGTAACAGTCACTTTTCCAGTGGGCTGAACACACTCCTGACACATCATGACCCGTTTTTAGAATTTGCAACCATTCAGAGCAGCTTTTGACAGCTTGGTTTGCTTGAGTGCATGAAAACAGTCAAATTCAATAATATTGGCAGGACTTGTCTTATAGGAGTTTGGTCTTAAGCTCTGGATTTTTGCACTCAAACTAAGTTTTTTTTTTTTTAAGTCATTTAGTAATGCATAAGGTATATAACAATGAACAATACAGCATTTAATAATCTTAATTTTATTTTGTATATATGATTTAACATTATCCAATCTGTTATGAATAAACATGAATTAGCAAAAATAAACATTAAGCTTATTGAAAAGTGTTTTCTGCACTCTACTTGTTTTTTTCAAGGTGTCTTGTAGTGTCACATGGCCGATCTTTATGACCCTTTTGAATTAAATGGATTGTTGCAATGTCATTTTATTGAATAACCTGTGTAGTTTACACAGAGTAGTACTGAATAGGAGTGAATGTGGGTGGGCTGTATGTTAATGAGCTCTCGATTGTGTCGTCATACTCATAAAAATTTCTGACTTAGGCAGAATCTTAATTGAGCTACTCCTCCATCTCTGTTTTTGATTGGATACATACATACAATTTGTATACATAAAGGCTGCATTTACTTATCAGCATCCAGCAATGTCATTAGGGTAATTATAGAGACTGTGATTATCATTTCAAACTTTTTTACTTCATTTAAAGCAAGGCTTCTCTTGTGTTTCCCTGAGAACGGAGTGGAGGTGGTAATGTTGCACCTTCCTGTCTTTCCCCCCCATGCGTTCTCCTGTTTTAATTTCATGACTGACTGATTTAACATTTAATGGCAGACTAGATTCCATTAAGGCTGGTGTTGTCTAATTGTAAATATTGTGCTATAAAAGTTTAAGATCTCTGTGTGTCAGGAGAGCTTACAAAACAGTCTTGTTCATGTAAAGGCTTTTTTTTGCCCATTGTAGATGTCCATAGAGAGGTGAGGATTGAGAAGAACATTTGGTAACAATGTTTTTTAGTATCAAAATCAATCCAGACTGTGAAAGAATATGATGTGTACAATTTACAGGCCAAATTTTTTTTAACAGACTTGACACAAAAACAGCCAGTTATGACACCAACATTTTTGATACTAGTGAAAATTCACGATCCTCTACTCCAATTTCGATGCCACAGCTAAAACTACTAGCTTAACTAATATAAATTTAATATCCTACATTTTTTAAGACAAGTAAACAGTCAGTGATAAACAAACAGTCACATTACAAGCTATAGCACCTATAAATACAATACATAAAAATACAAATGAAATAAACAGTGCTCTTCAGGCAGGTGAGGTCTAATAGTTTTTAGGTACTGAAATTTAATAAAATAGGCTAATAAAATAAGTAACTGCATAGTCTTCATATCCCTTTTAAAGTTCAAAAACAGTGATTTTTTTTTTTCTTTCTTCTTTGTCCTTTGTTGTTTGATTAACATTAAAAAAAATTGTTACCTGCCAACTGACGAAAAATACTCGCCAACCCCGATTTTTACTCTAATTTAGTGTTAATATTTTGCCCTATATGTGCCCATATCCCAATTATACTATTAAATCCATATGAGGACCAATGTGATCTTTTATGTGGCGGTTTTCGTTCTTTGTTTAGGGGTAAAACGAAGATCGGTATGTGAGCAGCAATATACTGCAGTATAATATGTGAGCAGCAATATACTGTTAGCGACCATCTGACGCCGCCCACACTGCTGAGAGCAATGGTTAAATTCTAATGTAAATATGTGCTGCACGCTTTCCTTTAATAACAAAATAAACACAATAAAATTGAGAAAACAGCAAGCATTTTAATAAAGCATAAAAAAAGCATCTGACCATAGTAACGTGGATATGTTTGTTTGCATGAGCTCTGCAATTTGACACACTAGTGAAGTCGCGTCACGTTTATTTATATATCACTTTATACAATAGATTGCTTAAAATCAAGCAGATATACCGTATTAAATATGAAAAACTAATTTTCTACTATAAAGCAGCTCTCCAGTCGGTTCATTTTTTCACTCACGGACATCTGACCTCAACGGACTTAACTGAACAGGAGAAATGAAGCGGAAAAGATTTCAGCTTGAAAGAAGGCGGAGCCTCCGCGCACACCAACCTTTTATGTAATCGCCGAGGACCAATGGTAGTAGAAAGGTATTTACCAGCCGAAGCGAGCATTTTCGAAATGACATCAGGATTTCGCTTGAAGTATATCGGAGCCTTAACCGTATCCAACTGGTTCAGGCCGGGATAGTCTTTATGAATAACATTGGAAACAATACTTTATCTCCTACAATAATTGAGGATATACCCGGGGAGATGTAAAAATGGGGAGGTGGAGACTTCATAGAAAAATGAAGAAAGGATGCAGAAGGTAGCAGCGCTAGATGAGAGCTGACATTAGCAGGATGTAAATGATTCAGAATGCCGACATGCCTCAGTGAACCCAACACTCATCCTCAATAATGCAGCAGAAAGACTAAGCACCCCTCTTGTCTCCTCTCCTCCATCCTCTCTCCCCTCCCTTTTACTTTATCCTTACACCAGTGCGGCTCCCTGTAAATTTATGCCAGTGGTATAACAAATGAAACAGTGCGACATTTTATCTCATACGTAGCCTTTTGAATCAGTAGGGTTTTCCGTTGTTACTGATGTGTCGAGGAAATGCCAAGTCAGGAAGTGCCTTGATAAGCCAGACGTATGCCACTTTGGGGGTATTGTTGACCCTTCTCTTGCGTGAACTTTCTGCAATATTCTCCCCTTCAAGAGAGGGATTGCATAGAAGATTCTGCGAATTGTAAAAGGCACAACAGTTTTCCCAAGCGTTTGGCCTTTGCGACATTGCGCAAATCCATCCCACAACCATGGAAACATCTCTGCAGTGTTCCAGGGCACATGCTGCCGGTAATATAATCCCAGGATCATTTCTTATTCGTTAAGACAAATGCTGAAAATGTCAACCGTTAAGCAGCGGTAGGCAATAATATATGAATGTTTGTCGGTAGAACTCTTGCATGTGTATAATATAAGACAGCTGTATGATGGTTTATTTGTGCAGCCTCCACTAATCAGCCATTCAGCAACATGCCGCAGTCATGTGTGCACACCCTTCGCTCCACCTAAGTGCTGCTGGAAGAAGTCAGCTGGGGTGAGATGCTGCTGCAGTCTGGAAACCCTCTGCCTGCATACTTGTACCCTGCTTTAGGCCTCTACTGAAGCGTGAAGTAAGCTAACCTTTCAGTGTACTCCGGCCTCTTACTGCTGCATCATTTAAGGGAGAAACTATCCTTATCGTATGCCCTATAGCTCCAGAACCCACCAAGATAATGGGAGTGAATGTGAGTCACAGCAGAATTATTTTTCTTCCCTCTACAAGCAAATATGGTCCACTTTAGAGCAAATTACACCACCGGGAGCAGGTGCTAATGGGCACTCTGCTTACAGAGGTTGCGAGAACAAATATGCGAAGAACAGATCATCAATATCCACAGAGATTCCTTCGAAAGAAGGGGTCACATCTGTAACCGGGAATAACATATGGCTGCAAACAGGAAGGAACCTTGTTGTTGAGATGAAATAGCCTGTTCGCCCCCTGGCAGAGGTTTCAGTTAAGTGCCGTGTCTCCAGTGAGAGATGGCTGAGAGGTTGCAGCCGCCTTGCAGGATCTGCCAGTTTGACTGATTCAGGAGTGCTGACTCCTGCACTGGCCTGAGGAAATTCCCAATGAGGCTTGCAAAGAAGTGGCCACCGTTTCAGTGGGGTTCAGTTGCATGGTAATTGTATGCGTTTTGCTGTCATCTTGAAACTAGCATTGGTGCTCTGAGGCTTAAAGAATACATTCTTCAAGGCCAAGCTCTGGCTGCCATGACTCTCCTCTGTATCATCACTGTCTTCACTTATATTTTTCCTCTCACATGCAGTAAAGGCTTTTCACTCTAAATCCACTAAGAACCAGGGTTGTGCCAAGTTGAAGAGTTGGCTCCTTTCAATTCACAAGTTTGAATTTGAATTAAATTGGCCAGACCAGAAATAACAGTATTTCAAATAATTACAGTTCATTTTAATTCAACTTCGATACATTTGAAATTGCAATTCTGCATCATGTTCACTACCTAAATAAAAATTAAATTCACAGTAACTGAATTGAAATTAAAAAGACATTCTTAATGGTGCACAATCCTGTTAAGTCCCACTTCATTTTCTGCAACTTGTGACCTTAGCACTGTTCTGACGTAGTCCAGCCGAGCGTGTGATCAGGGATCCCCTGAGTCGTGAGTCGGGAACATCTGCGTGCCTTCAGTGTACCTTCCATCCCGCATCTTCATTTGCTTCCGTGACTTGGCTTCTTAGGTTCACAGCCTCTGCTGGTCCTACAGCAGAAACCCATCTGTGAGAGCACCTGGCGCCATTCCACACATTTGAAAGCCATCGGCCCAACATTTTCCAGCCATTAGAGCAGGGAGTCCTCTGTAAATCTCCTATGTGTATTTATCAAAGTGTCTCCATAGAGTGCTCGCCCCTACCCTTCAGCAAATTAGAATGAATGCCACTGATCAATATGGAAGAAATACGGGTTACAGTTATGCAGTTTTCTATTTGCAATGTCATTAGCACACGCATGTGGCTACAAAGGATTTGCTTGTCTTGTTCTCCAAAGACTCACATTAACTTTGGTGTGAGTTATTTGTACTGGGAAGAAGTTATGCTGTGGTGAAAGGAGACACTGCAACATCACAAGATAAAGCCTGTGATTTTCCCTACTGTAGATGTTAATATGAATTCTAATGAAGCAATGCATTAGTTGTAATGGGTATTTGGCTGATATGCTAAGCAGGCAGTGGTTATTGCAAAAAACGGTTGAGTACTTCAACATGAAAACTACTCTATTTCTTTTCTAATATTGAGACGGGTTTTCTAAAGGCTTCTAGTTTAATAAGATGTAATGTATAAATGCCTAAAATTAATTTGTGGACATTTTTGTTTTATTTCAGTTCACTTAGGAGTAGGGATGCTTGATATTGCATGATTTTGCAATTATTCGATATGCCGATATTATTCAACTAATTTTGGTCGATAGTCGATACTGATATACGTATATTTGTTCCTTTTTTTGGAAACTACACCAAGATTTACTAACAGATTTACTAACAGCTTGCACCAGTGCAAACCCTTTTTTGCCGTTTAAAAAACTTCTGTCAGGAATATTTAGCTGACCTTATTGTATTTAATTTAGAGTTTAGAGAATTTAGAGTATTTAAATGAATCATGCAAGGTGATTTACTAAGGTTTGCGCTGGTCAATTTACTGGTGTTTGCGGCATTATTTACTGCTAAAAAAAAGCATGTATTAAACCAGACGCTAATTTGCGCTGCTCTTGGTAGATTGCTTTGGTCATGATCCGGCTGCGTCTGTGTTCTTTAATTTGCACGTTGTCAGTAGATCATGCATAGAACTCAATTGACACTTTTTTTTATTGTGCTCACATTAATTTGCCTTGTTTAGTAAATTTGGCCTCAAGTCTCTCCTGTGTAAGAATTATAAGTGAATTATTTTTCATTTCAATTAGGATTGAGCAAAACTGTATTTTTTTTTTTTTTTTTTTTTATTCTGGTTTCAGAGTTCTTCGATCTCCTTACCAAAAGATTACATATTAGAGCTAAATAAATTTTAATAGTTCTTTTTATAATAAGAGTACATTGAATGCTTTGAAAATAACAACAATAAAGTCAATCACTGCTGTGACTGTTGACGGGTTTCGCACACCAGAAGCATCCTTCTGTACTCACATTTACAAGTTTTAGCAGTGAATCTAATCACCATTATTGGAAAAGCTCACTTCAAGAATGACCACACTGCAGACATAATCTTATCGCTAGCACTCCTTTCACACATGAGTTATCACAGGTGCATAATCAAGAAGTAATGTTATTGGTAAGGTTTTCATTTTTTTTTTCAGAACGGGCTGATGCCGATTATTACATTTTCAAGGTGCTGTATGTAAGAATGACAGCTTGTGGTTGAAATGGGTACTGCAGTCCAAATTCAAAATATTGTTTGCCCCGCCCCACTCCTCCTCTGACTTGACGCTCGTGGGCTGCCAGTTTGAGGACATGCAACAGGAACGAGCGCAGTTGACAATGGAAGGCGAGGAGACTTACACACACTGTAAGTTGAGGAGTTGATTTATCCGCGATTTAATGTGCTTCTGTTCATTGAGATTTTTAGATGGATGCTGAGGCTTTTAGGTTGGGTAAAATTTGCAGTCTCTGACCCAGTTTGTTTGCTGGCTTTCATGGCTGCAATACACTGTTTTTTTTCCACCAACTGGCAACTTGTGGTGTCGAAATACTATTGGGCAAACTGGCAACGCGCGGTATCACACAGACCAAAACAAAAAACAGACATTCCAAAACTGAACGCACATTTCAAAGTAGAATAACTGGCTGTAGCATTAGTTTCCAGAGAGACGAGTATGTGAACTTAGCATATTTCCTAAATATCTGCAAATATATTATGGTATTTTTATGCTTAAGTACAGTCAAAAACTTACACACAGCACCTTTAAGCCTTTAGTGGTCGATTCCGATGTTGTGCTGATGTCGTGCATCCCTTGTTTGGAGTCATTAAAATATATTGTATTTTTTAGTATTTTTATTTTTATTCAAAGATGTTTTAAATTTAGTTTTTAAGTTATATGTTTTCATTAACCATAACACTAGGCCACAGCAATACTGTATCCATTTGAAATGTAGAAGCTGCAAATGTTCACCAGGCAGAGTATTCACTTTATGCTTCTGTTGTGAGCTGACAAGGTTAATTATCTTATAGTCCAGATAAAGAGCCAATAGTGTGCTTTGCACCTTTTGGTGTTTACTGTCAGGCTTCAGGGGTGAGGCAAATGTCATTCATGGCCTTTAACGCTTAAAGCCATGCATTCAAAGGTTGAACAGGCCTCTGGGGGGGTGAAGTTAACATCTCAATTAGCAAAAACGCATCACGTTCCACTTCATTTTCGTGGCTCCGGGCTATAGCTTTAGCTCAGCGTGACCAGCAATGCTTGTGTGCTGCACTAATGTTGAACACGAGTGAGGCTCTCCTGTTAGCCACACATATACGCTTTTCTTGCGCCAATCTAATAAGGTTAAAGAGGCGTGAGATTGCTAGTGCTTAGCTTGAAATACTGTGATGTAACAATGCATTAAGCTCCTCAGCTAACTGTGACATGGCCTGTCATGAGAACAGGTCACGGTCGCTTGAGCAACGTAATGTTTTAAAAGTCCAGGTAACGTGCATGTGCATCACTAGATATGCGTAATATTGTTGCTGAAACATATATAATCAGTTCTTTATATTGCTTAAGTGGCAGCTATAATAATTTAGAATTTTGTATTTTTCTATTTTTTATTGTTAGTTTTCAGTTTAGTTTGTGCTGTTTTTCACTCTATGGTGAATCAGAGACAACAAGCATCACCATGTCAGGTGTCAATTTAAATGTATGCCAGAAGTGTTTTTTTGTTTTGTTTTTGTTTTTAATAAGTATAAAATAATCGGTATTAGTATATTATAAATAAAATATAAGTGAAATATAATTAGAATAAATGTAAGTGTAATAAAAATATAAGTACTCTTTAAAAATATGTTGAAATAATGCAAATGTATTACTTTAACTGCTTACAGTAGGTCTGTCTTTAACAGTTTATAAATTTTCTTTAATAATACATTTCCTTATGGAGAAAACAAAATACTATGAAAATAGTCTATTTAGTTTATATCAAATACAATGTGATTTTCGTTGATCGACATCTGGCAGTAACAGCACATTTGTTTTCAGCTTGAGCGAGCGATTCACAGACATCTTACCCTGCACATGAAATCCCCATATATCTACCAGCAAACCAATGAGAATGCAGGACAATGATGACAATACATAACTGCTGCGGATCCCCTTACCTGGAACTCTTGGCAAATTTGAAGAAAACTACTGTTGTTTGGCAAATAAATAAATGATAGAGAATTACAAACGTATTACTAACATCTTATCATGTAAGCTTCATGGTACACATCAAACAATGGAATTTATATTATATTATATTAATTAGCAAGTCCATTTACAGCTTATATGGACTGCACACCCTGTCTTAATTTTAGTAAGTGTGTTAACTGATATCATTTAAATAGCTGCAAGTTTCTTTGCAATATATTATATCCTACATTTTTTATTTTTTTTTCCCCTACAGTATGTTAGTTGGAGTCATGAAAATTATATTCATTTTTATTTGATTTCAGTTAACAAAGGTTTTCACTTGGGTATTTACCTTTTCAGAGATTTTATTGGAAAATGCATTTGAACACCCACAGGAAGTGGCGCATTTCCCCTGTGCTCCATCATCAGACCACAGGTGTAAGAGGTTATTTGACAGCACCGTTTAGGGACACACTGCTTAGCTGACCTTGAATGTCTCCACTCACCCAGATGAAGTGAAAACCGAGAAAGAAGCAGCTCGATCGAACTTATTGCTTTTGCCCTTGACACGCAGAGGCTGGCCAGCTCGATTCCCTGTCCTCCCTCAGAGGAAAAAAAACTCCACTAAACTATCTGACATTTTACCAGGAACCTGACAACATCTTAGTAGCCAGCCTTTAAGGAGGCTTTCCAACGTGCAGATAAGAGGCCTGCAGTATCTCAGGCTTTCTGCACACTCGCCTCCATTAATCATCAATTAAGCAACATCTTTCATTTTTTAACACACCACCTTGTCCAGTTACAACCCCACACCGGTGTCCCCTGCTTACGGTCATTTCCGTGGTTGTGTATTACTGTCATGAACCCTGTTAACAGACCTTGTCAGGCTGCCTTTAATTTGACTCCATCCCTACGGTCAGTCTCTCTACCTTAACTGGGGATTGAATTTCTTATGCGCCAGAATTCATTCTCTGCGGCTTCTGTGAATGTGCATGGCGTTTATTTGCCAACTTTAATACATGCGTGGCTTTTTGTCAAACCTGTGGATGATCGTACTCAAGGTGCTCGTAAATGTTGTGGCGTATGAGCGAGAGCCGTTAGAAATGCTTTCCTCCAAACACAAGCACTCTGTATTCACTCAGCAGACACTAATGGCCCTCTGATAGTGATCATCTTTATTCATGGATGTTGAGGCATTACTGGGGAAAACGTGGTTAAAAAGCACAAGCTGAGGGATAGAACATCTTTAAAATTGCACCTTTTTTTTCTCTCTTTCTTTTTCTCAGATGTATCAGGATTCCATGGACTGGCCCATGGTGCTCAGGGTGAACGTGGAGGTTTGAGTTCTGTCCTGAGGGATTTGGTAAAACCTGGAGATGAGAACCTGCGTGAGATGAACAAAAAGCTGCAGAACATGCTAGAGGAGCAACTGACAAAGAACATGCACCTACAGAAGGTAAGTAGAGAGAGGGATGGCCAGCCATTTGGGATAGGAAAAACAAACTTTTATCATCAAGGTCATCAATTTAGGTTGGCTATAAAACTTATTATTAGGCCCACATAGAATCCGTGCCTGCAGACCTTGCATATGAATATGAACTATATTTTGCTCCTGTCGCCCTTTTGTTTTGTTTTGTTTTTCTCCTCATCACTGCAGTGCTCCCAAACCAGCGCTGTAATTTCTCTCTTTTATATTTTTAATTCTTTGCGATTAGGTCAGCCCAAACAACAGCTTTTATTTTATTTTTTATTTTATTATACATGTATGTTCTTATTTTAACAGAAGCATTTACACATTTTATCTAATTTAAATTGATTCTGCAGAATTCTACAAATCACTGCAGGAACTGCACAGAATGCTGCAGATTTTAAGTGGGTCTTATTAGGAATGGCCAAGTTTTATAGCATTGGTTAAAAAAAAAAGTGAAACATGCATTTGATGCTTCATGGGGAGTAAAGAGCTAATCCGTGTTGAGCAATGACTCATTCAGTTGAATTGATGTGAACTGACCATGAGTTTTCCACCTGCTAGAGAAGAAGGTGGCTGCAGTCCCTCTGACAGTGTGATCGGCAGTGTGTGTGATCATGCGTTTGTGGTGTGTGTGTGTGTAGGTGGCTTGCTCTCATATGGTCCTGAGACTCCACTGAGAGGTCTTATTCATCAGCAACCAGAGGGTGGGCGTGTTGGTAATGCTAAAATGTTTCTAGGAGCAGGAATAGAAAGTGTGCGTCAGGCAGCCTGCAGTGTGATGTGTTTGATGGGATTACACCATCACACAGATTGACTAATGACAATTAACCTCTCACACCCCTCTTGATATTTCCAGAGCCGCACATCGTTAATGAGAGGTTTGTTCCTGTAGTGAAGCCATGTGGTGTTGTTTTTTTTTAATAGGATAGAATAAAATAAAAAAGAAATAAAAAAGTTAAAATATTTTAGCTTATAATTTATTCCTGTGATGCAAAGCTGAATTTTCAGTATTATTATTCCAGTCTTCAGTGTCACATGAGAAATCATTCTGATATGCTGATTTGCTGCTTAAGCAATATTTTTTTTATTATTATTATCAATGTTAAACAACAGTAAAAACAATATTTTTGGAAACTGTGAAAAAATTTTTCAGGATTCTTTCATTTATAAAAAGCTCAAAAGAACGTAATTTATTGGAAATCGAAATCTTTTGTGACATTGTAAATGTCTTCACTGTACTGCATCACAAAAAATATTTAATAAAAACATTTCACAAGATGTAATATAAACCTCTGGTGTCCTCAGAATGTGTCTGTGAAGTTTCATTTATTATAGCTTGTCAAATTTTCCCCTATTTGGGTGTGAGCAAAAACATGCCATCCCTTTAAATGCAAATGAGCTGCTGCTCGAATTTTGCATAATGTCCACTTTAAGCAACAACTGAAGACTTCCAATGCAAAGGACTCTAAAAACCACCTCTGTCAAAAATAATGATACTGACTGAATGCTCTCCACACATAGTATACATTCATCAGATACTTTCATTTCAAACCCACTAAATCTCAGACTCCGCATTCAGAAGTACCAGTACTTAGGTAGGAACCTATACATAGGAGCCGAAGAAATGTCAGACGGACTTAGAGGCTTTTGCATTTGAAGTCTTCAACTGTTTTCATGCATATTAGAATGATTTCTGAAGTATCATGTGACACTAAAGACTGGAGTAATGATGCTGAAAAATTCAGCTTTGACATCAAAGGAATAAATTATTTAAACAAAAAGCAGTTCAAATGTACCTTCAATACATTCTTTCTGTATTGCTTTTGATAAAAGCACCTGCTAAAATACATACATGTATGGTGTATATATAACGATATGCTTATTTTTATTTTATTTCAACCCAAAAATGTCTTAAAGATTACATAACCATTTAGTATTGCCTATTTTTTGTATAATCCTGAGATTTAAATACTTCAAAAATGAAAGGTACTTAATTTTATTTGATTATATGCTCTGTTTATATAGAACTGGATGGATGCAAACCAGAAGGCTATTTATGTAAAAATGAATAATTCTGTCATCAGTATAAAAACAGGCTTCATGTTATGTAAGTCTTGAGTTAAAAACAAAAGACTCTCAACAGTAATATATTATAAATTTGATTGGGTGAGCCACGTTCAGAGACGTTATAGTGCGTACCTGCCACTTCACATCCATTACATTCTTTATTACTGTACCAATATGTGGTGCTTGGTACTTTGTTTTGTGAATGCGGATAAAATCCTTACTATGGGGGTGTTTGAGCCGATGTGAGGCGGCCTGGAGACAGTCTGGATCTTGGTGGAGTACTTTGTGTGTGTGTTGGTGCCCTGGGGGAGTTGTAGGTTACAAAAACACCCTGCCGTAACCTTGACAGAGATAAACGATGCAAACTAAGACAAAGATGCAGTGATGATCCCTCTGCAAAGCTTGTCCATAACTAAAACAGGAAGGTTTGCATTGCAGGAAACTTTCGACATCAATTTGCAAACATCTTGAGAAGCATATGAAAGGTCAAGTCTGGGCAAGTTTAGTACTATAGTTATGTTTGCAGTGTGACACTTCGCTATAGTTCCAACTTTAAAATAGGTGAGCCACTTTTGAAGCTGTAACATGCACACACCTGTCAACAAGACTCGACTATAGTTTGGAAGAGGAATTTTTAAAACATTTTTTATTATCATTACTAAATGTAATTATTTAGTAGTGGTTTTTTAGGATAAAAACTTAAAAACTTCATTATATATCATAATAAATTTTTTAGTCTGTGTATTTGCAGGTTTTGTTGTTGTAGATGGTGTTCAGTACACCAACACTGTGGAAAACGATCCTGCAATAGTGAGCACCGATGATGCGTTGAGCTCGTTAACAGCCGATTAAGCGTTCAGTTTTTCTGCAGACGAGATGAGAAAAATCTGTAACTGCTTAAAAGCTGATCTAATCAATCTACAGCAGTTAAAGACATGGTCACAAACGTTCTGTTTTTCTCTCTGTGTCTCTCATGGTGCTCATCACGGCTTCAAAACCCCTGTAAAGTGTATTTCAAGTTTATATGACACCGATGCCACTTTAGAACTCTAAGACAAACAGCTTGAATATATGTCCCCTGATAGTTATAAAAGGAACCGCCTTTTCTGTCACATTTTACTTCATAATGAAACTGGGAAAAAATATGAAAACAAATTATATTTAAATAAAGAAAACGTATTTTGTAATGTAATATTTTCATGACAATTATTTACCCAAATCCACCCTTTAATTTTTTTATTTATTTTTTTTGCAAGTTTATATATACACTCACCTAAAGGATTATTAGGAACACCATACTAATACTGTGTTTGACCCCCTTTCGCCTTCAGAACTGCCTTAATTCTACGTGGCATTGATTCAACAAGGTGCTGAAAGCATTCTTTAGAAATGTTGGCCCATATTGATAGGATAGCATCTTGCAGTTGATGGAGATTTGTGGGATGCACATCCAGGGCACGAAGCTCCCGTTCCACCACATCCCAAAGATGCTCTATTGGGTTGAGATCTGGTGACTGTGGGGGCCATTTTAGTACAGTGAACTCATTGTCATGTTCAAGAAACCACTTTGAAATGATTCCAGCTTTGTGACATGGTGCATTATCCTGCTGGAAGTAGCCATCAGAGAATGGGTACATGGTGGTCATAAAGGGATGGACATGGTCAGAAACAATGCTCAGGTAGGCCTTGGCATTTAAACGATTCCCAATTGGCACTAAGGGGCCTAAAGTGTGCCAAGAAATTGGCAAATTGAAAGAAACACCATTACACCACCACCACCAGCCTGCACAGTGTAACAAGGCATGATGGATCCATGTTCTCATTCTGTTTACGCCAAATTCTGACTCTACCATCTGAATGTCTCAACAGAAATCGAGACTCATCAGACCAGGCAACATTTTTCCAGTCTTCAACTGTCCAATTTTGCTGAGCTTGTGCAAATTGTAGCCTCTTTTTCCTATTTGTAGTGGAGATAAGTGGTACCCGGTGGGGTCTTCTGCTGTTGTAGCCCATCCACCTCAAGGTTGTGCGTGTTGTGGCTTCACAAATGCTTTTCTGCATACCTCGGTTGTGCTCTTCTATCAGCTTGAATCAGTCGGCCCATTCTCCTCTGACCTCTAGCATCAACAAGGCATTTTCGCCCACAGGACTGCCGCATACTGGATGTTTTTCCCTTTTCACACCATTCTTTGTAAACCCTAGAAATGGTTGTGCGTGAAAATCCCAGTAACTGAGCAGATTGTGAAATACTCAGACCGGCCCGTCTGGCACCAACAACCATGCCACGCTCAAAATTGCCATTCTGAGATTCAGTTTGGAGTTCAGGAGATTGTCTTGACCAGGACCACACCCCTAAATGCATTGAAGCAACTGCCATGTGATTGGTTGATTAGATAATTGCATTAATGAGAAATTGAACAGGTGTTCCTAATAATCCTCTAGGTGAGTGTATATACACTACCTGTCAAAATTTTGGAAACATTCAAGTTTTTTTTTATGTTTTTGAAAATAGTCTCTTAATATCAAAAATACAGTAAAAACAGTAATATTGTGAAATCTTACAATTTAAATCAACAGGTTTCTGTTGTAATATATTTTAAAATGTAATTTATTCCTGTGATGGCAAAGCTGAGTGTTCAGCATCATTACTCCAGTCTTCAGTGTCACATGATCATTTCTTAATATTTTTTGTGTTGAATTTTATTTTATTTTTTTAGCTGCTTTATCATTCAAAAGTAAAATAAATGCTGTGGTTATTTTTAATGAATAAAAAGTTCAAAAGAAGAGTTTCCACAAAAATATTAAGCAGCACAACTGAGTTTAACAATAATGATTAGAAGAAATGTTTCTTTAGCACCAAATCATCATATTAGAATGATTTCTGAAAGATCACATGACTGAAGAATGAAGTAATGGCTACTGAAAATTCAGCTTTGCATCACAGAAATAAGTTACATTTTAAAATATATTACAACAGAAACCAGTTAATTTAAATTGTAATAATATTTCATAGTATTACCGTTTTTACTGTATTTTTGATCAAATAAATGTAGCCTTGGTAAGATTAAGAGACTAAGCAATGTTTCCAAACTTTTGACCAGTTGTGTGTATATATCAGGGGTATCCAGCCCTGTTCTGGAGGGCTAGGGTCCTGCAGATTTCAGTTCCAACCCTGATCCAACACACCTGTCTGTAATTATCAAGCAGCCCTGAACACCATGATTAGCTGGTTCAGGTGTGTTTGATTCAGGTTGGAGCTAAAATCTGCAGGACCAGGGTTGGACATCCCTGGTATATATAATATATGCCATCATTGGAGAAAGCCATAACAACAGACCAAAATGGCCGCTGTCTAAGGTTGTGGACTTTCGACGTCTCTCTCTAATCCGGCGAGCAACTACATCATGAATATTTACTGGCAGTTGGGGCCGCCAGCCCAGAAACAAACAGCCCACGTAATATTTGATGTCTTTTTTTTTTTTTTTTTTTTTTTTTTTTTGAGTGAGCACATGGTGCATGCAACACTGCCTCATCTGTTGTGTGTGTGTGTGTGTGTGTGTGCGTGTGTTTTGTGAGAGAATGTGAGATCGTATAATACCATGTGAGATTGCGGCTGAACTCAGGCCTGACTGCCTAATGGGTCCTTCATAGCTTTTTTGTTTTTAAAATCCACATTTTCGGAGCAAAATTCTGGGTTGGGTTCAGACTAATGTGTAAAGTCTAGCGGGAGGAAACATTAACAGTATGCAACTACCACACATTTGTAATACTATAACTGTGATCTTTATCAGAATCACATTTAAACTCTGTTTGTCTTGCAGGATCTGGAAGTTTTGTCTCAGGAGATTGTGCGTATGAGTAAAGACGGCACCCCTGCTGAAAACTCCTAATCCACGGGCTAAAGCTGGACATCATCCATCCGATGATTCAGTACCCTTCTCTTTCTCGTTCTGTCATCTCTTCACGGCTACCAGGAGGAAACTACATCCATCTCTCCCACAATCTCAGATGTACTAGGAGTTTGAAACCGATCAAGTCCATCTGTGATTTACATACTACTGAATGTAACGTAACACTTTATATGTTGTTTGTCTGTGACGGAAAAGAACTGGTGGATAAGGGGCCGTCAAGCAAACCCTGGCTGCTTGACATCCGTGAACTGTGTGCTCTGGACAGTGGCATGGCCTCGGTGGTCCAAGCAGGACCGCTCTACCTACCACTAATTCCCCCGTTCAGGAAAGCGTGTGTCCAGTGTGTGCGTCCTCAAACTGTTATCACTGTTGTATTGCCAGTTTTGTATATTTGATTCGCTAAAGACACTTATTTTGTGCGTGAATGTGTGTATATGCGGCGTAGAACGGATCTTTTCACCTGAGTTCTATTTATTTGTGCCAGAAAATCCAAATATCATCATCATGTCTACATCTTATGGTATGCTGCTCCTGTCTGAAAGGTTCACTATATCACAAAATTCTGAAAGTTTTTCAGGCGAGAATGAGATGGAGAGAGTGCATTTAATTGCTGCGATAATTATCTGAGCATTATTGTGGGGCTCTCAAAATGTTCCCGTGAAGGAAAGCGGCTCCCTGGACTCCCCTCGTTAAGCAGCAATCTCTCCGCAGCTTAACGACTCAATTTGACACCTCTCTGTCTGTCTCAGAACTGACGGCGCTGTTGGGTAACGGACCAATTTCTCACAGTGCGCACTTGACTTCTGCTCGACTCCCATGAGAAGCTAGCCACCTGTTTTAGTGTCTAACACCAGTTTCGCCCGTGTGCGTCGACGCCCCTTTTGTGTCTGCAACATTATTTTGCTTTTATGCATTACGCTTTGTGTGAACATTTTAGATTCTGACGCGCACAGAAATGTTTTATTTGGAGAGTGTCAAGTTAATTTAATTGTGAGGTCATATGACTGATGTTTATTTTGCTGTCAGTCCTCAGGCTCAGTTCATATTTTTACTGTGTAACTGCTTGCGCTGATGTCAAGCACTATTGTGTCTTGATTTTTCCAAACGTAACCAGCGTACTACAGCTCTTACAAGAATATGCCATATTTAATGTAACAAAAAATGAAAACTCAACGAGTTGATGAAATTTCAGCCTCATTTTCATTCATGTCAATTTAAATATGGCATCTACCCCACCTAAGGTTAATTTATCATTTTAGATGCAATGAATATTGACCAAACAACTATGAAATTATTATTTGTTTAGTTCATTCTGATTGCACAGCAAGACATAGTAAATTGAACGTTTTAGTCACATGAGATTATGGATTCTGCATCCACCTTATTTATCAACGGTTCTGTATTAATTTAGACATGTGCGTGTATATTCACCTTGGCAAAATTGTTATATGATTTGTGAGATGTCAACAATTACCATTCTATTTCAAGCCTTTGCATTGCTTTAAGCTTTATTACGACAACGGTTCGTTTCCATGTTCTTGGCATATGAGCGTGTCGTTTGTGCATGGTGCGTTAAATGCTTGTTAAATCTCTGACTTCTAAAGGTAATCCTGACGGAAAGCTTTTCAATATTGCATCTACATATACCACACAGAAGTAGAAAAACAATATTCGTCATTTCTGCCATTGAGGAAACTGACATACCAAAATTCACTTGGGACTATTGTGCTCAAAAGAATGAAGGATATTTGCCTTTGAAGCTCAGAGTTGTTTCAGTTTTTGCCTTTTTAAATTTCTAATCTAATATCTGCCAAACAAGCTCTTATTTAATTAAGATCATGGGTTAATCATCACTAATTACATGCAAGCAGATTCAATTATTAATCTCCAAACTCCCACTACGTCTCTATGGCTAATATTTATTTATGTGCATTTCATTATCATGTTCAGACTTCCATAACTTGCAGTGATAATAAAGAATGGCTGGGAGAAAAAAAAACATTGTCTCTGATTGTCAAACTTTATATGCTTGGTTCAAAATGTACATTTTATTAATTTGACACATGCTTTTAATTTTGCTTTCTTTTTTTCTTTTTTTTTTTATCAGCACAGGTGTTCCCTGGGAATCAAAGCAATGACCTTGGCGTTGCTAGTGTCATGCTGTACCAGTTGAGCTAGACTAGAGGAACCACAAATCATACATCGCAAAGGTTTTTTTTTCCTTTCTTGGTTGCTTAATTGTTTTATTTAAGAGAAGTGCATTACATTTTGGTTGATAGTTAAAGGGATAGTTCACAGAAAAATGGTCATTTACTCGCTGTCATGTTTTCCACACCTGTATGACTTTCTTTTTGAAATTGATGCATTAGCTATCATCAGGGTTCAAAACAACATTGGACCCATTTACTTTCCTTGAATGGACAATGAAAATAAGACATGTTTTGAATAATAAAGGTCGCTTCCTCCCCAGGTCAGGGGACCAAACACACAAGCACGCCCCCATTTTACTCTGAGTGTTTGTCTAATGCACTCGTTAATCTCTCCTCTGAGCACAAGCGGTGTTTACTGCACTATCAGTGATGCCTGTAAGAACCGTGCAAACAAATGACACAAATTATTGAGCAGTATTTAATTGGAGCCGTTCAAACACTGCTGTCATCTCAGTCTTTGTTACTGTTCAGTGAGTGTGATCTCTAATCAACACTATATGCTGAAGGGCTCCACCGCTCAGCATTGGGTTTCATCCTTATAATGAACAACGTCCCACATTAAATGGAGCATTTTGATCCTTTTGAGACGACTTGAAAGGTTTTAAAATTGGGTTTCAGTTTATTATATTCTCACATTTATAGAGGTTGGGGTCACACCATTGCCGCACCTGCCAATGACGAGCGAACTGAGAGAATTTACTGGCCATAAATATTTATTACCAGTCATGAAACTGTATTTTATGGAAGCTTGTTTCTTTGCTGTATCTCACAGAATATGTGAGTTTAATCTCAAAAGAACCTTTGTTTGTAAATGAGTTTCCATTCCATTTGCATTATTCCTTTAAAAAGGTTTTCCTGTATATATAATATGCATTTTAAAATCAGGACCAGGTTAATAACTGGCCTAAAACAAACTAATGAACAGATTTAATTTTTTTGTAATATATAATTTTGTATGTGGCTACAAAATAAAAGATGCTATACAGTCGTTTGCACAGGAGCTTCAGTGAATCTGTGAAATTGGTTCATTTAAATAAACTGCTTCACGTCGGGTGATTCTTTGCTTCCATGTTGTCCGTTAAACTCCTTTAATGCACACCTAGACTTGGATTATCCCTTATGAAATCAATGTAAATATGGTACAACTCTCCCTTTGCCAAAAACAGTCATCTTGAACTCGATTATGAAGTGCTCTTTTTATATAATGGCACAAAAAGCGATGGAAGTCTTCCAGATTACTGAAACTCACACTTACGTTTGACACTCACAGGTGCTAAACTGGGCATTAGTGGACTGACTGATATCTAATCAATACCTAATAAAGAAGGGAATTATTCCGGACAGAAAAATAGTAGGATTGAATCAGCAGGATTGACTCTTTTCAACATGCACTTCGTGGTTGCTCATTAGTTGTACAAGTTGCTGATTTAATGTAGCTGAGGGGCTCTTCAGCATCTTAAGTTAAATGATTAAAGCATCGATTCGTAGTCAACATACCTACACCTCAGGATGTAACACTACGTCATGGTTAAAGCTCTCCTGTGAGGTCCAACTTCTTGTATTTCAACATTGTAACTAGTATTTTATCACCGTACAGGTGACTAGGGATGTTCTGCATTGACTGGTGCTCCTTTGATATAATTGTGTTTGCCTCCGGTTATTATTTGGGACTATGTAGGGTTATCTGGCCATAAATTCAAGCCTTAGAAATATCGAAATCATTGTTGTAACTCTGCTGTCTGCTTTTGTGTCTTTTGCTGCAGTATTGACATCGGAGTTGTAGAAATTGAAAGCAACTGATGGATAGGGTAGGAGAATTACTCCTATGGGTGTTGGAGAAAACAGAACATCCATTCTGATATGCACAATGCTCTCATGATGCCTTTGGTAAGTGGTTTTCCAACAGTCACCAAAACACTTATTACTCACTACTTCAAGTCAACATTTACTTTCACAGTTGCCTCTGTTTACTTTCCTAAAAATTGTTCTTGATCTTAACCGATAATATTCAAAAGAATGTCATCTAAATATGACTTCTGAAAGGACTTTCCTTTTTGGCTGACATCACTTAGGTTAGTTAATGCAAACCAGTCACAAATAGACATTTAGTCATTGTTTTAGGCTATTTTTGTTGGCAACATTGCCTTTCCTGTGCCATAACTGGAAGTTATCAATAATGTGATAAAAGTTAATACCAAATAATGATGGACTGTTTTAAGTGTGTTAAACTGGGAAATGCATTACATTACATTTACATTTAATCATTTAACTTATGCTTTTATTAAAAGCAACTTAAAAATGAGGAAAGCGATAGAAGCAATTAAACCAACAATAGGGCAACAATATGCAAGTGCTGTTCAAGTTGTCCCAGTTAGTTCTAGCACAGTACACTTAGCAAGGTTTTTATAAATAGATATAGAATAGTAAGTATTAGTACAGTTAGTATTAATTAGTCAAGTGTTGATGGAAAACATGCATCTTTAGCAGTTTCTTAAAATGGCTGAAGACTCAGCAGCTCGGGTTGAGTTAGACGGGTCATTCCACCAGCTTGGAACAGTCAAGGTTACGGTCAGTGAAAGTGATTTTGTGTCTAGGGATGGCACCACAGGGCGCCGTTCACTTGCAGAACACAAGCTTCTGGAGGGCACATATAGGTCTAAAGTACTAAGTTTAGGTATAGGGGTGCAGAGGTTGTTCTGTAGGCAAACATCAGTACCTTGAATTTGATGCGAGAGGCAATTAACAACCAGTGCAGTTTTATGAGGAGAGGTGTGACGTGCACTGTTCATTAAAGATCACTTGTCGCAACATTATGGATCTTTTGCTAAGGTTTGACAGTGCATGCTGGAAGACCTGCCAAGAGATCATTACAATAGTTCAGTCTGGATATAACAAGAGCTTGGACAAGAAGTTGTGTAGCATGCTTCGATAGGAAGGGCCTGATCTTCCTAATGTTGCATAAGTCAAATCTGCAGGACTGGGAAGTTCTAGCAATGTAGTCTATGAAGTTCAACTGGTCATCAATCACAACCCCAAGGTTCCTGGCTGTCCTGGATGGAGTTATGGTTGATGAACCTAGCTGAATGGAGAGGCTGTGATGAAGTGTTGGGTTGGCAAGGTTAAGTTAAAGGTTGTGGTTCTTCATCCAGCAAGAAATGTCTGTCAGGCAGGCCGAGATGCGAGCAGCTACCGTTGGGTCATGTGGCTGGAACGAGAGGTAGAGTTGTGTGTAGCAGTGATAGGAAAAAACATATTTCTGAATGTCAGATTCTATTGATGTAGATGAAGAAGAGAGGTGGTCCAAGCACTGAGCCCTGAGGCACCCTAGTAGCTAGATGTCAATGGAAGTAATTGTGGAAGTAAAATGGGTTGTGTATGCCATTTCATGTTGTCAGTTTTGAGCGTCGTGGGTTCATTTGGGTAACTGACATGATCTTTTAAAGATTGGGCCTTTCCCAATATCCACATTTGAATTTTGAATGCTTCGGCCAAATACCGGACATACATCATGTAAGTAGACAAATGATTGAGATCTTAATTAGGTTTGTATCTTGTTCTGTTTCAAGCTGTTCATACTTTACCTTGTAATTAGTTATTTATATGTTATACATTTAGCATGCTTCATTACCCTGGGTATGCTAATGCTAATGGCCGTTCAACATTGTGAAGCATTGCTTAAAAACTTTTAACAAGTGTTAATAAAGTCGAAACTTCAGAGTTAAGCAATTTCAAGCATCCAAATTGAAAAGGACAAATGTGAAATGAGGCTGTCAGAAATCTGCCAGTTTTTGCTTCTATATTTGCTTTTGAGGATATTGATCAGCACATTCAATAGGTCCAGAAAGACTTGTACTGTACTTCAGTGTTCCCAAAATATTTTGCCAGCACATTTCCATAGTTAGAAAGCAAACAGATCTCATTGCCTCCGTCCTCTGGAAAGGTTCTAGGTGTCGTATCGCTCTGATGTATTTAAAACCCTTATGATATGACCCTGGATTGTGACCCTGCACTGGGACGTGTTGATATCCTTGACAGATACAGAAAAAAAACAGAAAAAAAAAAAAAGTGCTCAAACTGAAGTCGGACAGACCATTAAAGATTTACATGAGGTGAGGTGTATGAAATATTAAATATGAGCACCGCAAAGGGGTTAGTTAAATGGGTTATGCAAATATTGTGAAACGCTGTGGACTCCAGTAAGCCTGTTATGCCGGTGTTCTGATGATTTGTACCAGCGCAGATAAGCACCTCTTTTCATTAACTGTTTGTTTGAAAAATATGTATTTTTAAGGGTTTCAGTCCCTATTTTGTGCCCTATTTGTGGGAAGTGCTGCAGTTCATTTTGTGTAAATAGATCATAATTTAAAAATTAGAGCATCCA
This sequence comes from Paracanthobrama guichenoti, assembly GCA_018749465.1. Lineage (NCBI taxonomy): Eukaryota > Metazoa > Chordata > Actinopteri > Cypriniformes > Gobionidae > Paracanthobrama > Paracanthobrama guichenoti. The sequence goes on along the minus strand of CM031950.1, from coordinate 2,213,155 downwards.
TCCAGCAAATAATCATTGTGTTTGTTGTTTTTTGTTTTTTTCACCCTGTAAAAGGACTAATACATCTGTTTTCCCCAATGTTTTCCCCTTTGTGGACTCAATAAACTTTGCTTAAAACACACGGTTGTGAATCTGAAGTAAACGTAATGTGTGTGTTCTGTTAATGAAAAATTACTTTTATAAAGATAAGTTCTTATGTTCTTTTGTTATTTTTTTTCTTTCCTTTTTTCCACCACTGGGAATGAAAGTGTCTTAAGGTGAACTTAACTTTCATTTCAGCTGGTGAAAGAAATCGACAAATTCAGATGTTAAGGCTAATTGAACTGACACTCCAACAACCTTTGAAATCTGTTTTTAATTAAAGGCGGCATGATGAGGTGCTGGATGTTAAACTTTCATAATTACACTGCTGCAGACACAGTCTCCGTGTAAGATTTAGATAGCGGCCTTCAATGTACAATCAGCTAACTGCATCTCATTTCTCATTGCAGCCCAGTCCTTCTCTGCTGCATCAGTCATTTAAAGCTTGTGAGTAATTCTGTGCATGTATGTATGTGTGTATGTATGTATGTATGTATGTATGTATGTATGTATGTATGTGTGTATGTATGTATGTGTGTGTGTGTGTGTGTGTGTGTGTGTGTGTGTGTGTGTGTGTGTGTGTGTATATCACTGCCTTAATTCTACGTGCCATTGATTCAGCAAGGTGCTGAAAGCATTCTTTAGAAATGTTGGCACCAGGATGCACTATGGGAAGAAGGCGAGCTGGCGGAGGCAGTGTGATGCTTTGGGCAATGTTCTGCTGGGAAACCTTGGGTCCTGCCATCCATGTGGATGTAACTTTGACACATACCACCTACCTAAGCATTGTTGCAGACCATGTACACCCTTTCATGGAAACGGTATTCCCTGGTGGCTGTGGTCTCTTTCAGCAGGATAATGTGCCCTGCCACAAAGCAAAAATGGTTCAGGAATGGTTTGAGGTGTTGACTTGGCCTCCAAATTCTCCAGATCTCAATCCAATCGAGCATCTGTGGGATGTGCTGAACAAAAAAGTCTGATCCATGGAGACCCCACCTTGCAACTTACATAACTTAAAGGATCTGCTGCTAACATCTTGGTGCCAGATACCACAGCACACCTTCAGGGGTCAGTTTTTTTCTGCTCTATATTTGATAAAGCAGAAATATATATTGGCTTATATTGATAAATTAACTTTGTTCACATTCTCGTTCTCTAGGGCAGTTTTTTTGTATCTTGTGAATGGACTTGGAGGGAGCTTTGTTTTGTAATTTTCAAAAAAGAGCAAAAAAACTTTTTCCACAATATGGTGACTGTGTACCTGCCTTAAAAAGAGTAGACTGACATATGGAACGACTGTCTGACCAACTCGGGCTTTACAAAAGTCTTTTCATCCATATTTGATGATAAACAACATCAGAGAACTGTACTGTAGTGCTGGGTGTTTGAAGACAGTTTCCATAAAGGAAACTCAGAGAATGAATAAAATGCCCTGCAGCGTATACGATTCCCCTCGTGATGTGCTTCTTTCATGAGGGAATGGATTGTGCTGCATAAGCTCAAATGTCCTGACTGTCTCGCCCTCACACATGCTGTGCTGTGCTACTGCCCATGTGGCCACTCTAGGGTTAATATTTCATGACCGAGAGATTATTTTTAGATTTCTCCTGTCAGAAGGAAATTTCAGCATATTAGCTAGCTACATTGATTACTGCTTTGACCAAGTACATATTATGTAATATAAAACTGAGATGCTGATTGGTCAAAAACATTTTTTGTCTGTTATATTGTGAATATAGTCACAGAAAATGCATTTTTGTTGCTTTTAATTTAATCTATTACAATGCTTTCATTGTGTGCAATACATTTTAACCTTTTATATATATATATATAAGAAGTTAGCTTAATCCATTTTCATTAGGACTACATTAATAATTGTCATGGTATCAACTAGAATAACAGATCCAGGCTGACACAGCTACATTGAAAATTAATGCAACCAATATATATTTTTAATAAATTAATATTTTTTTATTCTTGCATCACCTGTCCATGTGGTTTTCTACAAAAAAACAGTAAAGCTACAGGCATTGTTCATGGTTAGTTCATGTTGACTAATGTTAACTAATTACACTTAATGCTGAACAGAGGTGTTGTCCATGGTTAGTTCATGTTAACTAATGCGTTATGTACTAATACAACCTTATTGTAAAGTGTTACCGTTGCGGGTCCCCATTGACTTACTACAAAAACTTTTTTGACATACTACAAAAAAGACTTTGGAAACTGTTTGGTTACCCACATTCTACAAAATATCTTCCTTTTTTGTTCAGAACAAGAAAGAAATGAAAACAGGTTTAGAACAATTTGAGGGTGAATTAAATTTTTTTTGGGGTGAACTATCCCTTTAAGGCACTGACCAAAGGTCTGTGAGGTCTTGTCTGATGCCTTCAGCACTTGTTGGCCATGAGCAGATGTGTAATACAACACAAACAGACAGTATCAATGGATTCATAAAGAAAAATGGAGGCAATCATTCGCTTGTCCTCAGCCTGTCACAACGAAATATAACTCAATTATTTCTTGTCAACAGATGAGAAATGTTTAATGTGACATCAGAGTGGAACGGAGCCCGACTTTCACACTGAATGCTCAAAATCTAAGAATCCGTGTTGTGCCAGCTAAGATGTGCTGGTGCATGCATTATGCTGAAAAGTGTGGACAGATCTGTCACAAGCTGTTGGTGGAGAATATGTCACACCAGGACATCCATATGTGAGAAAATGTCACTTAATTGAACATTTGTATGTGTTTATGACCTCTGTCATCATTATTTGTGCTTTATATAATGTTATACTTTTTGTTATGCTTTTGGACTTTTAATTTCTGGCTTGCCATTTGCGTTTATGTGGATAAATCTATATTTGGAATCACTTTAATTTATTCACGCCATAGGGGCATGTTGTGACAAAATGTCAATGTGTGTTTAATGAACTGTATCTTTCCTTTCAGGACAATGACAGTGGAAGTGTTATTAGCTTTTGTGTAGCCAAGACTTCAAGGTATGTGTTTATATAGAATGTTTATATATATGTTTTTTTTTGTTTCTTATACATACAATGTATTTGTTAGTTAATTTACAAACCCGATTCCAAAAAAGTTTGGACACTGTACAAAAATTGTGAATAAAAAAGGAATGCAATAATTTACAAATCTCATAAACTTATATTTTATTCACAATAGAATATAGATAACATATCAAATGTTGAAAGTGAGACATATTGAAATGTCATGCCAAATATTGGCTCATTTTGGATTTCATGAGAGCTACACATTCCAAAAAAGTTGGGACAGGTAGCAATAAGAGGCCGGAAAAGTTAAATGTGCATATAAGGAACAGCTGGAGGACCAATTTGACACTTATTAGGTCAATTGGCAACATGATTGGGTATAAAAAGAGCCTCTCAGAGTGGCAGTGTCTCTCAGAAGTCAAGATGGCCAGAGGATCACCAATTCCCCCAATGCTGCGGTCAAAAATACTGGAGCAATATCAGAAAGGAGTTTCTCAGAGAAAAACTGCAAAGAGTTTGAAGTTATCATCATCTACAGTGCATAATATCATCCAAAGATTCAGAGAATCTGGAACAATCTCTGTGCGTAAGAGTCAAGGCCGGAAAACCATACTGGATGCCCGTGATCTTCGGGCCCTTAGACGGCACTGCATCACATACAGGAATGCTACTGTAATGGAAATCACAACATGGGCTCAGGTATACTTCCAGAAAACATTGTCGGTGAACACAATCCACCGTGCCATTCGCCGTTGCTGGCTAAAACTCTATAGGTCAAAAAAGAAGCCATATCTAAACATGATCCAGAAGCGCAGGCGTTTTCTCTGGGCCAAGGCTCATTTAAAATGGACTGTAGCAAATTGGAAAACTGTTCTGTGGTCAGACCAATCAAAATCTGAAGTTCTTTTTGGAAAACTGGGACACCATGTCATCCAGACTAAAGAGGACAAGGACAACCCAAGTTGTTCTCAGCTCTCAGTTCAGAAGCCTGCATCTCTGATGGGATGGGGTTGCATGAGTGCGTGTGGCATGGGCAGCTTACACATCTGGAAAGGCACCATCAATGCTGAAAGGTATATCCAAGTTCTAGAACAACATATGCTCCCATCCAGACGTCGTCTCTTTCAGGGAAGACCTTGCATTTTCCAACATGATAATGCCAGACCACATACTGCATCAATTACAACATCATGGCTGCGTAGAAGAAGGATCCGGGCACTGAAATGGCCAGCCTGCAGTCCAGATCTTTCACCCATAGAAAACATTTGGCGCATCATAAAGAGGAAGATGCCACAAAGAAGACCTAAGACAGTTGAGCAACTAGAAGCCTGTATTAGACAAGAATGGGACAACATTCCTATTCCTAAACTTGAGCAACTTGTCTCCTCAGTCCCCAGACGTTTGCAGACTGTTATAAAAAGAAGAGGGGATGCCACACAGTGGGAAACATGGCCTTGTCCCAACTTTTTTGAGATGTGTTGATGCCATGAAATTTAAAATCAACTTATTTTTCCCTTAAAATTATACATTTTCTCAGTTTAAACATTTGATATGTCATCTATGTTGTATTCTGAATAAAATATTGAAATTTGAAACTTCCACATCATTGCATTCTGTTTTTATTCACAATTTGTACAGTGTCCCAACTTTTTTGGAATTGGGTTTGTATTTAATTGTTTGTTGTAATTCATTTAAAAAAAAAAAAAAAAAAAATATATATATATATATATATATATATATATATATATATATATATATATATATATATATATATATATATATATATATATATATATATATATATATATATATATATATATATATAATTTGTTTTCTTTACAGCAACCCAAATCATAATTTGTTGTTAAAAAATAACAGCATGCATGACATGACATGAAGGTGAGTAAATAATGACTGATCTGAACTGTGAGCAATTCATTTAAACTTGTTATACAGTATCTCACAAAAGTGAGTACACCCCTCACATTTTTGTAAATATTTTATTATATCTTTTCATGGGACAACACTGAAGAAATGACACTTTGCTACAATGTAAAGTAGTGAGTGTACCGCTTGTAGTATAACAGTGTAAATTTGCTCTCCCCTCAAAATAACTCAACACAGCCATTAATGTGTAAACTGGCAACAAAAGTGAGTACACCCCTAAGTGAAAATATTTTCTCAATATTTTGTGTGGCCACCATTATTTTCCAGCACTGCCTTAACCCTCTTGGGCATGGAGTTCACCAGAGCTTTACAGGTTGTCAGCTCTTCAGGTGCTCTTCCACTCCTCCATGATGATATCACAGAGCTGGTGGATGTTAGAGACCTTACACTCCTCCACCTTCCGTTTGAGGATGCCCCACTCAGTAGGGTTTAGGTCTGGAGACATGCTTGGCCAGTCCATCACCTTTACCCTCAGTTTCTTTAGCAAGGTTCTCTAGTCATCTTGGAGGTGTGTTTGGGGTCGTTATCATGTTGGAATACTGCCCTGCGGCCCAGTTTCTGAAGGGAGAGGATCATGCTCTGCTTCAGTATATCATAGTACATGTTGGCATTCATGGTTCCCTGTATCCCTCTAGTGCCGGCAGCACTCATGCAGCCCCAGACCATGACACTCCCACCACCATGCTTGACTGTAGGCAAGACACACTTGTCTTTGTGGCCTGTTCTGAGTGGAAGCTGTCCTGTTAAACGGCTGTATGGTCTTGGCCACCGTGCTGCAGCTCAGTTTCAGGGTGTTGGCAATCTTCTTATAGCCTAGGCCATCTTTATGTAGGGCAACAATTATTTTTATTTTTTAGTTATTTTCCATCTCCCCATTCACACCTGAGACCTTGTAACACTAACAAGTCACATGACACTGGGGAGGGAAAATAGCTAATTGGGCCCATTTTGGACATTTTCACTTAGGGATGTACTCACTTTTGTTGCCAGTGGTTTAGACATTGGTTGAGTTATTTTGAGGGTACAGCAAAATTACACTGTTATACAAGCTGTACGCTCACTACTTTACATTGTAGCAAAGTGTCATTTCTTCAGTGTTGTCCCATGAAAAGAAATACTAAAATATTTACAAAAATGTGAGGGGTGAACTCACTTTTTATGAGATACTGTATTTTTACATGTTTTGTACACTTTCCTAAACTTTAGGAAGTGATGTGACATATTTTTAGAACATGTCTTATTCAAAGTGTCTTCCGTCTCCTTTGGACAGAATAAACAGAGATGAGAGAGCAAGAGCAGAGGCAAGGAAAGGTGAGAGAGGCCTGAGTCAATAGTTTTAAAATTGTACTAGTTTCTTGATTTATTTTTGCTGCTGTCTATAAATAGCTTCTTCTCTCAGCTTTACAAAGAAACATGGGACATCTGTATGGGAGGACCATGTCTCCATCTCATCTCTGTGCTCCCATTAAAGTATTAAACTGCACAACACATGTTACTCTTTTTCCCGGATGATCTGAGATCAGCTCCCTTCCAGACGTTCATTATCTACTGTAGTTCATTTCCCTCTCTGGGTCATGCTAAACATGTTTGCCAGAGGTTCATAATAATGCCAGCATAATTTTTTTAATGAGACAGTGAGTACTCCTGTGATGTCTTGGAGAACGTGAAGTTAAAGGAATAGTTAATCTAAAAAATTAGGATTTATTCACTCTCATGTTGCTCTAAATCTGCTTTCTAAATCTAACTTTTTTCCTCTGAGCAATACAAAAGTAGATGTCAGACAGGATGTCATGGTACTCTTTTCTGAATAATAAAAAATGAATGAGTCTTCAAGCTCCCAAAAGGACAAAAGAAACAACAACAAAAAAAAAAACTGAGTTGTGCGCTATATTTCAAGTCTTCTAAAGGCATGCAATAGCCTAATGCCATTGGTTCTCACATCTCATGACATTAAAGGGGCAGGAAGCGATTTCTGAGAAATGCTGTATAAAGTGGATTGGATCAAGCAGCAAAACACACTTGTAGCCAATCAGCAGTTAGGGGCGTGTCCACCCATGATTGGGGAGGAGCAAGAGAGATGGCTAAGAGACATTACAAAAGAGAAAAGTTCAGTGGGATATCACTGGAAAAGAAGGGTTATGATCAGGCAAGAGCTTTAGGATCAGTGTTAATATAAGAAAAGCTTTCCAGCGCTGGAGAGTACCTAAGCAGGAAGGCCTGAAACCAGACACAGAGGTTGCAGTTCCTGCTCCATACGTCAGTAACATCGGTTTTGATATGCTGTTGTTGTAATGTTAGCTATAGTAACAGGAAAGCTTGAGTGTCATTTTTTGTCTGAGCTAGTGTGCTGCTGGTGACTAAAAATACATTTTTAGTCACCAAAAATTACATATTTTTTTTGTTCTTTTGTCTTTTTTTTTTTGTCATCTTTGCTTTATTTTTCGCAAAGCATAATTTTGCATTGCTTCAGCTAGGATAAAGAGACATCCACTCTTATATTGCATGTTTGTGCATTTTGGAGGCTGAGCAACGAAGGGAGGGGTTTGTTTGTTTGGGACGCTGCCGGTGTCCCTTTCAAGGAAAGTCTGTTTACTCTGCGGCCATATTTACAATGGCTCCAGGCAGCTGTTTCGGCACCCAAGACCAAGTTCTTTCTATTTGAGTGGGAGAATCCTAAAATTGTTAAAAACTGCTTGCCGAACTCACTGTTAAATAACATATTTCAAATCAGCAACAAAGTTTGACATGAACTGTCCCATAAATGTTGTTTCTTATGCTCAAATAGTGTTAAAAGAGCTTATTTTTCAGGCTAGACCAGCCAATGCACATGTGGAGTCCTAAATGCGAGTCTCAGGTTTCTATAAGAACCGGAGCTTCTAACAGCAGCTGCAGTGACGCAATGACTTTACCTATCAACAATTGATGCTTTTATTTAGAAGGTGGGACATATTCAGCAATATTAAGCATTGCGGTTTCTCCCATTAATTAGTGAACCGTCTTTTGTATATCTACAGTCTTTGACACTGAAATCACTTACTGCACCTTTAAGTTTTTCACAAAACCAAAAATTCAGGTATTGCCATACCTCAGTGAAATATAAACAGCAAAAATGAATATGCTTTTAAATGTCATTTGTCACAGAAGAAAGGAAGTCATTTGGAACAACTTTACTTTTTTTTTTTGAGTACATTATTGAGAGTACAAATACATTTGAGTGATCTATTCCTACATTTTAGTGTAAACCTGTCTACTAGTGATTTTGTTTGTTTGTTTGTTTGTTTGTCTCCCTCTTTGTCTTTGTGCCTTGGTAGATGTGGTGTAAAACACTGGTAAAGAAAAATGCATTGACTGCAACTGTGATAGGACACAGGAAAAGGAAAATCCTCTTAATTGAGGCTGAATCAAGGTACTGTAGGTCAAAACCCGTTTCTTGGAGAACCGTTTATCTGAGTCTAAATCGAGAAAGGACAAGAAATCTATCTTGAAACGGCTCCATTTTTGTGCCAACTGATCCTATACGTCAGTCCAGAAGAGATAGCGGGGAGCTTATTCTTTGAGTTTTGATATGAAGACACTATTTATAGTCACAGATAGTGATAATGACTGAAACCTTTTATTGTGCTTAAAAAACAATAAGGTAAAAGTATATTTTATATAAATCACAGGCATCTTATCTTATGCTACTTTGCATTCAAAGTCATTTGTGGGATTTTCCTAAATCTCATAAACTGTCTGGGTCATTTTTCACTGGAAATGTTTTTTTGTTTTTTTTCTGTGACAAATGATCCTCCCTCCCAATCTGTAAATATTCATTGAGAAGATGGATTAATATTGATTCATAAGACCCCAATTCAGTGGATGCATGAAATATGTTGTATGTCTTTGTTTTTATTATGCGTCTCCTGTATCCCAAATCTTTGCAGTCACTCCTTTCATCTCTGTCATTGTCCACTTTGGTTTTATTTGACATGAACAATTTGTCTGCCCGTTGAGTCCATCTAGCACCCCAAGGAACAACTATTTGCAAATTCCTGATCAAACAAAAACTGGTAATGTGTGAATAAAAACGTATGACTCAACATAATGTGTAGGGTATAAGCTAAGCAAGCTGATTGGCCAAGAATGCTGAATGGATAAGCTGCAAAAAGTAAACAAACTAAAACACAAAGAACAAGACATATTTGATTCCACATTTGGTAGATTTGGTTATATACTGATACACATGTCATCTAATTTAAAAGATTTTTCAGGCAAAGGAGTTGCTTTTAGGCAGGCTGAATTGTTCATGACATCTCAAAATTGATTGCACACTCTAAATTCCAAAATCCCCATTCCAGCCAGGACTGTTAAACACTATCCTGCGTTAACGGAAGAAGACTTTCAGAAAATCATGCAGTCTGCGGTACTGAATCCAAATACACCTGAGGGTCTTGTCAACAAAGTATGGTTTGATGTACTGCTGCATTTGGGACACAGAGCTAAAGAGGGTAACCGCCAACTGAAGCCCAAATCATTTATCATCCGCCAGGACGAGAAGGGTCACGAGAATGGCCACAAAGATGCAGGCGAAACAAAGAGCAGTCAGAGAAATCCGCTGTGTCCTGTTGCCTCATTGGAACAATACCTTTCGTTGCTGCCGCCCAATCCACTGGCCTTATATCTCCATCCAAAGCAAACAAACTACACCAAAGATGAATGGTAAGTTATTGATTTAACTTTTGTTTACTTTTTTTGTAGCATAACTTTCTTTTCTGTAGTTAAGGTCTTATGGTCCAGGTATTAATGTCTCTGAATGGTGACTGGGGCGTGATTAAAGCGCACCTGAATCTTGTTATGGCTCCTTATTTAAACAATGTGTGGTTGTAATGGGTGGAGCTTGACATTCAACTCCTCTGTGGACGTAATGGGTGGAGCTTGATATTCAACACCTCCTCTGTGGATGTAAGCTTGACATCTGAAGGGAGGGGTGTGTTTGTTTGGGTTGATTTCAAATATCTAGAGACGTTGCTCACTGCAGAGCCAATAGGGTGGAGATTGACTCCTCCTCTCTGGATGTAATGGGTGGAGCTTTTTGAGGATGTTTTTTTGTTTCACATCTATGCATTTGTTCAACACTCCACAGTTATTCATTCACGACTGACTAACACTACTGGTTACTGATATTTTGATTGTTCTTTTGTTCATTTTTGATGCAATCAAATCTTTTTTGAAGAAATTCTTCCTTTAATGTTGCATCTTTAAGCCAGGTGTGACACCAGCAGTGTTATTTGTTACAGTTTAGCTTAGTTACTCTACAGTCTACACTGTCTTTGTTGCTGCATCTGTGTTGCAACTTTGTTGAATTGTTTCTAAAGAACTACATTGCTCTTTGGGAGAATATCAGGGTCGTTGCTAGTGGGGCAAATATGGTGATGATGGGGGGAATCACCCTAGATATTTACTGAAAGAGAAGGTTCTGCACATATTTGTTCAAATTCCTTTGGACTTTTCTAGTAGGAAGTTACAACTTGGATTCAAGTTGATTTAGGATTCATATCTTTGTTTTTATATATCTTAGGCCTATTTAATTGATTCAATGATGTCATGAATGTTTTTACTTATATTACGGATGTTTGTGCAATATGTGGAGCCAAACATTGAAATATGATTCATTACATTATATTGTTAAAATTAAAAGTTGTCTCTTAATATTCTTAAATGGACCTGAGCTTACATGAGCTAACATGAACAGTTTTTAAACTAACTTTAAAGGCACAATATGTAAGATGTTTGGATTAAAACATCCAAAAACTGCTAAAACAATGTTATACACTATATTGCCAAAAGTACTGGGACGCCCCTCCAAATCATTGAATTTATGAAAATGACATTTTATCTCTTCCATGGCCAAAGGTGTATAAAATCAAGCACCTACGCATGCAGACACTTGGGTCGCTCTCAGGAGCTCAGTGAATTCAAGCGTGGTACCGTGATAGGTTGGCACCTGTGCAATAAGACCATTCGTGAAATTTCCTCACTTCTAAATATTTGGCGGTTGCCAGGTGAATGGTACTTGTCTGCATTGTGCCAAGTGTAAAGTTTGGTGGATTGAGGATTATAGTGTGGGGTTGTTTTTCAGGGGTTTAGCTTGGCCCCTTAGTTCCAGTGAAAGGAACTCTTAATGCTTCAGCATGCCTTGACATTTTGGACAATTCCATGCTCCCAACTTTGTGGGAACAGTTTGGGGATGGCCCCTTCCTGTTCCAACATGACTGCGCACCAGTGCACAAAGCAAGGTCCATAAAGACATGGATGAGCGAGTTTGGTGTGGAGGAACTTGACTGGCCTCAACCTGATAGAATACCTTTGGAATGAATTAGAGCGGAGACTGCGAGCCAGGCCTTCTCGTCCAACATCAGTGCCTAACCTAACAAATGCACTTCTAGAAGAATGGTCAAAGATTCCCATAAACACACTCCTAAACCTTGTGGAAAGCCTTCCCAGAAGAGTTTAAGCTGTAATAGCTGCAATGGGTGGGCCAACTCCATATTAAACCCTACGGATTAAGAATGGGATGTCATTAAAGATCATGTGCATGTAAAGGCAGGCATCCCAAAACTTTTGGCAATATAGTAATTTTGTTGACTTGTGTTCTTACATTATCCCAAATGTTTCCAAGAATGTTCAAATCCAGAGAAATAAGCAATTTTAACCAGGACACGGTCTGTGCGTCTGTGCGTTATTTTGCTTTAATATATTATGCGTTTTATTAGACAGGTGAGCAACTGTTTGGATACATTCATCGAAAGAAAACGAATCATTGTTATATAACCTTAATATATAATAGTGTTATTCTTTATATAATCGTATTATTTAAATCTTGCTTTCTTGATTTACCGCGAGTACCATGTTTTACCATGCCTAATATATACTTACAGCAGTGTGCAACAAGTGTCTCATAGTAGCCGCCGAATGAACGCACAAAGTAGCATTATAACACAACTTTCAACACACTCAAATAATGTATCTAATATGATAAAACAGCGCTGTGTCTCCCCAGATATGCATGACCGGAAGAAGCGGAAGCGATCGTCTGCAGCATAATAAAAAATCTCTGCAAAATCAAGGCATCAAATTACTCCTTTGTTTTGAAAAAACGACCTCTAGCAGCGAAAAAAATCATATTGTGGCTTTAACAAAGTTTAAAGAGGAAAAAGGTTTGCAAAGTTACAAAACACAGTCAGTTATTCTCTATATCATTAAGCACAGTTTCTAAACTCCCTGAAATACCTTGACTCTAGTCTTGAGTTTTCTTCTAAGAAAGTCTGTCACAGTATTCATAATTTAAGTAATTCCTGCCCAAGGCATATGCAAAAATAAAGAGACAAGGCCTTGTTGAGTTGCGTTAGTAACATGTTGAAACTCGCATTAACTAATTAATAACTAATAGTTAACTAATGGGACCTTATTGTATAGTATTACTAATAATATATAAATATAGTGGTGGGTTTTAAACAATGTTTTTAATACAGCTTTTATAAAACGTAATAAAAGGTATCTCGCACAGCTTCAGTTAAAATACAACAGACCACATTTGTGAAAATGTTTGTTGGAAAAAACTAAACTTTTTCTTATTCCTCTATGAACCAGATGGCGTTTTGTGTGTGGATTTTAAAACAGCTGCTTGACGGTTTGAAACGGGCTGCTGAAACAAAAGGCTGCCCGCACATTCACCGTCCAAAATGAATACCGACAATCTGATTCGGCTTAATCTCCGAAGCCCAAACCCACACGCTCCATCAGCAGCTCTGGAGGTGTCAGTCTTTGCAGCGTCTCCTAATCCTCTGCTTTGTGTGCCAGCGGTTAGCTTACATGTTGACTGTTGACTGTAAGGATGTTGTTGAATGTATTTCTTTCTCTTTACAGTCCTCACTGAAGGAAGGAGGGCCTCAACGCTGGATGGAATTTCAGCTCTTGGCTCGTCATCTCTGAAGTGGCCAGAGATTATCTGTTTGTTTGGGGGATCGATCCGTCACTTGAGCCTGCTCGTTGGAACCGTATATACACATTCAGATGGGACTTTCACCAGGGTTAAATTCGGACCTCAGAGGCCCCGCAGCTTAAACGTGAACGACAACATTTATAACTTAATGACAACTGTTTTGGAGTCCGCATGGAATGACTAATTCAACTCGATGGTCAATTTTACCACACAGAAGTGCCCTCTTCAGTTCTCCCCTCTCCATATGGGCTGTTCATCCTGTCCAATTCATTAGCCACTCTGGGCTCTCGTAAAACCGTGTCCCGTGATGCACTGGTGCAGAGCTTCTATTGATGGTGACAGTCCATTAAATTCTCCATCAAGAGGCAGTTCGATGCCCAGAACTCCTCGTTTGAACGTAGTACTGCCTGGCCGGAGCAACCAGCCTATGTTTACCTCTCAACCAAACAGCGTTTTTGATTGTTCAGGGTGCAGAGCAATACTGCATGATGACTGACTATTTTAAAAATACCACTTACATTCCAAAAATAGCTTGTTGTTTTCAGAGGATGTCTCTTTAATACTGCACTTGCAGATTTTTTAACTTGTTTTGCATATAAACAAGGTAAAAACAAGTGGAAAAACTTGCCAGGGCAATAAGACAATACTCTTATATTCAAGATGCAGTCTATTAAGCAAAGTTGCTTCTCAACAATGCTATTTTAGTATTATTTATAGCATTTATTAATATTTTAATTTCCTTCTTTTATAATATGTTACAAACCCGATTCCAAAAAAGTTGGGACACTGTACAAATTGTGAATAAAAACAGAATGCAATGATGTGGAAATGTCAATATTTTATTCAGAATACGACATGGATGACATATCAAATGTTTAAACTGAGAAAATGTATGATTTTAAGGGAAAAATAAGTTGATTTTAAATTTCATGGCATCAACACATCTCAAAAAAGTTGGGACAAGGCCATGTTTCCCACTGTGTGGCATCCCCTCTTCTTTTTATAACAGTCTGCAAACGTCTGGGGACTGAGGAGACAAGTTGCTCAAGTTTAGGAATAGGAATGTTGTCCCATTCTTGTCTAATACAGGCTTCTAGTTGCTCAACTGTCTTAGGTCTTCTTTGTGGCATCTTCCTCTTTATGATGCGCCAAATGTTTTCTACGGGTGAAAGATCTGGACTGCAGGCTGGCCATTTCAGTGCCCGGATCCTTTTTCTACGCAGCCATGATGTTGTAATTGATGCAGTATGTGGTCTGGCATCGTCATGTTGGAAAATGCAAGGTCTTCCCTGAAAGAAACGACGTCTGGATGGGAGCACATGTTGTTCTAGAACTTGGATATACCTTTCAGCATTGATGGTGCCTTTCCAGATGTGTAAGCTGCCCATTCCACATGCACTCATGCAACCCCATCCCATCAGAGATGCAGGCTTCTGAACTGAGCGCTGAGAACAACTTGGGTTGTCCTTGTCCTCTTTAGTCCGGATGACATGGCGTCCCAGTTTAACAAAAAGAACTTCAAATTTTGATTGGTCTGACCACAGAACAGTTTTCCAATTTGCTACAGTCCATTTTAAATGAGCCTTGGCCCAGAGAAAATGCCTGCGCTTCTGGATCATGTTTAGATATGGCTTCTTTTTTGACCTATAGAGTTTTAGCCGGCAACGGCGAATGGCACGGTGGATTGTGTTCACCGACAATGTTTTCTGGAAGTATTCCTGAGCCCATGTTGTGATTTCCATTACAGTAGCATTCCTGTATGTGATGCAGTGCCGTCTAAGGGCCCGAAGATCACGGGCATCCAGTATGGTTTTCCAGCCTTGACTCTTACGCACAGAGATTGTTCCAGATTCTCTGAATCTTTGGATGATATTATGCACTGTAGATGATGATAACTTCAAACTCTTTGCAGTTTTTCTCTGAGAAACTCCTTTCTGATATTGCTCCAGTATTTTTGGCCGCAGCATTGGGGGAATTGGTGATCCTCTGGCCATCTTGACTTCTGAGAGACACTGCCACTCTGAGAGGCTCTTTTTATACCCAATCATGTTGCCAATTGACTTAATAAGTTGCAAATTGGTCCTCCAGCTGTTCCTTATATGCACATTTAACTTTTCCGGCCTCTTATTGCTCCCTGTCCCAACTTTTTTGGAATGTGTAGCTCTCATGAAATCCAAAATGAGCCAATATTTGGCATGACATTTCAAAATGTCTCACTTTCAACATTTGATATGTTATCTATATACTTTATATATTTTTATCTATATTTATAAGTTTATGAGATTTGTAAATGATTACTTTCCTTTTTTATTCACAATTTGTAGTGTCCCAACTTTTTTGGAATCGGGTTTGTATAACAAATTTTTATATTTAGTTTTAATTAATTTATTTCAGTTTTAGTTTGTTGTTTTAGTACTTATTTTTAGTACTTTTAAGCTTAAATTTTTCATGTAATATTTATATTTTATCTCAGGTTTTAGATTTTTTTTATTTACATTTTAATTATAGATATTACATATAGTTTAAGTTGTAGTTAAAGGCCAGGACACACCAACCCAAACATCAAAGAACTAACAGCGACGAAAACTGACAGTGTCATCACCTCTTGTCGGCCATGTCTGGGCGTACTCGCCAATGAACACTCGTGCACTGACTCATTCGCTAAACTGAACAGCCAATCAGAGTTCTCTCTCTCAACAATGGCCAGATGCTGATTCTCCATGTTGATTCAGCCCAAAAAACCCTGACGGTGTCCGATTAGAGCCAACGGTGCGGAACACACCGGAAAAAAACTAAAGCCCAATTTAAGCCCAATTTTTACAGAGTGTACGCTGTAGCTACGTCGTAGGCTGTGTGTTGCACGCGTAGCCTGTGATGTACCCTAACGTGCACCTCTCCAAAAATGTAACAACGCGTAGATTCTACGGCGACTGCAAGCACTGTGATTGGTCTGCCAGAACCCCTCCCTCAGGGATACACATGCATCCTCTGCATGTGTAACTGCACCTTGACGCGGACAAGGGCGCAGAAGTATAAATGCCATGGCATAGAGGCCACGGCGCAGGTCTGATGCAGAAGTATAAGTCAGCCTTGTCGGCCGACGCTCAAAAAACAGCCCAACGCTGCCCGCCGGCCGATCGTCGGCTTGGTGTGTCCCGGGCTTTAGTGAACAATAACAAAAAAAATTCTCAAATTACTTAATTTAAAGAATTTTTTAATGGAAAACAAGAATATGATTTTTATAGTTTATTAGTTTGTCATACCTGTTACATTTTCAAACAAGTAGCATGTTACCTTTCTATTTACTTAATTTAAAAAGTTCATACCAAAATGCTAATTCTGTCATTATTTAGTGTTGTTGTTGTTCTAAATTGGAATGTCGTATATGTACATGTTGCTCTTGCTAGTGTAACTGAGGCCAGCTAGTAGTTGCTGAGCGAGTAAACACAGAGGTTGCAGCCTTTAGCCTCCTTGTTAGAGTGTCAGACTCTCATGCCGGTGGACCAGAGTTCGAGTCCCGCTTAGAGTGGCTCGAACAGGAGGCGTTACATTGGTGCTGTGACCCAGATGGGAGTGAGGTTTAGGGGAGTGAGTGTAACGGAGGCCAGCCAGTAGTTGCTGTGCGAGTAAACCTCACTCCTCTAATCTCAAGAGACGCTCTAGCGACTGACGCTAGAGGTTGCAGCCTTTAGCCTCCTTGTTAGAGTGTCAGACTCTCATGCCGGCGGACCCGGGTTCGAGTCGCGCTTAAAGTGGGGCGGTTTGAACAGGAGGGGTTACACCATGAAGTCAGAGTTTGTCATGACTATATGCACCATAAAAGTGGTCAATATGACTTGTTCCAAATCTTTAATAGTCATACAGAGGCTTTTATTAGGAATAGTGCATTCATATAAAGTTTTTTTTTTTTCCTTTTAAAAGTGATGAGTATGCGGAAGAAATCTCTTTATGCAACCAAAAGAAGAGAGTGAACTTTTGAAAGCTGTCGTTAATTTAGTGATGTTAAGAACTTATCCACATTAATATGCTTCAGTATTTCAGTATATGTCACAGTGAAGATTTCTGTGACCAGATTCGACAAACACAAACCCTTGTTGCGTCAGGCAGCAGCAGTGGAAGATTAAATTGTGTTGTGGCAGTGGCGGCACAGTCAGTCCGTGGCTTCATCCATTATCTATCGTCTACTCTAAGCTTAAGAAAGGTTGACATGCCACAGCCAGACATGATAATGAAAGAGATACGGGATCGGTGCTGACGAGGGGTCAGTGAACGGCCCTGAATGGGTTCATATTGATTTCATGACCAGATCCGTCTTTCATGCTACATCGTGCTGTCCTGAAAAAGTTGATGTTGCACTTAGACAAAATGTCCGCTGCAAACAAAATAAAGCTCATGATCCCCATTTCAGGCAGAAGGTAAGATGGATGGTTCAGGTCATGCTACTGATACACAATTGGATGTTTCAACCCCACTGACATTCATATAATAGGCACGTCCAAGACATTATTCCAAAACAAATCATGGCTTGACCAGAAACCGCTCTCAGATTACTAAGCCGTTTATACAATCAAAGTAGCTGATATGTGAGCCACTACAATACTTGACCCGGTTTCCAATGGTGGTATAAAAAATGTGCACATATTTTCCTTCCTGCATTGTTGTGTCTAATTGCGTCAATTCGGACAATCCGGAAGGTCTGTGACCTGTTTAAGCCATTTTTGTTTAAAGAATAGCGCTCCGTAAATAACCAAAGCATTTTGGTAAACAGTTGTCAGAAACAATCAAGTAATTGTCCCTGAAACTTCCTTACTGGCTGATGTCATGGAGTTAAATTAGCTTTATCGTCTGTGGGGCCTCTCTTTATCTATTGTCCACTAACAGCCTGAAGAGCTCTCTCTCTCTCTCTCTCTCTCTCTCTCTCTCTCTCTCTCTCTCTCTCTCTCTCTCTCTCTCTCTCTCTCTCTCTCTCTCTATATATATATATATATATATATATATATATATATATATATATATATATATATATATATATATATATATATATATATATATATATATATATGTATGTATGTATGTATGTATGTATGTATATATATATATACATTCTTTCTGCATGATGGATTAAAGTTGTTCACAGAGCAACAGTTTAAAGTATAAAATATAAATGCTTTGAAACTGCAGTGATGCATTTCTTCTTTGTAATTTTAATAGATAGTGGCATTGATTATATTACTGCAGTTATTTATTTGGAAGTGTTTATAGTAATATAATTGAGATAAAAGATAATTGTAAAGATAATTGATTATGATTCACTCAATTTGAGTTTGTAGGACTTCCAAGTTCCAAAGGAGTTTTAAATATCAGTTGATGAAATAGATGGATGGATGGATGGATGAATGGATGGATGGATGGATGGGTGGATGGATTGATGTGTGGATGAATTGATGGGTGGATGGATGGATGGATGGATGGATGAATTGATAAGTGGATGGATGGATGAATTGATAAGTGGATGGATGGATGAATTGATAAGTGGATGGATGGATTGGTGGGTGGGTGGGTGGATGGATGGATGAATTGATGGATGGGTGGATGAAATGATGGCTGGATGGATGGATGGGTGGACGGACTGATGGGTGGTTAGATGATGGGTGGACAGACTGATTGATGGATGAATTGATTGATGAATTGGATGGATGGATGGATGAATTGATGGATGGATGGGTGGGTGAATGGATGGATGGATGGATAGGAGGATGAATTGATGGATGGATGGTGGATGAATTGATGGGTGGACGGACTGATGGGTGGTTAGATGATGGGTGGACGGACTGATAGGTGGATGAATTGATGGATGGATGGATGGGTGGGTGGATGAATTGATGGATGGGTGGATGGATGAATTGATGGGTGGATGGATGAATTGATGGGTGGATGGATGAATTGATGGGTGAATGAATGGATGGGTGTATGGGTGGATGAATTTGGATGTTTTCCTGCTCAAACAATAAGAGCGTGGCGCTAGCAACGCCAAGGTCATGGGTTCGATTCCCAGGGAAAGCAAGAACTGACAAAATTTTTAAAAATGTGTACCTTGAATGCAATGTAAGTCGCTTTGAATAAAAGCGTCTGCCAAATGCTTAAATGTAAATGTATTGTAAATGAATTGAGGGATGGGTGGATGGATGAATTGATGGATGGATGGGTGGATGAATTGATGGGTGAATGGATGGATGGATGTGTGTGTGGATTAACTGATTGATGGGTGGATTGATGGATGAATTGATGGATTTGATTGACTGAATGAATGATTAAAATAATTGGGTTTTATGGTGTTTTACTTTGAATTCAGCTATAAAATAAATGTTTATAAAATGGATAATTTCAGCCCTGACCTCTGATTGGCTAATACAATCATCCAGCCATGCTGAGCAATACTCATGTAAAATCAAAGACATAAAGTACATCTAAAGAAAACATGTCACAATTTGTATGTCTTGTAACAACATTGAACTTAGTGTGTACACCTTCAGAAATAGGATGTCTTAATTGTTTTCCCCTCTGCAACTCACAGATTCCTCACCAAACTGAAATAAAGAAGGAGCAGGAAAAATAGGATTTTTCTTTGGACTATTACCCAGAAGACTTTGAGAGGGATGGTGAGAGCTGAGGGTGGCGTTTGGGGCAAGGTAGGATATGTTTGACCACTTTCAGTATATGCTCTGTTTTGCTATCAGGTCCACCCACATCCAGTGTCAGATTGACCTGACCCTAAATGTTATTAAACAATGAGTGAACTGTGCTCGGTCACTTCACATCCCACTTTCTGTTGAAGTGGCTTGTTTGTAGCCATAATCTCATGCTGATATGATGCTAGCCTTCAAACGCCACTTCACTCTCAAACTCTTCCAGTGTCCGCTGTTTCCATATTGACGTTTCGCTGTAATGAATAAAAATGATGGAGGAGAAATATAGAGAGGGCAAACGAGAGTGGCCATTAAAAGAAGGCAATCTATGGGGTAATAGGAATCATTATAGAGTCATCATGAATAAATAATGTTTCTTTCCTTTATATTCAGCTCTCTCTCTATCTCTGTCAATACTCGACTCAGCAGGGTTTCCTCACGCTAGCTTTTGGTCTGTCCTGGAAAGGGGGGGGGCGAGGGTGGTGTAATTGAAATCTAATCAAGTTGATGAGTCAAGAGAGGGGAACTTGCATGAGGGAAACACTCCTTTGAATGAGAAAAAGATAAGAGCTGATGGGAAAACAGAGTGATTTTTCACTGCAGTCAGTATGGAGAAGTGTCTGCGTGGTTTTTTTTAACCTGCTAATGTACATCGTTATAAAAACATCTGAATCACTGGAGAAGAAATAACCCTTGTTCTTTTAGAAAGATCTGAACCATGGCAACTAGAACTGACATCTTTAGCGGCTTCATGAACTAAGAATAAATGTGAAGGACAATTTAGTTTTTCTACATTATCTCTGAAGAGAATATGCACATTAGGACTAATAGAGATAAAGTTTAAGGAGGTTTACTTTCCTAAGTTTTGTTTTAATTCTCCCCGTTTTTTGTTTTTTTTTCTTCTACATGATCTCGTTGAGTTGCACTCAAAGCACTTTCCATTGCTTTGCCATTAACAACGGAAACATGCTGTCAAATGTTATTAGCCAGGGAGCTTATCTGCACAACATTCCGTAAAATATCCCAACATCCCAGAATGTACATCATATCCTATGCTAGCTTATACACTTTGTTCGTATAAAAAGGTAGCTTACACAAATTACTTTTTTGCCAACATACAAGTTGATACTAAGCTAAAGTTTGTTCAGAAGCCCCAACCATCAGTATTACATTTTGCATGTATCCCATCCCACACTGTGCTGCGTTCATGAAAGATACCTCAAATAATATGTTTTGTAAATATTTTTATGTGATACTTGTATGTTTGCATTACAGATGATAAAGCCCACAGATTTACATTTGAAGGAGGGACCTGAGCCATACTTGGAGATGGAGTCTTGTTGTAGACCAGTAAGTAATGTTCTCGCAACCGCATGGTAGCCTGCTTAAAACCACTGAGAACACCTTGGCAATCATATGGCAACCACCCAGAACACTAACATTGTGGCGGAGAGTTTGGCACAGGCAAACACCAGTCACATTTTCCACCTTAAAATATAATAAACCTGTGGTAACTGGGTGTTTGCCGCTAATGTCACCAAAATAAGAAATGAAAATGACAGAAAAATTGTGAAAGAATTTTGCACTTTGAAATATATCCATATTATTCATTATGCTGTCAAGAAGCAACAATATTTTTTTAGAAAGTATGTACTTTGACTATATAACCACAATTGAATAATAACATGTATCATTATAATAATTAACATTCATATAATTATAGAAGCGCATTCTTCTAGAAGTGCATTTGTGAGGTCAGGCACTGATGTTGGACGAGAAGGCCTGGCTCGCAGTCTCCGCTCTAATTCATCCCAAAGGTGTTCTATCGGGTTGAGGTCAGGACTCTGTGCAGGCCAGTCAAGTTCCTCCACACCAAACTCGCTCATCCATGTCTTTATGGACCTTGCTTTGTGCACTGGTGCGCAGTCATGTTGGAACAGGAAGGGGCCATCCCCAAACTGTTCCCACAAAGTTGGGAGCATGAAATTGTCCAAAATGTCTTGTTATGCTGAAGCATTAAGAGTTCCTTTTCACTGGAACTAAGGAGCCAAGCCCGACCCCTGAAAAACAACCCCACACCATAATCCCCCCTCCATCAAACTTCGTCCTGTGATTCGTCACTCCAGAGAGCACATCTCCACTGCTCTAGAGTCCAGTGGTGGTGTGCTTTATACCAATGCATCCGACGCTTTGCATTGCACTTGATGTAAGGCTTGGATGCAGCTGCTTGGCCATGGAAACCCATTCCATGAAACTCTCTACGCACTGTTCTTATCTGAAGGCCACACAAAGTTTGAAGGTTTCTTAGCTATTGCTAAGTTGGTGACTTCTGCACACTGTGCGCCTCAGCATGCGCTGACCCTGCTCTGTGATTTTACGTGGCTTACCACTTCATGGCTGAGTTTCTGTTGTTCCCAATTGCTTCCACTTTGTTATAATACCACTAACAGTTGACTGTAGAATATTTAGTAGTTAGGAAATTCCTCAACCTGTTTTCAACATTGATAATAATAAATGTTTCTTGAGCAAAAAATCAGCATCTTGAAGCAATCAGAATGATTTCTGAAGGATCATGTGACACTGAAGACTGAAATGATGCTGAAAATTCAGCTTTGATCACAGGAATAAATTAGATACATGATTAAATACATTATACAATGTACATAATTATACAAATACATATATACATACAAAGTTATACTGGAAACTGTTGTTACTAATTGTAGGGGTTAACATATTAAGATGGTGTGTGCTTTAGCAAAGCTCCCTGTGACAAGCAAACACTGCTTCTGTAGAGAGCTGACCCTCAAATGAAGAGTCCCTCCAGGGAGGTAAAAATGTGACATGCAAGCGAAAGTTTATGTGTTCCTCTGCTCCCAGAGTCCTCATTGCCGCCCATCGCTCATTCACAGCACACGATAACAGTCCCTGTAATAACATCAGCAGCAGGCCTGCCGCTTTTTATCTGCATAAAACTGTGGACTACACGCATCCATCAATTAGATTGTTTTGGAGGGCAGAGAGAAACTCCAGCAGCATTGCAGCGGAGATTAAACTTTTATTAAAGATGCACATTTAATGTTTTTGTGCCTAAATTCATACTGCCGGTCAAGACTTTTATCTCCATTTTAGTGCATGTATCATCATTACTAATTCTATATACACTGGCCATCCAAGAAAAAGAAAAAAAAGTTGCTGTTTGGATTTAAATAGGCAAATGCTTAAAGGAACACGCCATAATTCACCGTATCCCCCAGAGATCGATAAGTCCATACATACCATTCTCATCTCTGTGCGTGCCGTAACACTGTCTGACAGATAAGAACAGTGCGTAGAGAGTTTCATGGAATGGGTTTCCATGGCCAAGCAGCTGTCTGACGCACCCACCGCTAGCCTAGCTTAGCACAAAGACTGGAGGTAAGTGGCTCCATCTAGCCTACTGCTCAATAAGTGACAAAATAACGCCAACATTTTCCTATTTACATGTTGTGATGTGTATAGTTACATCGTGTACTAAGACCGATAGAAAATGAAAAGTTGTGATTTTCTAGACCGGTATGGCTAGGAACTATACTCTCATTCCTGCATAATAATCCAGGAGCTTTGCTGTCGTACCATGGGTGCAGCGGCGCAATGATATTATGCAGTCTTAGTACACAATGTAACTATACATATCACAACATGTAAATAGGAAAATGTTGGCGTTATTTTGTCACTTATTGAGCAGTAGGCTAGATGGAGCCGTTTACCTCCAGTCTTTATGCTAAGCTAGGCTAGCGTGTGTGCGTCAGACAGAGTTACGGCACGCACAGAGATGAGAATGGTGTGTATGGACTGAATAAGCTAAAGTCCCAAAAAGTCGGCGTGTTCTTTTAAGAGTCTATGATTGGATCATTATTGCAGTGATTATGATGTTTCTAGCATGCTATATGTTTGGCAGCAGTTCTTCTAACCCTGATGGAGTGTGTAGCTTTTCATTTCTTAAACAACCATGTATGAAGACACATCATGGCCATATTCCAGGATGACAATGTCAAGATTAAATTGTGGAAAGAACAGTTGGGAGGGAGCATGAAGAATCATTTCCACAGATTAATTGGCACTTCTGAGTCTGAGTGCTGGAGGAGACTTTACAGAGTGCTGGACTCTTGCATTGTCAATACAAGATCTTGACCACAAATTGATGCACCCATTGATGGAAAAACATCACAACATTTATTTATATCCTCTTCCTACATGGTTGTTTAAGAAATGCAAAGCTACACACTCCATCAGTTAGGGTTTGAAGAACTGCTGCCAAACATATAACATGCTAGAAACATTATAATCACTGCAATAATGATCCAATCATAGAAAGCATTTGCCTATTTAAATCCAAACAGCATCTTTTTTGGCTGGGCAGTGTACATAATATTGTATATAGTAAAATAGCTGTGATTTATATTTGCTCTGAAATATAATACAAGAGCTTCCCAATGTCACATCTGATGATATAGAAGAAATTCAAGTGTGTTTAGCAATAACCATGCATTGAAACTAAATTACATTTATATATACGTTTTCTGCTTTTAGCTACTCACAATGTTTACATTGTGTCCACTTTACTAAATATTCTCGCATTAACTGATATTTTTATGCCTTCAGCACATAGAATATATATATATATATATATATATATAATATAGTCAAATACAGCTGTACAGATGTTTCACTACAGACCAACACACTTCACTGGCATTTATTTTATTTAGGCTGTGTTTTCTACTGGTGCCTCTTCTCTTCTGTTTATCTTGGCGACGGTGAAGACAGTCTGACTTTTATAGGGTGATGGTTGAATGTGCTTTAGTGGTAGAGTTCTGCAGTTGTCGCATAAATGGATCCAGTGTGTTGTGCTGGTTGTCTTCCCAGAGGACTAGTAGATTTAGAAGGCTGTGCTCTGAATTTTAAGCATGCTGTCAAATGCTATCTCGACTACATTCCCGATCTCATATTCGAGGCTTTTAGCTAGTAAGTTTGGCAGAATTTGTACCCCTTTCTGAGTTGCGAGCTTTCACATTTCATTTCTCAATAGTGTCTGCACTGATGATCTGACTGCCACACAAATATATTATGGACAGTAAACTGGATTTGAGAATGAGTGCTTGCTTCCTAAAGAGCAATTTTGCTCAACCATATAACCTTACCTGTCTAATATGTCGTACCGGTGCACATCCATTAGTGATATGAATGATGGTGTACTGTAGTAGATACTGTATCACAAATTGACCCTTTTCACATTTTTCGGGTTTCTCAGAAGCAGAAGATGTCATAGCTGGGTAAACTTCAAT
Organism: Paracanthobrama guichenoti; assembly: GCA_018749465.1. Classification (NCBI taxonomy): domain Eukaryota; kingdom Metazoa; phylum Chordata; class Actinopteri; order Cypriniformes; family Gobionidae; genus Paracanthobrama; species Paracanthobrama guichenoti. The sequence goes on along the minus strand of CM031950.1, from coordinate 2,188,122 downwards.
AGCGGTGAATGAGAGATTACATTAAATATATATCCTTGTTCAGCGTTCATTTTTTGGTAATTTGATGCAAAAGTAATGTAATACAAAGTATATTGTTATAAATGTTTTTTTATTTTTATAAATACATAAAAAGTATACAATATTTCGAGTACAATATGTTCGAGTATACAATATTTTTATTGTGATTTATATACGTACATACATACACACTGCCGTTCAAAAGCTTTGGATCAGTAAGATTTGTAATGTTTTAAGTCTCTTTCGCTCACCAAGGCTGCATTTATTTAATTAAAAATACAAGAAAAACTGTAATATTGTGAAATATTATTGCAATTTAAAATAACTGTTTATATATAAAATCTTTATATATATACAAAATTTTTTTAAATGTATTTTATTCCTGTGATCAAAGCTGAATTTTCAGCATCATTACTCCAGTCTTCAGTGTCACATGATCCTTAAGAAATCATTCTGATATGAGGATTTATTTGTTCAAGAAAATTTATGATTATTATTATTATTATCAATGTTGAAAACAGTTGATTCTTTGTTGAATAGAAAGTTCAAAAGAACTGAATTTATTTGAAATAGAAAGCTTTTGTAACATTATAAACTACTGTTCAAAAGTTTGTGATCAGTAAGATTATTATTATTATTATTATTATTATTTAAAGAAAAGGATGCATTCAATTGATCAAAAGTGACAGTAAAGACATTTATAATGTTATAAAAGATTCTATTTCAAATAAATGCTGTTGTTCTTGCATAGCTAAAGTATATATTTTATAATATATAATTTATTATTATTATTATTATTATTATTATTATTTATATTACTGTATTATTTAGCATTTTGCAACAATTTCTCTGGTCACTGGTTATAAAATCATGATGTTTATGCATGTTTCGTTTGGAGGTGAATTTTAGAAGGTTGCGAAATGTCATCACTGTTATAATTAGAGATAAAATTACATATGCTTTGACTTTCTAGGTTTTTGACTTTCTTGAGGAACCTTCCCAGCATGCTGCCGTAGGAGGCTGACATGGATGTATTCAGTGTATTCAACTTCTCTCTAAATTTTGATGATCCTGAACTATTCCCACACCTCATCGACCTCAGGTATGAAAATGGATATTTACAACACAGTAGCTTTCACAGTAAAAGCTTTCCCAGTTTGCACTGTGCAGCCCTTAGATGCTCTTATCTCTTCACAATGATACATTTCAGAGTGTGAGCTGCTGTTATATGTAGTTATTAAGCCACATTTAGTGAAAAATAGTAGGCCCTACTAGTAGCATTTAAGCAAGTGTTCATGTGCATTGGATATCAGAGGGCTTGAGGGACAGAGGTTTGATTTCAGTTGCATTCAGGTACATTTTTAGCATGTTACAGTATTTTGGCCTCTGTTGTGGAGTGAAGTATTGCAGTAAAGTGCAGAGACCGTAAGGAAAGCTTTTTCCCCATCTTCTTCAATCATTTATAGAAAGACTCCAGAAGTATGACGCAACGGCTCTCACTGTAATTCCAGCCTCTCCAACAATAATTCATTTCTTATGTGAAGTAACTAACTCTGTTTTTTTTTTTTTTTTTTTTTTTTTTTCCTGTTATGAAGGAAATACCCTCATTACATAAAAGTCTTGTTTTGGATTGAATTTATATGTTTAATGACGTTTTGTCTTCTGTGGAACATATACAATAAAATGTTAAAGAATGTTGCAATGAGCCCATGCTGTGAAGCTTTAAAAAGAACCTAAATTTTTTCTTTACTTCCCACAGAGCAATCAAATAAACTCTGAAGACGCAAGACTCATTTGGACTAATTGTTGGTGTGTTTATGGTGTCCTTTTTCAAGCTTAACTATTTCTACCCGTGTTTCATGCAAGACATACAGATTTGCGACGACATAATGATGAGTGTGCAATGACAGAATTTAATTTTTGGGTGAACTATTTTGTTAACAATCATTGAGAATCTGTCATGCTGTCACTGTAGAAGCAGAAAAGTTGGTTAATTAGAGTTAGAAAAACATGTCCAATTAATATAACATTATGCCATTCATTAATATGACAGTGTGTTGAACGCAGTAATACAGTAAATGCATGATCAATTCATTTCCTTTAGTTATTGTGAACGTCTGACCATTTCTGAGATGTCCCATGGGAGTCACAGGAAGTGGAAACTGACATCCACTCAGAGGTCCCATTCATGTCAGGAATTTTTTTATTTTTCTTCCTTTCCTTTCCTTTCCTTTCCTTTCCTTTCCTTTCCTTTCCTTTCCTTTCCTTTCCTTTCCTTTCCTTTCTTTCCTTTCCTTTCCTTTCCTTTCCTTTCCTTTCCTTTCCTTTCCTTTCCTTTCCTTTCCTTTCTTTCCTTTCCTTTCCTTTCCTTTCCTTTCCCTTTCCTTTCCTTTCCTTTGGATTTCCACCTTTCTTTTGTATTCCCACCTCATTGCTTTAATCACACAGAGGATCTTTGTGAAATCAGTGAATTATTGATGTTTTCATACAGATCTGCTCTTGTACTCCATGCTCTACCAATCTTCTGTTCTCCATAAGCCCCTGCATGAAGCAGAATTTCACAGTTTAGTCTGTATTAATCTTTCTGATGAGGCAAAATATCCTATTTAAAATCTACTCCTTATAAGACGGCATGACACTGCATGCATAATAACACTTACATAGATTTGTTCTCTTTATTTTTATCTAACCTCTTCCATTGTTGACCTGTTTTATTCCCATGCAGGATTCATTTGAATACTCCAACTGTAACACATCCATTGATTTGTGGATCAATTCTGCCATCATTTTGGCTTACTTCACTCAATTCCAGAGAGTTCTCCTTGTATGAGAGAACCTGTTTTTTTTTCTATTTTCTATATTGAAACTGTAATACTTCCACAGTATAAATCGTTACTGCCTGAAAACCCCTTAAGTTCAATCCTCATAACAGATGCTATCACTGGGAATTACACTAGCAACTATTTCTTTCAAGTAGGCTTTGGAGGCAGCCAAGAGGGTGTTTCATTTTAAAGTGATGCTTGATCGAAAGGATTGACATGTTTGTTGAAGTGTGTAATGTTTGTGCCACTAGTGGCTCTAAATGGAATTGCACATCCCGTCAATCTGTCCCTAAGGTGACACTTCAGTGAGAAATTTAATGCCTGCTCTATAATTGAAACCAGACAATGTTTACGTGCATGTGTGTACAGTATGCTATTACATTAAATGGCTAATTTCACAGGGTAAACAAGACGGATATAAATACCAATGCAATCAAATCCCACTATTTTAGGTGGAGCACAACAAGCTATTCAGGACCCCAGTCACATGCATGTGTGTTGCGTCCGCAAAACAGCAGTAGAAAGTGCAGTCGTTATAAATGCTAAATGGATGAGTGTCAGTCTGGTGAATTCAACCTTTGTCCTCATGAATAATACAGTATGTAGACTAAAGAACAGTTTGTGAATGTAAACTAGTGGTTGACTGATATGGGTTTTCAATGGATTATGCCTTTACTGATATTTAGAGATCAAGATGGCTGATTACTGTATATACCAATCAAAGGTTTAGATACACCTTTATTATTATTTCAGTAACACTTTATTTTGATGGTCCCTTTCGACTGTCTGCTTATATCTGCTAACATTTGATTGTAATGGTCCTCCAACAGACATTCTATATAAGTAACTTTGCAAGTACATGTCAGTTTATTCTAACCCCTAACCCTACCAGTCTACTAATAATCTATTAATACTCTAATAGTAGACCTGTATGTGCAACGTTACTTACAGTCTACAGAATGTGTTAAAGGGACTATCACAATAAAGTGAAACCAGTGTTTCCACATTTTATAATAATAATAAGTCATTACATCTATGAAATTACACAAATGGAAGCATGAGAATTGTCCAAACCAATGAATATTCTTTCTTTTTTTCTAGATTGCTGCTCTACACAGTCTATACATTAATCAACCAGCATCATGTAGTGCATGCTGGGATGCTTTTTAAATGGTATGTATGCTGCACACTTGTTGACTGCTTTTCCCTGCTATACTTAACAATGGGGGTTATGCACAACAAACTTCTGTATTCTGTAAAACAGGTGCATCGCCTCCGGTTCAGGTCTTTTGTATGTGCGTTGTTAAATATAGAGCTGTTTTTACACCTCTTCAAAGGAGCGTGCAAAGACTTCTCGCTGCCCTGTATCTTGTTCTCCATTGGTTGTCGGCCATCACAAATGTAATTTTCAGTCAAAACACATTTTGAAATGCAGAAAGGTCCAGATATTTAGCATGCCAAATATCTCACGGGGGTCAGCGACTTATCTGAGATTCTCTCAGATCGCGTCTTTGATAATTCACACTGCGTGATTGTCACTTGCGTGAACGAGCGCCGATTTGCCTATGATTTCAGGCATTTGTCGGTGATTTTGCGAAACCTGTTAGCGAGTGAAAATTGGGGCTTAAATCATGCAGCGTGAACTCGCATTACGGAACTCATTGATGACGTATGATGTCTGCGTGAGCAGGTGCGCGGAGTTATGGAAATGCTTATGTTGACAGGCAGGTAGGACATTGTGATTGGACAAACATTTTTTGGTCCTGAGACTTCCACAGAAGATATATGCACATGTTGCTATCAGGATGTGAAGAGAGTTTCAACCAGTATAACAAAAGTGTTATAAAAACCCCAGCCCCCAGGTTGAATACCACTGTTTTAAATAAAAAGATTTATAAGATCGTAAGAAACACAAATTCATTCTTAATAAATATATAGAATACAGCTATATAGTGGCAAATGAAACATGCTCAAAATTGCTGAAATGAAATTGGACAATATAGTGGTACAGTATATATCAGTAATGTAAGCCTCAAAAAACATTTCCCAGAGCTTTCTCATTTACTTCCAGCAATTTTCCTTACAGACTGCTTTCAGAAGTGTGATGGCACCCCATTGTGCACGGAAACAGTTGAGGAAACTGAAATAAGAATGAAATTCTCATGCTACTTCCACTGCCGAGAGAGGTGGAGCAACATGAAACGATCTGTTGAAAGAGGAGAGGATGCAATGTGTCTGAATGCAGTAAGATGCAACAAAAGGCACAAGTAGACTGTGTGATCTAGTATTGTCAAGTTGTGTGAAACCTGAGCTTTTGCCTCGTTCTCTATGACCCATTGTAGGGCAGGATGCATTTGCAAGAGATATTAAGCTTTAAATGGATGTGTATAAGTGTAGAGAGAAAGAGAGGGAGAAAGAGAGAGAGAGACAGGGTGGGGAGGTTGAGCAAGCAAATGAGAGAGAGAGTGAGGGAGAGAGAGAGGCAGCGCACGAATGCAACAGAGCAGCGGAGGAGAGGAGAGAAAGGCAAGGAGGACTAGGCGTTACGGTCGCTCCTTCACAAGCTGCATGCGAGATGCCAGGACTGCTGCAGAGAGATTGCCTTTTCTTTCCTTTTTTCTTTCTTTCATCAGCTTTCTGTCACATTGAACGCTCCACCTCTCGTCTATCTCAGAGGTAACAAGTCTATAAAGACAGATCATTACTTATCATTACTGCTGGCAACTTGCTCGACTTTTTTGTGTCATGTTATTTACAGCTCTTATTGATTTTGGGAGTCACTTTAGTGCTTTCGTTGTAGGAAATTTTGGAGGACCTACATTTGGGTTTGAGTCCAAAAATTAAAGAATAAGTTGCATAATATGTTTTGCTGTAGAGCTGCATTTGTGCTAAAGTAAACCCTGAAATTACTGTTCATCTCCTACGTGCATGTTCTTGTGTATGGTGCAGGAGGTGTAGAGTAATGTGTTATTGATTTTTGATTGTGGGAGCATGTTGTATGCATTATGTTTGGACTGGGCTGGGTCACCTGTCCTCCGCCAGGACCCATTAACGTCAGCCGTGTGGTTATGTGATGCTACCCTAAAAAGTTTGTGTAGGTTTTTCACCTCATTCTGCTTTAGGGAGGTTATTCATTCATACAGAGACATTTAGATGCAACAGGAAGTTGCATTAGCTTAGAAGTGGGGAAACACTTTATTGATTCCTTATTGATTGTTGTGAAGAGTTCAAATGTATGTGTGTGTACTGTATATATAAATCGAATTTATGTAAAAAAAATAATTACATATATAATTTATGTACATAATATGTATTTATTTATATAGCTTTGTAACTGTAATGCCACACCTTTTTCCGTTTAAAGTGTGAATGAATGTAGCGTGAGAGAGATCTCATAAACAGACTGTGAAGCTTGTTTATTTAAGTAGTCTCTGACGTAAAACAAGCTAATGAAAATAGCTGTTGAAAGTAGAAAGATTGCTTTCAGACATCACTTAAGGTTTTGTTATGATGTTTCATGACAGGTGCGTGAAGGAACGGCCATACTTGGAGTCCAGGTGTCTGTAGTTCTGAGATCCCCATCTGAAAACCTTCTCAGTCTCTTGCAAGATTGAGTAGCCACTTGAAGCTCGAAAAAAGGAAAGAAAAATAAAGGCAGGAGTCTTGAAACTGCATAGAAAGGAGGGAGAACGCCTACAAATGAAAGAATGGACACAGTAGAGGAGAAATAGTCTCTCGCTAACTTCAGAAAGCCTCATCACAGACTAATAAAAATTTGAAACGGCACAGAGCAGCAACAAATCAGTATTCTCCGGCAGAGTCTGCAAGATATGGCCAAGAGGGTTAACCCTTTAGATGGCTGAACTGATTCTTTGAACAGCCACAATCTGCAAACAAAAGACTTGAACTGATGAATTTTAATGGGTCATTTCTGGATCGTTTTTGATAAATGGAGATCCTGAGATTCAAATGGCTTTGACACTTTGACAGCCCCAAATTTTTGTAGCAGATAATGCAAACATTCGCCTACTTCCATTTACCTCAGAGGATTCCTTCCTAGTGTATTAGATGTACAGACAAACCGAGAGACGTACAACTAACTAGTCTGAGATCCTCAGCTCGGATGATTAGTTTGGAAAGACTTTTTCTGGTCCAGAAAGGTTCAGAAAATCTTCTCAGGGCTGACTGGCATTCTCCTCTTTGGCGTATTTGTTTCAGTAATAACGTTTAGCCACCAAATTAAAGATGGCTGCCGGAGTGGCAACATGGTTACCGTTTGCCAGAGCAGCGGCGGTTGGCTGGCTTCCTCTGGCCAAGAAAAACATGCCCAAACCGCCCGTGGACAAAAAGAGCCGCAACGACGAGATCCTCTTCGTAAACGTGAGTGGGCTCCGTTTCCAGACATGGAAAAACACGCTGGACCGCTATCCCGACACTCTGCTGGGCAGCTCGGAAAAGGAGTTTTTCTACAACGAGGACACTCAGGAGTATTTCTTCGACAGGGACCCAGAGATGTTTCGCCACATTTTGAACTTCTACCGTACGGGTAAGCTTCACTACCCCCGGCAGGAGTGCATTCAGGCCTTCGATGAGGAGCTGGCATTTTACGGCATCGTGCCAGACATCATCGGAGACTGCTGCATGGAAGAGTACAGGGACCGCAAGAAGGAGAACCAGGAACGTCTGGCCGAGGACACGGAGGCCGAGATGGCGACAGACACGCCTCTGCCGCCACACAGCACATCTCGGGAGCGCTTGTGGCGCGCCTTCGAGAACCCCCACACAAGCACCATGGCTCTCGTTTTCTACTACGTCACAGGTTTCTTCATCGCTGTCTCGGTCATAGCGAACGTGGTGGAAACTGTCCCTTGCCGACCCCTCAAAGGCAGTAAGAAAGACTTGCCGTGTGGTGAGAAGTACTCACTGGCGTTCTTCTGCATGGACACAGCCTGTGTGCTCATCTTCACATTCGAGTACCTCATGAGGCTTTTCGCTGCACCCAGCCGCTGCAAGTTCATGCGCTCGGTCATGAGCGTAATCGACGTCGTCGCCATCATGCCCTACTACATCGGCCTGGTCATGCCTGAGAATGAGGACGTGAGTGGCGCGTTTGTCACATTGAGGGTGTTCCGCGTCTTCCGGATCTTCAAGTTCTCCCGTCACTCTCAGGGCCTGCGGATCCTGGGTTATACTCTGAAGAGCTGTGCTTCTGAGCTGGGCTTCCTCCTGTTTTCCCTTACCATGGCCATCATAATATTTGCCACCGTCATGTTCTACGCAGAGAAAGGCACCAAGGGAACCAACTTCACCAGCATCCCAGCCTCCTTCTGGTACACAATAGTCACCATGACAACGCTTGGGTAAGTTCATTCCCATTTTACCTGCAGATGTTTTGAATATGCGACAGATTTATCTTCTATACGCACAGAGCTTTTCTACAACTGTTGAGTGTTTGTTTGGACTGCAGTGAAATGGGTTCCATGGTAGTTTTTAAAAAGCTAAGGAAGGAGTAGATGAGATCCATTAAGAACTTTCTGGAAGATTCCCATGTGATCCGAACCACTTACTGCTTCATTGCTCATTTATGATGCTGACAGTCTTCTTATATAGAAGTTCCACCAAAACTTTTGCGGTGAAGAATTAGTTTGAATATGGACACAATTTTTATTTTTTATAAATAAATTTTAAAGTTATAGCTATTGTGTAAACCATTTTTCTGAGTTATTTTAAGTTGAAGATTTAACATTGTTTTGGTGTAGGGCCACCCTAAGTTTGCATGAACAAAATTTGCATAGTCAGACATTTCAATTTAAGTGAAAGAGTGATTTTCATTTCACCAGCGTACAGGTTTGGTATTACAGCAGCTTTTTAGGTAAGAAACCTGTCTATATGTTAAAAAAATGCAAATTTGTAAGGTTAGTGAATCATCCCTGCTACAAAAACGGAATATGTACCTTTGAGTTCCTCAATTATTCCCTGAAACCTTCTCTGTAGTGAGTCATTTACTCACAAACTGAGCTGTGAATGAGTTATGTACTGTTTCTGCACTATAGTCTTCAGCCACGTCTCTCGCCATTGGTTTGCTGGTCAGGCTTTAGGGAAGCAGAAATGACCAGTTTTCTCTTGTTCATTGATACTGTTTAATCCCTCAGAGTGATAGATCAAGAGTGAAACGCTGTGTCACTGCATTTGAGAGGAGATGATGAGGAGGATAGATGAAGCGGTCATTTTATGTGTGTGTGTTTCTCCAACTTTTTCTTGAAACATTTGTCTGTTTTGCAAAATGTCTCAATATGGTTTCTTTTTTCCATGTTGTTGTTGGGTAGAAAACACCCACACAGATGCAATGAGAATCATTCAGCACTATAGCACATGTAGGCTGTGTTCGGAATATCATACTATCTTATACTACTATTTTTCAGTTATACTAAGTATACTACACAAGTATGCTAGTTTTATGCTATTTTCTACAGAGAACAACTGAATGAGCTACTGCATTTGGCAAAAAATGCAGTATATAGCATAATAGCACACTTTCTGAGATACTGTATCCCACAATGCAGTGTGCAATTCATGACCTTCCATTTCTAGTGTTCTGAATGAACTGGCAGCAAAATCTACTTATTGGTTTTCAAAGAGGTTTACCTGTCCTGAACACTGATGCCATTGGTTGAGCCACTGAGGTACTAGAATAGAGTACAACAGTCTTCCAGGTTTTGGAAGTGAAATTGCCATTCATTTTCACCACATAGAAACTGATCTTAGGCCCTGTTTACACCTGGTATTAAGATGCATTTTGGTTGTTCAGATCACAAGTGGACAAGGGGGAGACATTCTCTTTTACAGCTGGTGTTTTAACCCGTCTCTTTTGTCCACTTTCAACCACTTCTGTCCTGATTTCTTTGATAGGAGGGTCTATGGGTGGTAATTGTATGGGCTTTTTTCACATCTTTCGATCTAATGGATGAAATAAGATCACACAATTTAATGAATGTGGAAAAACACCAGACCACGCTGGACACGGTGAGTGCGTGTTAGAAATCAGGAATGGTAAGAAAACAAACATTGTACTTGGTACGTTTTTCATCTTCAAACCAAACTTTGGTCTTCAGCCAACAGGCTAGCACACTTTAATGTTTAAGCAGGTCAGTAGGTGGAGAGCAGGCTGTGTTTTGTGGCTGTTTGACCACATGAGTGTCTACACTACGAAAGCAATCCGGTCAAATGTGTTTTCCACTACCGCTCTGGAAGTGGTCAAAAGTAGACTAGCTCAAAATGTTTTAGACCCCGTTTAGTGTCGTCCACTTGTGATCCGGTTGACCAAAACAAATTTTAATACCTGGAGTAAACAGGGCCTTAGATTATTATAGGCTATAACTATACGTATAACTATACGTATAGTAAAGAAACCTTTCAAGACAAACCTACCATGAGTTCTGCAGTTATAAATTGATGTAATACACTTCTATCGTATCCTACCATTCAGTGTAATTTAAATTTCAATTGATGAATAACTATGGTGCTTATAAATAATGTAATTAATTATTTTAAATCCCTATGTAAAGTAAGTGCATGGTATAATTCCTACTGGAAACTAAGGCTGCTAAAAAGGTTTTCATATTTGTCATGCTTATTGTTGCATATACTGCTGTTTCACACACTATCTGTAGTTGCAGGCTGTTTACATTGGATAATTTGGTACACAACACTGGCGTGTGAATTTGGTGAAACGCCATTTATGTTGCTCTTGGACAGTGGGCGCATAATAATCGTCTGTAGACAATAGTGGACAGGTGGTTAGGCTATCAGATTCACATTAGTGTTAATGGCAACCTAAATCTTGGGTCTTCCCATGCATTATGTAAATGTAGGAAATGGCACCATATTACTCTTAATATTTGAGCTAATCATGCAAATGTCAGGAGCTGCGTATTAACACTCTGAAGCAATACATCATCCTGCTTACATGATCATTACACATACATATATATTACCTGCTATCAGGATTTCAGCAGTTTTTCATTAAATGTCAAGCACACTTTAAACAATCTTCAGTGGTTTCTGCAGGAATGCTGATCGTTATAAGAGGACTACAACCGTATCTGAGCAGAGTTATCTAAAAGTCGACATATTTTTTGTAAAAATGGGTATATTACATGATCTCTTCCACCATAGAAAGCCAAATACATAAGCTGTATTATATTATTTGATTCACCCACCTCATGAAGAGCGTTTCCCAAACATTCTCAATAAAGTTAGATGTTCGGATGTGTCAAATCTGCATATGTACAATGATGAAAACCATTGAATGTGTTTATTATTAGTATTCGCTGTTACTATTGCTTATAGTTAAGGCTGATTTGAGCAAAGCCTTAAACTTGTTCATGTTTGACGGTTTAAATTGTGTGATTTGTTGAGGTATGGTATTAAGTTTATAAATTATTCTATTTTATGATTTTACTTATAGTGGATGATAATATGGGTAAAAATGTCCTGTAGACCGCATGGTAGTTTTGAATGGGCAAGTGCCACTCGCTTTGTCTCTAAAATGTACCTAGTTTAGATGTACAGTCATGATCATGCATTTAAACTGATGATGATTGTTATTGATTGTGTATTTTATGTGGGTTACAATACAAAGTTGTGATGTAAAACAAGGGACTGTCTGTGATGCCATCCAGCAACTTTAAAACCTAATCAGTGACATTTTACCTAATTACTTTTACATAGACCCGGCTATGTGACCGTTGTATAGTCTCCAAAGAAACTCAAATCTGGAAGCAGTCATGTTGGAACAGCAAAAGTAATATTCAGTTTTCAAATGAAATACTTTCTGTTTGCATTTATATGTTAATATGCATGAAAAACAAAGCTACAAGAAGTATGGCATTTTAAACCCTTTAATCATATTTTCCAAATATAATTATGCATTTCTGTGGTTTGGAAATCCCGGGCAATGAAATAGCAAATAACTTCATCAGGTTGCATGCTTCAGTGTGCATGTTAATATATATATATATATATATATATATATATATATATATATATATATGGGTGTTCCTGAAGTTACAGTAGAGAGATCACCTGATGCATTAATGTTTTATCCTGGGTTGGGTTGATTGGCCGTGTTCCCTCTGGTGATAGCCGGATAAACGCTCTGCTTTAGCCTTACTATGCAGAAAGAAATGCATGTGTGCAGATCAAAGGAACGAGCAAAGACTCTTTAGAGACTCTCGGTGAGTGCAAGATTCGATTGGTCGGTCTGTGGCGGCAGCTGAGTGGAATGCACAGTACCAAGACTTAATATCCAACTTTACGCTTCCTCTCCTTTGACCTTGACAGGGCAGCATTTGGAGTAGGAGCTGCTGAATTAAGATGTCTGCTTCGTTCCATTTGGATACTGTGTTAAATGTTTAATGCACCCTCTAAGTTATTATTTAATACAACCTGGGTGAAAGCAGGATACAATAGCTTGGTGTGTAAGAAATTGTAGAATCTGCTTGTAAACTATTGGATCTAAATAATGGATAGATGGACAGATAGATGGATTTCTGTGTATTTTGGCACTCAAACGGGGATGTTCTATACATTTGTTTTGATAGAGGGAAACAAGATACATTTCTAGCTTCAACATTTAGTTGTTATTTTTTTAAACACGATAAGTATCAGCTCTTTGAAAAGTTGCCCACAATTTGGTTTTCATCCACTGGGGAAAAAAGGGTAAAATTCAACATTTTGGATGTGGAGTTGCATTGGGATCCCCATATCTATGGGATTGAAAAATATAGGGCCTTAAAAGTGAAGATTACAAAAGAAGTTTATTAAAAATGAGAATAGAAGGAAATTGAGATATCTTTAATACTTTTAGAGTTACAGGCATGTAACTCTGCAAAAAGAATATTTATTGCACTCAGACGTGTTCTATGCAATTGTGTTAGAAACAAAATGAGATACATTTCTAGTTTCAACATTATTTGTTCTTCAGATATTCCTCTTTAAAAGAAAAAGTATCAGCTTTATGCAAAGTGACCCACATTTGGTTATGAACCACTGAAAATGTGTACAGTTTACCAATTTACTCATGGAGCCACACTGACATCCCCATATCTCTGGAATTAAAAGTTAAGATACTAAAAGAAAAGTTTGTTAAGAACCAGAATCTAAAAGGATATTAAGATATTGTTAATACTTCTTGAGTTACAGGCATGCAAACTTGAGGCAAAAACCACAAGAAATGCTTTTTGCCATTTTTGAACTGTCACCGTTGGCATATAATGAAACAGATAGCAAAAGTCAACAGATTTTACTAGTAGACATACCAATCTCTGTGTAAAGTCATTTTTGCTGACCTGTAATTTGACTCCAAATCTCAGGTGAAAATTGTCATTTTGACCCCTCGACAAAATAGTGGTTTACTCAGTTAATATACATCGGTGACATTTAATATTTTGGCTTTCATCTCCATTTATGTTTGTCTATCTTCAGAAAAAAATATTAATTAATTCATTCATTTGTTCGTTCGTTCGTTCGTTCGTTCGTTCGTTCGTTCGTTCGTTCCTTCATTCATTCATTCATTCATTCATTCATTCATTCATTCATTCATTCATTCATTCATTCATTCATTCATTCATTCATTCATTCATTCATTCATTTTTGCCTTTTGGCCTATTTGCATTTTATTTTAAGGAAAGTGGAATGTAGACAAAATAGGAAAATAGGGTGAGTGAAGGGGAATGGGATTGGGACATGACCCAGGTCAAACTTAAACCTGGGTTCCCTTGAGTGAACAGCATGTCCTAACATGCAACTCTGACAGAATATGAGAATGTAAATTCATTATTTTCTTTTGTTTTCAGCTTTCAAAGTGCACATTAGGCAAGATATTTAATTATATGATTTTTCAATCAAAATACATGAATAAATGCTTGAGTTTGCAATTTATCAAAAACAGATGTGATGGGCTGTTCAAACTCTTTCCAGTTGGGGAGTAACGTTAATCTCTCCCTTTACAAGAGGACAAAACTTGTTGTCCCAGAGCGTCACTGTCTCTCTCTAGAGTCCACTCTCACCATCTGCTGTTGGCTTATATAAGTGTCTTGTGGGAAAAGCATCGCCCTTGAACAATGCAAGACCCAAAAGACCTCACAGCAGCCACGTTAAGCGCTAACGTCTGTGACAGAAACCACTCAACTTATCACTTCATTGAAGCTGTCAGGCTGCGTGATGGGATTGTGGCTGTTATTTTATAATTAATTTTTTTCTCCTCAGACTGATGACCTGTCAGAATTATGTATTAGTGATGTAATGTGGTTCTGGTCTTGGTTCAGTTCACATAATTCATCTCGTGCTAGAGGCAGCGGGGCACCTTTTTTTTGGCATGTAAAGGTCTGTTGTGATTGGCTGGGAGATTTGACTGTGGCATAAGAGATAATACTGGCTGAGAACAGAGATTTAATTCAGGTGTGGATATGGTGCAGTTCAAGGGAAGGATTTATGATTTCTACTCGTTCTCAGATGGGGTCAGGTGTCTTTTATGAGTGTATGTCATGTGCTGTGTCCAAAATCGCATACTGTCTGAATAGGTATACATTTGAATTTGAATTTACTTATGACATTCGGATGTACTACATCTGCCATATTGTTACTGTTAGCGTCCTAGTGTTCATGACCTACCAGCGTCAGTTGCGTCGCTTCACTGCCATGCATAAATCCTCTCCTGTGGCCTCATGGTACAGTAAAGTGTCTATCATATGCACACTTCAGAATCTCGCCGGAAGTAATAGGTAATTCGGGAACTTTTCGCCTACTATTTTTTGAATAGTATGTATTTGTACATACTACTCTTTTGGCGTACGGTTTTCCGCATACTATATAGTAGGGAAGTATTCATTTTCAGATGCAGCGATAGTCTTCAAACACACCATGCCCTAGCAACCATTCAGAACACCTTAGCAATCACATAGCAACACCCTGGAAACCACCCACACCATCCAGAAAAAAAAATCCTTGTTAATTTTCACCCTCTTTAATTTTCAGCAGGTTTCACTCTTATGCTTGTATGGACAACTTTTAAAGGCCATTTTGTCTATTTTGGAGCATGAGTGTTTGTCTACTTAAAATTTTATGGAAAACGGCAGCCTTAACTATTCTATTATTCTAACTATTAACATTTCCTTTTGTGTTTTACAGAAAAAAATAAGTTCATACAGATTTGGATGAGTAAATGACAGAATTTTCATTTTTGGCTGAACTATACTTTGAGATAAGTCTGTTAACCTTTTCTTTGACATCTGGCACATTGTGTTTTATAGTTTAGCGTGATGTCACATATTGATGGATGTTTAAGTAAACTTAATCTGCCACTTTATCAAACCAAAGCACCTTCTTCTTCCTGCAAATTAATTTGAACTCATCTGATCTGGAGTAAAACCAATATCACCAGCTGTCTGTGATCTTCCCATCTCTAATTATGGTGTGCCTGTTAGGTGTCTCCGGCTGTCTGACTTTGAGAGATCGCTCTTAAAAGCGCAAGCAGTGTCTCAAACGTTCTGCCAATTCCACCACACTTCCAGGTACTGTTAAAGAAGTGATCAAGGTTAGATACTGTCAGCTTTTAATGGCACAGTCTTTGTGTGACATAATGGGCCCTATTTTAACGTTCTGAGCGCATGGTCTGAAGCGCATGGTGCAGGTGCACTAAGGGCGTGCTGTGTCCGAATCCACTTTTGCTAGTTTAACGATGGAAAAAACTTTAAGGGTTGTACATATTCTCTTAATGAGTCATGGGTGTGTTTTGGCCATAATGTGCATTAAACCAATCAGAGTCTCATCTCCCATTCCCTTTAAAAGCCAGTTGTGCTTAGCCTAGAAATCTAGATGCACGCTAGTGGCAGCAAATCTAATTTGTCACGAGTGTAGTCTAGCATCTCTCAGTAGACCTGCGAGCTGGAAAAACCAAACTCTGGTCAGGCCAATCACATCGTGTATAGAGTTGGTGGGCGGGCTTAGCATAATGACGGCAGAGTTGCAGACTTCCGTGTGCTACTTAAAAACAAAGAAGCTGGCGAACAGCTGTCTTTCGAATCGCCTTTGGGCGTGACTCTGGGAGACTTGTTGTTAAACTTTTCTTTCAGAAAAGAACAAAGAACGGCACTGAAGTCATTCTTAAAAAAGGAAGATGTGTTCGGAGTTTTGCCGACCGGATACGGCGAAAGTTTAATCTATCAACTAGCTCGGCTTCACCTTCTTCGTTGCTCTGGTTGGTTGTAGCTATCCTATTGCGTGCAGAGGGAATTTGAAAGACAACCGTTTATCCCGCCTCTCGGATTGAGCTCTGCCAATGGTGAGTTCCCAGACCCAACATCTTGATGTGGGTCTGGCTCGTCAGGCTAAGTTGCCCTTGCACCGTTTTGGGATTAGTAGTGGGAAGTTCGGATCATTTTACTGACTTGGATCTTTGAATCTCGTTCAGCAAAATGAACAAATCTTTTTTCCAAATAATTTTGTTAATTTCAGCAGAATCTAATTAAAATGATACATGTTACATTTTCCAACACATTTAGTACTTTTGGAATAAAAAATAAACTATAAGCTAATGCAGCCATGGCCAAACTTTGAGAAAGAAATGATTACTTAATTGCTTAGCTAGGTCTTAATCAGGCTATGTATACAGTCTGTTAGTTCACCTCACCTCCCGATCCAAATCGTTCTTTCTTTTGTCACTTCACATTTAATCACGTCTGTTCACCTCTCGTGTCTTCGGGTTTGAGCCGTTCCGTCATCACGTCTGATCTGGGCCGTGACAGTCACCTGAAACAGAAAAGATTAGTTCACCTCTCGTGTCTTCGGGTTGTGAATTAACATATTTCTGTATCCAACACAGCTGTCACGTCACGTGACAAAAGAACGCGACTCGACTGACTCGAGAGATGAACTAAACATTTCTGTTTCCAGTACATTGAACGAACGACTCGAACCCGAAGACTCGAGAGATGGACTAAACATTTCTGTTTCCGGTACATTGAACGAACGACTCGAACCCGAAGACTCGAGAGATGAACTAATCTTTTCTGTTTCCGGTACACTGAACGAACGACTCGAACCCGAAGACTCGAGAGATGAACTAATCTTTTCTGTTTCCGGTACACTGAGCGAACGACTCGAACCGAAGGCTCGAGAGATGAACTAATCTTTTCTGTTTCGGTACATTGAACGAACGACTCGAACCCGAAGACTCGAGAGATGAACTAATCTTTTCTGTTTCCGGTACACTGAACGAACGACTCGAACCCGAAGACTCGAGAGATGAACTAATCTTTTCTGTTTCCGGTACATTGAACGAACGACTCGAACCCGAAGACTCGAGAGATGAACTAATCTTTTCTGTTTCCGGTACATTGAACGAACGACTCGAACCCGAAGACTCGAGAGATGAACTAATCTTTTCTGTTTCCTGTACAGAACATATGGGATGTTACCCCATATGAACATACTTAAGCTGGTTACCCCGCAGGTTACCCCGCAGAACATATGGTCAACACAAAATGAACGAATCGCTCTCTGAGACAACTCGTTGCTCTCGAGTCATATTAAAGATTTGTTCAAAATGAACGAATCGTTCATGAACGACACATCACTATTTGGTATTTACATGGCGGAAATTGTGAGCTGAAAGATGCTTCTCCAGAGAGGAATCCTTTTATTTTTAATATTTAAAAATGTTTGTGTGCTGCTTCGTGTCCCTGTGTGTAATAAGCAGAGTGTACGCGCGTTGTGTACCTGCCTATAGGCGCATATTACTAGCGCAAAACACAAAAAATACCGCGCTATTGACTTTAGAGCAGGTTTTTGTTGGTCAATTGTGCAGTCGTTTTCAGTTCCTCAAAATAGCAGCATGCGCTGACAGACACATCTGTGCTTCTAAAGGTAGGCCTATTGTTTTTGGATAATATATTAATATAATATCCCATACATTATCAGAGCTTTGGCAGACAGAATTATTATATTTTTTAGACATTATACAGGTTAATTAATAGATTATAGCCTAATTAATGTTATTATTAATTTATCATTTAGCTAGGCTATATTAATCATACATAATAAATAATACTGTCATATAAAGTTTATGACATTTAAAAAAAAAAATTGGATAAAAATGGGACAAATAATTACATAATAATATAGTCATAATTTAAGTAAATTGATTAAAAAAATGCATTTTTGCATTTCAGAATTATCAAAAAGTGATTACTGGTTCAGAATGACTGCTTAAAGGGATAGTTCACCCAAAAATTTAAATTCTGTCATCATTTACTCTCCCTCAAGTTGTTCCAAACCTGTATACATTTCTTTGTTATGTTGAACACATAGGAAGATTCATTCCTACTATGGAAGTCAGTGGTGCCCCCAAAGCAGGGGTTTGTGTTCTTCTTTTGTGTTCAGCAGAAGAAATAAACTCATACAGGTTTGGAACATCATGAGGGCGAGTAAATGATGACAGAATTTTCATTTTTGGGTGAACTATCCCGTTAAAGTGCACCAAATAGGCTACTAAAGAGTTCTTTAGAAAGAAATAAAATAATCAAATGTAAAATCATATAAAATGTGTTCTGTGGCAAGTTCATATACTTGAACTCACGTTTTCTTATGGTTCATTGTTGAGCTGTCAAGTTGTCATTGTTGAAATAATCAGTTCATGACTTATTCTTTATTTGTGTCATTGAAGTCCTTGATGCAGTTGTTTTTGTTTTTGGGGGGTCTGGGTGTCGTGAATGCCTGGGTGTCCCTTATTTTGCCACACTGATGGTGGCAACCCTAGCTGGATGTGAAAATGACAATTACAATTTGTATATTTACAAAAGCTAACAAATGCACATTTGTCATGTTGCCAAGTCCATTTATTTTGTAGCTAACTATCGTAACATATTTTTTCCATTTGCTTTGTGTGTGTAATTTTACTCTGTTTGGCTTTTTTTCATACAGCAAAATAATTTTCAAATCCAACTTTTGGGACCACACTGACCAAAATATATTTTTTTTATTATTAATTTTTGTGTTTTATAACTGTTTTTGCTTTTTAGACTACTATGGAGTCCGATACTCAGACTAGATTTAAATCATATTTCATTTGATTATTTATTATGTTTTGTATTTATATTTATTGTTTTATTTATTGCTCTTCAGACTTGATAGATATCAGATTTGATACAGCAACTAAATTTTTAATTAAATTGTATTATTTACGTTTAATATTTTTCATAATCTTTTATTTTATTGCTCTTCAGATTCTTTTACTGCCTCTCTGAACAAAGCTTAAAGGACTTGTATTGAATGCTGTAGTTCACACTCACGCTGGCATCCTGACAGCGCTCAGGGTCCAGACAATAACAGGCAATTCATAATCTTACAGGGAAAAGAGATCACACCTGGATTGGCTGCAGATAAAGGGATTTTTGAGGTCTAAAGAGTCATATGGCGCTGTATGATGAATTAGAGTGAAAATATCTCTCAGCTGTATCCCATGATGATTATTTGTCTTTTCATTCAGATGTTTAAATTAGTAAACAGCTTTGTAGTATAAGAAATGATGATGAGGTCAGATTTTACAGGGGTCTACAGTTTATCTTATGCATGACAACAGAAAATTAAATGTCAAAAGGTCTCGTGTAAATATCGCATTTATTGTGCGGAGATAGCGGAGTTGATGACACGAATGCAAATATCCTTGGTGGTAAGGTGCTGAGCATGTATTAACCTTCTCATGTGTAAATCAAAGAACAAGGGTCAGTGGTCAGGAAGAGGGAGATCTTTTAAATCCATTTGACAGCGTAATAATAGCGGGCCCAGGACAGAACCATGAGGCACTCCCATCAGAACTAGCTTTGTGTCACAATACTGTGATTGAATTAAAGTTCAGGACAAAGGACAAAGGATGATGGAGCTCTTTCATTCATAGATTTATATTCAGAAGGTCAACTCCGGGCCGGGAAATCCAGCTCTTTGAAGGTGCAATATGATTTTCTTTTTTCCTATGCATGTAATTCTCATCAGACACATATATGAATCTGGAGGTTGGTTATGGTTACAGTGACCCAGATTAATCATCACAACTATATACACCATTCAGATTTGCATTGCTCAATTAAAGTGTTCATGAGTAACGATAGGTCTTTGCACAATTCATCTCCATAGTGTCACTGCAAAAACGTTTCCTCCTATTATCCAGCTCTCCTGACATGATTTGGCCAACTTACACCTCCCTCCTATCCAAAAATAATCGTAGCTGCTCAGTCAGGTGGCCCCTGGCTGTGGTCCTTCTGTGTGCATGAGCCTGACCCATTTACCGCCTTTGTGGAGAAAAATGACAAAGCTGACATCATTTCCTCATCAGGTCCGCACCTTTCCCACAGGAGCTTGAGGGAAAGGGAAGACTGCGGCACTACTAGACTGAAGTGCAGGCATTGTAAAAGCTAGTACAGAATGCTGCTTTGATAGCGGTTTGCGTGTTCATCAGTGTCTGTTGTCATGTTTGGCTCTTAACATACTTCCCTTCCTAGCAGGTCTTTATATGTCATTGTGCTGAACGATATGTATTTAACTTTCACTTAAAGAGGTCATAAAGAATCAAATTTACCATTACCATATGCCATTATCATTTGAGATAAAAGAGTGTACTGTGAAATATGATACAGTACAGTACTTTCTGAAAGGGAATTTATTGAAACCAAGCTGCACTTTTTGATTTAGGTTTAATTAAATGTATAATTAAAACTACTACTACTAACAGTAAAATTATTGTTGTTATAATTATTAATTATTAATTTTGATATTAAGAATTGTTTATAACAATAAGAAAACAACACAGAATAACTAAAATAAATGATTAAACTTTTTTTTTCAAATACATTTTTATGTTTTTTTTAAAGAAATGGTCAACAAAACAATTACAACAGAATAGACAGACAGACCGACAGACCGACAGACCGACAGACCGACAGACAGACAGACAGACAGACAGACAGACAGACAGACAGACAGATAGATAGATAGATAGATAGATAGATAGATAGATAGATAGATAGATAGATATAGATAGATAGATAGATAGATAGATAGATAGATGCATAGATAGACAGACGGACGGACATAGATAGACAGACAGATGGACAAATGAATGGATGAATATATATATGGCACAGTAGCCTATAAGCTTTCAGAAATAGCTTTTAAATAACTTGTTCTCCAGTCCAAATAGAGCATTTATAGAAACCTTTGATTAGATTTTAATTAAAAAATAGAACTAATAATAATTATTATATTTTTATTAAGATTTTCATTTTAATATCATGTTTTATAATGTATTATACCCCTTTAAATTAAAATCAGGAATTGTTACTGACAGTATGCTTATGTTCTGCAATGATCACAAGATATGAAGCCAAGTAGTTCATATTTATGAGAGACTAATTAGATGTGTAGATGTTTGTTAGGCGAGGATTTTGTAGATCTTTGGAGCGTGAGCATATTTGCATGAAGGAAAGCTCTTGCGCTCAAATTGTGCTAGAAGGGAACCGTTTGTCCCCCCGCTGTACGCAAACCTGTGGGACCCTGAAAATTACAAATCCATTTACGTGCTGAGGGCTGCATGTGTGAAGGTGTCCATCGCTTCGGCTCTGTGTGCTCAGGTTTGAAAATGTGGCATGACAGTTTCCCAACCATGAGGCTCCACCAATAATTGTCTCACTCTGAGATGCAGATGACTTCCTCTGTTTTCCTGGAGGAAATTGTTTTCGCAACGCGAGTGAATCGCTCAATTCTAAATGAGACTCAGAAACAGAATTTAATGCAACCTAAAAATCTTAAAAATTTAAAGGAATAGTTTCCCCAAAAATGTAAATTATTTTACTCACTTTACTTTTGTGTTCCACGGAAGAAAGTTATACAGGTTTGGAATGATGTGAGGATTAGTAAATGATAGCCAAATTTAAATTTCTGGATGAATCATCCCTTCAAATGTTCCCCACTTTTCTGAAAATACTATACATTTCATGTTTAAAGTTCATGTTCAATCCCTGAGAGCAAGAAGAAGCCCATGAATTATCACCATTGTGCCCTTGAGGAAGACACTTAACCCCAGGTTACTCTAGGGGATTGTCTTTTTTTATAGGGGGATGCCAAATTAATTTTAGGTCAAGGGCTAGATTGAAAAAATTAAATTTATGTGGGCCAATTTTTAGGACTAAAAAGAATTACAGATTGGAAGATATTCCACCAACCCAGCTTGTATGGCAACAAATAAATTCTATTCTATTCTATTCTATTCTATTCTATTCTATTCTATTCTATTCTATTCTATTCTATTCTATTCTATTTGCAAGCCTAATAGTCATCTGCCCTTTCTGTTCCTACTTTTTCTCTCATTATTTAATTGTTAGCGTTTATATACACGTTCATTAATTTTCTCTCTGATAGTTAATCACTTTAATCATCTAGAGAACTGTTCATTGTGCTTTTGATTTATAGCCCTCTAAACATGTCCAGTTCTGGAGGGAAAACTCAGAGCTCAATGTCACCTATAAAAGAGGCACCTTTAAATGGACTTAATTGTGGTTTATAATGTAAGTTTGGGCATTTCAATAACATGTAATGTAAATTTATATATATTAA
Source organism: Paracanthobrama guichenoti (assembly GCA_018749465.1). Taxonomy (NCBI): domain Eukaryota; kingdom Metazoa; phylum Chordata; class Actinopteri; order Cypriniformes; family Gobionidae; genus Paracanthobrama; species Paracanthobrama guichenoti. The sequence continues at coordinate 2,165,617 of CM031950.1, read as the reverse complement.
ACCTTACTGAGATATAGCCAAGGTGACAGCTAGCCCTAGTCTCCCTTGTATAATACCAAAAAAATGAGACTTAAGACAAATTATACATTGGCTATATCTCAGTAAGGTTTTGATTCAAAATTGTTACAAAAAACTTAAATTAGAAGTTTTCATAATAATTAATAAGTTGGGGCATGTTGTTACAGTCTTTCTACCCTATGCTGAGAAATATTCACTAGAGTAAAAAGTGTGACAACTAAACCCAGTCTCCTCTATATCATAACACCAACAGCCACAATTTTGGGGACAAAGTTATTAGTGTTGACCTGATTATGCAACAGTGTGTTATGAATTAAATATACCTTGAGACATTTATATATTTGCTATATTTAGGTCTCATGAGCTACAGGGTATAAGAAAGGAGGCAAAGTGCTTCTACATGTTCACTTTATCAGCTTTAAAAAATGGTGTGCGCTTCATCACTTTATCCCATGGGTTTACATTGTGTTCCAGAAAGATTAGTTATCATGACTTTTTCGATGTTTGCAAAGGAACACGAATTATCCGAGTTCAAGCTGTTAATTTTCAGAGGTCTAAGATGCTAATAATGCTTCAGAATGGAATCTAACGTGCACATTGAGCTCTTGTCGCATGTGTGGCAGTCCACAGATCTTTAATTAGACATTTCCACAGCTTAGAATGTGGAGTCAAATTAAGTCCCTACCATTTCCCCTCATCCCAGAGACCATTATCACCTTCCTGCAGGATTGGAAAAGACTTTCATTTACAGCCCCAGCTTTATCTGCCAGTAATCATGACAAATGGCAGCCGTGTAACACTTTTTTATTTTGAGCACTTGTCTGACCTGGCAGCACTACGTTCCTGTGTTCCTGGCCAGCCATCGTGGGTTTAAATTGAACCGTTGGTGCATGTGCTTGACTGTCTGGACATAGCCAACATATGAGTTGGGAGAAACCTGACAGATCCATGCACCGACACTGTAGCATTTTTCATTTAGCCTTATATGCTTCTTTAGGTCCTAGTTTGCAGTGGGTGGTAAACATAAGCTTTTTTAAATCTTAAAATAGCCATGTTGTACATTTTTGTTGGACTGAGTAAACCCAGCCTGATCTTCTGGCGATTTGATTTCGCCCCGCAGCTCAGTCTGGAAACCTGTACATTCATTTCTACTGCTTCTGTTACACTTTTACGGGAACCAATCACAGACTGGCTTATCCACCTGGCATGCTATTGGCGGGTTTAACACGATGACGGATAGAGAAGCGATGGGTCGTTGCCGTTGATCATGCCTCTTGTGGTCTGATTGGTTGAAGTACTGTCCAATTGTGTACAGTGTCATTTTTAATTGTGTCTCTTGTGCAGCAGAAAATACAGAGCAGACTCCCCAGACCAATGTTCAATCTTAAATTGAGCTTGGTCTGGTGATAGCCAGACAACATTTCTGTAGCATGTTAAGTCACCTTTTAATGACTTCTTTCCAATTGATTTTTATTTTCTGCCTCTGACCAGGCTTGGGAAATTAAATGAAATTTCAGTCAGAATCTTATCACTGGCGTTTGTTCCAGAAGTATTTTTTTTCCATTAAATTTCTCCCATAGTGATTAAAACAATTCTTCATTAAAGGTGTACTGTGTAAATTTTAGCAGCATCTAGCTTTGAGGTTGTGAATTGCAACCGCCCAACGCTCACCCCTCCCTTTTGAAGCACATAGAGAAGCTACGGTGGCTGACACAGGACAAAGATGTCGTCGTCTGAAACAGCAGAGAGTAGCTAGCGCTCTGTAGAGCAGTTTGTCCTTTTAGGGCCACTGTAGAAACATGATGGCGCAAAATGGTGACTTCACTGTAAGGGCACCCGTGGTGTATGCAGATAGAAATGGCTCATTCTAAGGTAATAAAAACATAACGGTACATTATGTAACGGTATTATGTAAGGTCTTTATACACCACTGAAAACATAGTTATGTATATTATATTGCATTTCTGTCAACAGATAAATACTACACTGCACTTTTAAAGTGTTATATGCCATGAACCAAGCCAACCAGCTATGATATCATAACATTGCAAGCTTTGATTTGAAGCATAAAAGTATTTGAAAATACTTAGTGGCTTTAGTAAGGGAAAGAACAATCCCATGATCCCGTGAAGCATAGCGAACAGCATAATCGAATTAAAAACAATGGAGAAATATTAAACTACTCATTTAAAAATGTTGATTACTGTATATATAAAAACAATATATTTTAAGTGTATTGCAAAATATGCATATGTATACAAATATGTAAGTATTCTGAGAGCACAAGGAAGCCGATTTGATTGCTTCATGGGAGTGGGAGGAGCTAATTGCTAATAGGAGCTATTTTGGAGAATTTTCTGTACAGCATCATCAGTTTTTCACCACAAATTCCGCTGTTAAACATAATTATTATAAAAATAAGTTGAAATAATTCAGGTTGACAGCTTCAACAGATGCAACTCACAGTAGTTCTGTCTTTAAAGGTTTATAAGTTATCATTAAAAAACAAATGAATGAGTTTTTACTTACGGAACCCGACTGTTGCAAAACGCTGGAAAACACAATGTGAGTTACTCTGGTGTTTTGCGCACACATACTGCAGTGTGAAACGTATTATAAAAGGCTTTTTTTTGTGCTACTGTACCTTTAAGACTTTTATGTGTTCATGACTTTATTATGACCTTTTAGCATGTGATGTTTAAGGGTCAAGTTGCTGAATACTGAATAGGTATTGATGATCTCTCAGAATGTGCTCATGGATGTGACTTTAATAACGTGACAATTATTTCAGCGTAGTTTTTTCATGAATGAGAGTGGACTAAGAGCATTTTGTTGTAAACAACACAGTCATTGTAGCCTTTTGTTGTACATACATTTTATGACATTCATTCATATGGCAGATATGCAAATTAGTTTAAACTAATCTGAATCCAAAACAAGAATTAGTTTAAACTAATCTGTTCTGTCTAAAATAAGGTTTTATAAACGTTCCTTTTGACCTGTACTTTTGGCCTTCTCTTCACATGCCAGATGGTCAGAACTGGCAACAGACTTTCAGAAATAAAACTTTGGATACTGTTGTCATGTTTGCACTCTCGGCTCATAAACTAAAGCACTGAGATTAGATTCAAGTGCAGCATATGGAACATACAGATGTCGTAGCTATAGCTGGGTTTATATGGGTTTTCAACAGGGTGTGGTGTAGGCAGGTGGTGTAAACAATCAGCTATCTGGGGCTGAAGGAGGAACATGAATTCCCAGTCCATTCTCCTGCAATTTTTATGCGCTTCCTATTAATAAGTCATCACAAAATATTACACGTCCTTGATGAAGTAACGCTAAAAGCCAAGAGGCAGTTTAGTATTTGCTGTGGACCTTTTTGTTTGAGAACCCTTTTGTTATTCATGTAACTATGGTCCAGATTTACTACAAATTTTAAAAAAGATTTACGGCAAATTAGCACAGGAGCACAATTCCAAAAAAGCGCCGATTGGAGCGTCTACTGACGACACGCAAATGAAAGAACACAGACGCAGCCAGATAATTTCCATAATGACAACACAATCTACCGAGAGAAGCACAATTTAGAGCCTGGTTTAATACATGCTTTTTTGGGGGAGTAAATAATGGCGCAAACACCAGTATTTTGATTAGCGCAAGCCTTAGTAAATCACCTTGCATGCTTCATTTAAATACTCTCCTCCAATAAATGTTGCGTCTGACAGGAAAACTCCTACAAATGCATATGCAATAAGGTCAGCCACAAAAATAACTGTCCACGCCTTTTCAACACATATTTTTCACTGCGTGTCTTTAGTAAATCCTGACAGTAGTTTTTTTTTTAACACCAAAAGAGGGTTTTGTGCTGGCACAAGCTGCTAGTAAATCTGGCCCTTATTGTAAAACAATGTTACGGAGTTGGAGTTTATATGTAAGGGTAATCCATGCACTTTAATGCACTTCATGTCGGGCAGTTCTTTGCCTCCACGTCATGCATTAAAATCTTTTACAGCTGCTTATACCATGGTCATTTGCCAGAGAGAGAGAGAGAGAGAGAGAGAGAGATTCGTACCTGAATCTGTTCAGCGTCTCTCTCTATTAACAGTAAAGCTTCATGTGTTTAATTACTTCAAAATAGTGATGTAACCCCCTCATTGCTGAGAAATATGATGTAGTGAAGCTATTTTATTACTAAAAGTCACGGGGCACTGTTGATAAGTTTCTGTGCTCTTGAATGTTTCTCTGTGTGCGCAGTGCAATTTGCGCTCTCTGTGTGCGAGTGACGTATGAGCATGTGCGCTTCAATGAAAACAGCGCATTAATATAGAAGGGTGATTAATTGACTTGTAACTGCCTGTGCATTAAATGGTTTTATTGCACACCTTCCAGCCAATCAGAATCAAGTATTCAGACAGACCATGGTATATATAAAAAAATTAAAAATAAATATATATATATATATTACAATAATTAATATTTCTCAGAAATAGACTTTCCACAAATGTTCTTCAAATGCTTGGTTGCATTGGTGTTTGTCTCTCTCTCTAAGGGTTCAGATGCCTTCCTTCAGCATTTCTCTGGCCAAATCTTCAATAAAATGACACTTTTTCATTCAATTAAATTTATGTCCATTCTTATATTGCAGATGGATGGAGATCTAGTGGTCTGATGATAGAATAGGGAATGAATTTTCATCTATTATACTGAAACTGTCGAGTAATTCTTTTCAGCTTGGCTGGCATTGTTAAATTTTGGAAAATTGTTGAGTACGTCGTCTGTCTTCAGTCAACACAAAATCAACTCTCTTTATACATATTCCTGGTCTTACTGTGAATGGATGCTGCTAATCTAAAGGCACACGCATAGTGAGTTGATATATTTCACAATATTGAATGAAATATACATTTCTTTATTATCAGTTTTTCCAGCTTTCGCCACCAACTTTGATTTATTTATTTTTGTTCACTGAGCCGTTGCAATGCATTTTGGGATTACATGCCATGCTGCCTTAGAATGTAGTGTCAGAGTAATAACCTTTTGCAACGTTGTTTGTGTCGGGAACACTCTCATGATGCCTGATAGTAGGCAGCACACTATAAAGTGGTCAAGGGATGATGTCAAAGCCCAGAAGACTAATTCACCAGTGGTTTCCTTGAGATTTTCCTATAGGATTTTTTTCCCAATTTATGGGTACAATAAGGTCTGTGGTAAACAGTGTTAGGGAATGTTACTTTTAAAAGTAATGTGTTACAAACAATTGTGTCAGGAGCAAAGACATTGGTTAATAAAGTGAGATTAAATACATAAAGTACGTTTGTGTTATTTAACATATTTATAAGCAAATAAGCCCCGCCTTCTAAATGAAAGAGCCAATTGTTGATTAGTAAAGTCTTCACGTCACTGCAGCCGCGGTTAGAAGCTCCGGTTGCTATAGAAACAGGCAGTGTTCTGAGATGTGCGCTTAGGACTGTGTATGCGCATTAGCTTTGCCCAGGCTGAAAAATGCAGTTTTGTGTCATGATTCGAACGTTTAGAAACAAAACGTAGACGGTTGTTGTCAGATTTCATTGGTAATTACAGATATGAAATGTAATCGCAAGCTTGACGAACAGTTTTGGAGAATTTTATGTTTCCCCACTCAAAGAGATAGGAGCTGCACTTGCATGCCTGAGAGGCGTTTCAAAGATGGCCGCCAAGTGAAATGACTTGTCTTAAAAGGACTTTGCCCCCATCCTAAAATTTAAAAGGCAGCTATACATTTTTATGTATAAAGACCCAATTTATACTGTCAAGAATAAATATTAGAAACTTGTAAAATATTATTTGGAAAATATTGAATTTGTTCAGTTATTTAAGTTTATTATATATATATATATATATATATATATATATATATATATATATATATATATATATATATATATATATATATATATATATATATATATATATATATATATATATATATATTCTCACTATATACTGTATTGTTTATTTATTTGCTTGTTTTAATACAATTTTTTGTATTTATTTTATTCATTTGTTAATATGTTTTTTTGTTATTTTAATCTAATATTTTCATATATTATATATATATATATATATATATATATATATATATATATATATATATATATATATATATATATATATATATATATATATATATATATATATATATATATATATATATATATTTATTTATTTTAATATATATTTATTAATCTATTTTTAAATATTTTTACATTTTTCTATAAACATTTCCACAGACCCCTAGCACTTCCTTGTGGCCCCTGGAGGTCCCCTGACCCCTGTTTGAATACCCCTGAGGTATTGCACAATTGTCTTTTTGCATATCTCACATTCTAGTAGAATCACACATTTGATGTTTGCAGATAAAATCCTGCCGTTATTGAAGAACGTTTCTCCCTTGTTCCTGATGAGTCCTTTTTCCTTACAGGAATAAACCACAGCTTTTGTAGTCTCTTTAGTTCACTGATGATATTTGTGAGCGGGTGGTCCGTTTAACCTGTGGATGACACATATATCTTGTGGAAGAGGCCTTTCAGCATGCTGGCAGCATCGCCGTCAGCTTTCCATTCATGGAGGTCTGCTGGAAGTCAAGCCTATGATTAGTTCTGTTTGTTTGGCTTCAAAGCTTTGATAAAAAAAAGGAAAGATCGTGAAACAGCAGTCAGATCCTAATTTGTGTCCTGTCCCAATAGGTGGAACGTGAGCAGAGATCAGAAACAAACAGGAGACAGAATCTGGCCCTAAAGCTTTTATAGTAAGTTACTATTTAATGCACACAGAATCCAAAAATAATGACCCCATGGGTGATCCTCCAGTCATTTTCTGCTGAGCCGACTTGAAGGTGTATTAATATTGTGGCCACAGAAAGCGCTAAATAAACCTAGTGTCTATAAATAGCTTTAATTTCTGTTGTTCTCCCTGTGAAGAGATTAGGTTTCAGAGCAAGACTATCTTTTCTCACTTTCTCAAGCAGATTTGACGTTCACGCCTCTCTCTGCTGCAGTCATCTGATCACATGACGCATGAAAACCAGTCAAAAAGCTGTTTTTCTGATTCTGACATCTCCATATAACCATATGCACACCCCACGCATCTCTCTCTCGTCTGAAGCTCTCTGGTGAAATGTGTAGCTATAATTTGTTGATATGGTGTTTAATATCTGGAGTTTATGAAGCCAAACTATACTTTTTTCCAGATTCATTGTCTGTGAGCAAGTTGTCCTGTTATAACCTCATTTTGTATTGACTTTCTACCTCAGTGTCTTCATAACAAATGAGCTTCACAGTCCATTTGACCGTCTCTGCTTTTGTAAGTATCTAGAAGCAGATTTTAAAGCAACATTATTAGATGCAAAAATAAAATAGAATAGTGCACAGTTTGAGAACTGACATATAAAAAAAAGATTTCCATACGCACTTTTTTTCACTTTTTTTGTTCACTTGTTTTCCTTTAAAAAAATTTAAACATTCTTACTTACATTTACTGGAGAAGAAAAATAACATGATATTAATTCTCGTTACCTGAAAAATGTACTAAATTGAATTGAGTTTATACTTAAGGCAAGACACTACTGTATCTGTCAATTTTGAGATTTTTCATAGTGTTTTTCAGACTGGTGAAAAAAACAAATGTATGCAAATGTGTGCATATTTAATTAGACAATGTCTAATTTGCATATTTAAACATAACATTTCAGAAAACTTGTAATACAAAATTTTGCAATTCTTTATGTAATCAATCAACTGGGGAAGTAAGATATCTATTTGTTATTTTTTTACCCTATTCACCTGGGGTGTTGTATTTATGAGTATCTATTGACAGAATATAATATACATAACTATGTTTTCAGTGGTGTATAAAGACCTTACATAATGAACCATTACATAATGAATCGTTATGTTTTTATTACCTTAGAATGAGCCATTTCTATCTACATACACCACGGGTGCCCTTACAGTGAAGTCGCCATTTTGCGCCGCCATGTTTCTACAGTAGCCCTAAATGGTCAAACTGGCTACTCTCTGCTGTCTCACACCGTGTCCTAACTAGACGCGATGCGATAAGATTCCAGTGTCCAGCAATTTGTCTGTCCACACCAAACACGACGCGACTACGAGATGCGACAAAATCAATCAAAAACCACAGCCAATCAGAACAGCGTGTGGGTGGGCTCTCGCGGCAAGTGTAGGCGATGGCACCAGAGATTTATCTTGACGGCGCAAGGAAATGGATAAGTACATAATCAAATTCACAAATATTACAGCATTTAAACATTACTAAAAATACATACTGAGTTACTAAAACAATATTTGTCATATAATATACTTGTTTGTTCACAGTTTGAACGTTCTTGTTTCCATTTGTTTAATTTCAAGATCTGAGGTGAATTATCCATTGTTGCTTTTAGTACGACTATGTTACAAAGCTGGGAGCACTAAATGATATTCAAAGTCACATTACATGCTTTTAACATTAAATAAAACACATAAAAATTACCTGAGATTATCATTGCCATATTTTGTGTTGTTGTTCCAGCCGCGGTGTTGCAGAAATAGAAACCATTTCCACAATATAATCTTTGTGCGTCGCAGTCGTGGCTGGTTAGGACACGTTGTGTAGTTAGGACACAATGTCAGACGATGACATCTTTGTCCTGTGTCGGCCACCATAGCTTCTTTATTTGCTTCAAAAGGGAGGGGTGAGCGGTGGGCGGTTGCAAACCTCACCACTAGATGCCGCTAAAATTTACACAGTTAAAAGAAGAAAAAAATCTACCAGTGGGGTAAGAAAACTTAATTCAATGGGAAAACAAGATTGTTTTTCTTTTTTAGGCAGAACGATTTTTCAGAAAGCAAGACTTAATATCTTGTAATTTTGCTTCTCCAGTAAATGTGTCTTGATTTAAAAATCTTAGAAAGATAAGACAAGACAAAAACACTGAGTAAGTAGTTTGCAGTGTGCTTCTCTAGTCACCATTGAATTGTATGATTATCATATTCATATACCATAGTTTTACCCAAGTATTACTTCAGAGAATACCTTCATGGTGTGCAAAACCCCAGGTATTACCATTGTGTCATCTCCAGTAAATCCTCTGTAGGGCTTTGGTACTTCAATGCAGTTGTAGAACAACACTTTCTCTTGAAGAGTTGAAGCGTGTGGCTGCTTTGCTCCGATCGGGTGTGCGTCACCCTGAGGAGTCATGCTGATGGGTAGAGATAGATATCCTGCCACATCTGACTTTCTCTACTGGCCTATTCTTCCTATTAGCACGATCACTGAAGCACTTTTGAACATCAGCTTACTTTCCACTCTTCCGTCCTCTTCTCCACAATTGCCCTCATCCGGTCATTCATCCCCATTAGCTCATTCATTAGGGAAAGCTTCAAGAAGATTTTCTTTTTCTACTTAATGCCAATATAAGTAGTGGTCATTATTATTAAACTTTAATGCATTACTTTTTTCCCCATACATTTTATTTCCTGTATCAGTGCTATTGTCTTGTTTTCCACTAAAAACATCAAAAGATACAAATCTAAGCAGCAAGATTTATTTCTACAGTGGACTTGAATCTGTCTTTGGTGTAATGGAGACTTCTCTTGCTGATCGCAGTCAATTTTTATTGTTTTTATGGATAGTCACAGATCCAAGGTTGGTCCTATTAGTACTGGTGTCCCCCAGGGCTCAATTCTCGGCCCTTTGCTTTTTAGCATTTACTTTCATGTTACTCACATGTATTTTCCTACTATGTCAACTATTATGTTCCGTTGACCTTAACTACGCTGTGATGCATAGATTTATATTCACTCCAAACCTGGTCAATATGTGGACTTTTCCCATCTTTCCAGTTGTGTTTCGGAAATTAAGATATGGATGTCTAACAATGACCTGTGCTTGGGAGTTCCATAACTGAAGTCATGCTTCTTGGCTGTCCTCATCAACCGCGTAATGCTGGTTCTTTAGCTTTGTCTGTTGATGGTGTTGCCTTGTTGTTTCAATGTTATTTTTGTGCAGAACACTTTTAAGACCTTGTTCTTTCATCTCAGAAGTATTTCACGTCTACGACCTGTGTTGTCATTCTCTGTTGCTGAAAGGTTGATTAACTTTTGTTTTCTCACGTATAGACTATTGTAATGCTCTTCTCGTTGGGGTTTCTAAATCTTCTATTAACAATCTTGCATTGACTCCCTGTTAGATACCATGTTAACATATATGGCACTGCATGAATTAGCTCCTCGGTACTTGGTCGAGCTTCTAACTCCTTATACACCATCGCAACTTGTAATCTTCTCAAAGGGTTTTTAGTCATTCCTAAAACACGACTTTGTTCTAGGGGTGACAGCCTTCTCATTTTACTATATGCCCCAAAATTGTGGAATTCTCTCCCGGTTGACATTAGGGAGCAAATTCGTTAGGCTTTTTTTTTTTTTTTAAATCTCGTCTTGAAACTTTTTATTTCAGGATTGCTTTTATTTTGTTGTTTAATTATTCAGTGTTATTCCATGTTTCTTATTTTGTGCATTTGTTTGGTATTTCATGTGTTTTAATTCATATTGTTGTGTTTGCTTGTCTTGTAAAGAACCAGGGTTAATAATATTTTTTAAATATATATATATATATATATATATATATATATATATATATATATATATATATATATATATATATATATATATATATATATATATATGTATATATATATATATATATATATATATATATATATATATATATATATATATATATATATATATATATATATATATATATATATATATATATATATATATATGTATGTATATAATGTTTTTAAATATTTATATATAAAATGTAATTATATATATTAACCTGGTTGTTTGCTTGAAATAAACGTTAACAGAAATTAAATAAAATGTAAAAAAACTAAAACTTTTATTTCAGCAACATTTCACATTTTCATTTAGTTTAACTAAAACTAAAATGAATGAAAACTATATAGAGATATTTAAAAAAACTATTATAAATTACAAAAATGCAAAAAGTACTAAAACTTTAACTAAAATTAAAATAAACTGGAAATATAAAATAAAAACTAATTTAAAATATTAGTGAAAACTAAAATAGTATCTCAATGACACTAACATAACACTGCTGTGAACTAAAATGTTTTTAAAAATGTATTGCAAACTTTCTTTCATGTTAGTTAATGCATTTAACTAATGTTAACAAATAAGACCTTATTACGGAAGCAATAAGGAAGCTAGCAAACTAATCACATTCAACCATTTAACATTAGTTAAATTAATTACGTAATGCACAATACTGCACAAATGATAGCGATCACGAAAGGTCTTCACCGCGTTCAATCAGGGCCGATATGAACTGTCTAACACAGTAAGGTGGATATGCTATACCGCACCCCATCACTTATTTGGTTCTATGCTTCCACCTGTTGGTGCAGTTGTGTAACTTAGAGAAGATTAAGTCGTGATCACGAGAAAACAACTTTTGCTATCTCGAGATAAAAAGACAGAAAAAAAAAATATTATTCATGGCCGTTCAGGGCTTCCGTACCTTATTGTAAAGTATTACCAGAAAAATGTATTTAATTTAACAATGATTCTTTGAAAACAAGTCTTAAAATCGTACACAATATATTTATATTCTTTTAAATATGCTCAGATATTTTTACTGTAAAACAACACACAAATATTGAATGAGAATGTGTTGGGTTTTTTCAGTGATGGGCAGGCACCACTCACACTTTCATACAGACAATCCAGTTGCAGCTACTGTTGTAATCACATGCCATTTCTCTTCAAGATTTATTTCCCTGCCTCTTTCGCACTGCCTTTGTTTCTCACAACACTCTCCGATCATTTCTCTCTGTCTTTCCCGCTCTCTGATGCTCTTTCTCTGCTGTCCTCTGCGAAGGTACGAAGGCTTCCGGGTCTGATTAAGCTCAGATAATGACTTCAGCTCTCGTCTCCACATTCTGCCGTTTAACTTTCTGTTATTGACAGACAGAGGTCAGTCACAGCCAGGGGAGACTTCCAAGACCACAGGAGAGCGAGAGAGAAAGTGAACAGAAATGTTCAGGGCAGACACCCCTCACTGCTGAATAACCACAGTCTCAGGGATGAACTGGATTTGCTCAGTCCTGTAGATATCCAAGGGACAACAAATAGACTCAGACAAGAATCTCCGTAACCCCGTAAAGCCATGACATATTAGTCATAGAACTCTTTTTTTTTTTTTTTTTTTTTTTTTTTTTATGGAACCATTTGTTGAACCTTTAGACGAAATCTAAAAAAGCGTACATATGTGTTTTCTGTTGAGTATTATATTTGATGCTTTTATGGCTCACAGTAGTATGATATAGTGAGAATATGGAGCTCAAATTCGAGGAGGAAAAGATCCTGATTTTGTTAAATCTGAGCAATTTGCACAGCTGCTGATATTTATATGGACAAAGAGTAGGATGAAATTCTGATAGCTTGCAATGTAAATCAATGAGCTCTTTATAGCAGTATAACAGACTTACATAAAATGCATTTAAATATCGGTTGTCACTCCATATCTCCCAATAATATGTCTTGTTAATATGATATTTAAATGCTCAGTTTTATGATTAAAGCTCTGCAGTTTTTACTGAGGGGGGCAAAACCTATAAGTTTAACATGTTTTTTTTCAAAAAAATTATGTATGGATAATCAAGTAAACCTTAATTGCTTCACTCCTGAAGTTGCTTCAGTCCAGTAAATTTTCATCTTGAAATATTACTAACAATATTAAATGTATTCTTCAAATTTCACAGCAAAAAGACTTGAAAAGGGGCATTTTTCACTATTATTCTAAACTACCTTTTATTTACTAAAAAGTATATGTTATTAATCAGACAACAGAAGGCATGTAGTAGGTTGTGAACAACAGGTTTTCAGGAAAGTTTTGATCATGTTGTTGATAAACTCTTTCCTCGCCAAACACAGAATTTTCCATGTTTCCGCTGTTATACGGTGGGGGACGCTATGACACATCTTCTGAAAGAGTACTGAATCTCCTGATCAAGATGCAGAAACAAGCGATCTCATATGTAATCATATGCACATGTAAAATAACGCGATCATCAACATTAAACAGCATATAAATCAAAACTGCCTTATAGTGAATGAAATGTCGAACCAGGACGAGCTACAGGACTGTGTAGCTTTGATGGACTTGATCTATACCCCATCTATGTTTTGATCATCATTTTGAATCTGATCCAGATGTAGTCTTTGACAAAAACGTGATTTTACTCATCTTTTGCTCAAAATTTTGCTTTTTTTTAATGAAACTTACCAATATTCTTGTTAAAAAGAATGCATGAAGCTAGAATAAAACTAGAGTTTTGTTTTTGTTTTTTTAAAGCAAGAGGGTCTGTTCTTTCTTTTGAGATATTGCATGTTCAGATATTCATACAACAAAATATTCTGGAGAATTTTTTGTAAAAATGATCAAAAACGCAAGCGGGGGCCTTAGAAATTAGTTTGTCAAATATGAGACAGTAGGCTTTATAGGGTTAATATGCTGTTGACTTAATGAACCATAAGCAAATTTGAATAGAATGCCAATACTGGAAGTATGTGAATGGAATTCTGAGTAATTTTAGAACTCTGCTGTAACCAGTAAACTTTTATAATGTATTCCAAGGTTTGTCCTGATGGCTGATTGTTGGGCATTACTGGCACTAGTGCGTTTATGACATTGATGTATTGTTTTGTCCTGTCTGAACTCCTTACACCCTGAAGGTAGTTGTAAAGCATTCCAACCTCAATGACATACAACCCGAATTTTGGAAATGTTGGGACATTTTTTAAAATGTGAATAAAATGAAAACTAAAAGACTTTCAAATCACATGAGCCAATATTTTACACTCTAAAAAATGCTGGGTTAAAAACAACCCAAGTTGGGTTTAAAATGGACTAACCCAGCGATTGGGTTGTTTTAAGCAAACATGTAACCCCACCGCTGGGTTAAAACAACCCATTTACTGGGTTAAAATAACCCAATCGCTGGGTTAGTCCATTTTCAACCCAACTTGGGTTGTTATTAACCCAGCATTTTTTAGAGTGTATTCACAAAATGTTTAAACAGAGAAATTTTACACTTTTATCCACTAATTGAGCTCATTTCAAACTTGATGCCTGCTACAGGTCTCATAAAAGTTGGGACGGGGGCATGTGTAGCGTCTCCTCTCCTTTTCAAAACCGTTTGGAGACGTCTGGGCATCAAGGTTATGAGTTTCTGGAGTGTTGGTGTTGGAATTTGGTCCCATTCTTGCCTGATATAGGTTTCCAGCTGCTGAAGAGTTTGTGGTCGTTGTGATAACACGCTGTGAACGCTGATAACACGCTGGAAGGTCTCCCACCTCTTTAGCCCAGAGGACACAGTGTCCATAATTCCCTACAAGAATGTCAAATTTGGACTAGTCTGACCATAGAACACTTTTCCACTTTGAAATTGTCCATTTTAAATGAGCCTTGACCCACAGGACACAACAGCGCTTCTGGGCCATGTTCACATATGGCTTCCTTTTTGCATGATAGAGCTTTAGTTGGCATCTGCAGATGTTACAGCGGATTGTGTTTACTGACAGTGGTTTCTGGAAGTATTCCTGGGCCCATTTAGTGATGTCATTGACACAATCAGGGCGATGAGTGATGCAGTGTCATCTGAGGGCCCGAAGACCACGGGCATCCAATAAAGGTCTTCGGCCTTGTCCCTTACACACAGAGATTGCTCCAGTTTCTCTGAATCGTTTGATGATGATATCCACTGTAGACGATGAGATTTGCAAAGCCTTTGCAATTTGACGTTGATGAACATTGTTTTTAAAGTATTCCACAATCTTTTTATGCACTATTTCACAGATTTCACAGCCTCTGCCCATCTTTACTTCTGAGAGACCCTGCCTCTCTAAGACATACCTTTTATAGCTAATCATGTCACAGACCTGATCCCAACTTTTCCAGAATTCCGGTTGTACATAAAATAATGGCCTATGGTGCTAAAAATAAAAAAGATGCTCATTTACATAGTTAAATTTTGTAGAAAACATTTCTGGGTTTTAACAATATATGAGGCTTTATACACTTAACACAAAACTATGTGATCGTCAAAAAACTTTATTCCTGTTCTGTTCTGTTCTGTTCTGTTCTGTTCTGGCATAACATTGTATACCTCAGGAGGTAAGTTAGTTTTGTGTTGTTAGTACAAGGAAATCAAATATTACAGCATTTGGTGTACTTTTTATTGTCCAAAAACCTCTCCAAGCAAGAAAATTAGCAGTTTTATTGAACATAAAAATTGCTTGTAAATGCAAACACCAGAAATAAACCACACAAGTACTTTGAAGTTGTGAAAAATGACTTAAAGTAATGCCTTTCCAAACCTGCATGACTACTTCTGTGAAACATAAAAGAATATATTTTGAGAAATGTCTTTTATTTGTCCATACAATGGAAGTCAGTGGGCTCCACTGTGTCTTAAAGTTGGCATGAAACAGAAGTTGTGATAGTCTTTTGCGATAGTCCATATTGTGACGTATATCCGAGTGAAACTGCCTCTCGACTTGATTTTTTCTATTGGAATTGACTGGATGGTTGTGGTTTGCTATTGGTGGATCTCATGTGAGTGACAGGTTGCCCCGCCCTCGCGCCAGTAAACACGTCATCAGAGAAGAGGTGTCGCTGGAAGTTATTTTGATTAAAGATTATGAGCATAAAAAATTTTTCAACTGTCAATTTTGATTTCATGGTGACTTTAAAAATGTCTTCTTTTGTGTTCTGCAGAAGAAAGAAAGTCATCCAGGTTTGGAAAGACATAAGGGTGAGTAAATGATGACAGAATATTCATAGTACCGGTATGAGCACGTACGAGATCAGAGCGCGCTGACGTAAGAAGTTTGCTTTGGGCCAATCGTAAAGCTCTGTTCACGGTAAGTTCTGCTGCTTTTATTTGTTTTTCTACGTAAACATGCGCTAGATGAACATCTGACCATTGCGCCGCGTCTCGTGCTCTAGACCATGCCTTCTTTTCCATTCATCAGTGCTGTGGCTCTGCATGTACTATTGTGTACTATAGTAACTATTATGCGTCTCGGGTCTCGTGTTTTTAAGAGCAAAACCACATTCTTTGTGATCACCTCTTTATACCTGTCACTCAGAAGTAAAAAACAAAAAAATGTAATCCTCATCTGGGTGGATGAAGAAAATGTCTCAGTGTTTAAAGGTCATTTCCGTTTGATTGACATCACAGAGAGGTATTTTGGTACTGATGTGTAAATCGTATCTTACCAGTAAAAAGATGGAACGTCATTGCTTGTGTGAACAGCGCAAATGATGCATGTGTGATGCATAAATGAAACATTTAATCAACCTATAGCATCATGTTGCGCATGACGTGTTGTTCTTCAAAACTTATGTAAATTGACCTTTGCCCCAAGTAGCTTGTCGGAGTGGTCTGACAGCGGCGCTGCAGTTACCCCAGCCGTCAGCTCTGGGCCGTTCGCCAAGCAGACGGCATTGTCTTGGGTTGCATTTCCTCCTCCTGAAACAGGGGTGCGGTGAAGGGCAAGGCTAAAAGCCACACAAATATGGTTCAGCATTCTGCATTGTGCCATCCATTATTCATGATTAGTGGCGCACAAAGAAAATTCATCGGAGCTGTTATGAGGTGGAAGTGATTGTTATAGAAGTGGAGCGATTATTGGTAAAGCACAGGTAGAGACTCCATTATGCCTTGTCATCTACACGGCTTTCTGCTCCACGACAACTGGACAAGCCAGGCTAGATTTACTGAGCGCTGCTGCCTGTTTACGACCGATTCCTTTTTCTTTCCTTTTCACTTTTTGTTTTTTGTTTTTTTTATTTTCAGTTAATTATCAGTAGAATGTAGAATGCATTTTGAGACTGTTTAGACAAATGTGTACCTAAGGATAAAAAACTTTTGACAAATATTTAGGGGTAGTTGAGTCCATTGAATTCTTCAAATGTGCTCTCGAGATGGTAATGTGGCCGTGATGCAAAATGGAGTGGGTGTTACAGCTGTGGTATGCATTCATTTTCAATAATTCAATAATACAGAGTCAGTTGTCCTGGTTGCCATATGTACATGTCTAAATAATGAGTTTATCTCAGACATTTTTCAGGTTTTATACTCTGCTCTTGCGTGTAGTTTAAAACAGCTTTGTTTTTGAAGATGTGGGCTCTTTTGACTTTGACACTTTTTGGTCATATTTTATTTTATTTTATTTATTTTGACTCTTTAAAGCTTTCATGTAGCTCAAGCAATAAGAGTGTGGCGCTAGCAACGCCAAGGTCATGGGTTCGATTCCCAGGGAAAGCAAGAACTGACAAAATGTAAAAATGCGTACCTTGAATGCAATGTAAGTCGCTTTGGATAAAAGCGTCTGCTAAATGCATAAATGTAAATATAACATATTTTATTATTATTATTATTTTATATTTTATAATTTTTTTATTTTATATTTTATATATTTTTTATTTAATTATTTACTCTTATTTTATTTTACTATATATTATTATATATATATATATATATATATATATATATATATATATATATATATATATATATATATATATATATATATAATAATTTTATGTTATTTTATTGTAATTTATTATTTATTTATTTATTTTCTGTAAGGCCTAAGACCAGTGTACACTGCAAAAAAATTACTCTTTTTCTGTATTTCTTTTCTCTTTTTTTTCCTTTTTTATATCTAAAAAACATTGAAAGGAGAAAAGTGTGCTTGTAACTTGTATAAGATATAAAACTTGTTTTCAGAGAGGTATTTTTAATACGAGTGTATTTTTTCGTACTTTTTTTAACTTTAAACAAAAATGTAATTAAAAATGTTTGCCGTGCAGTTTGGAAGGCAAATAAGAGTCAGCAAAACATGACCTTTAATGGTAGTTATTATGAAGCAAACAGCAATAAAAGGATGAACAGGTGAGACAATATAATATAATATAATACCACAAACACAATCAAATGGAATTGCAACTGTATAGAGTAACAGAATTACAAACCCGATTCCAAAAAAGTTGGGACAAGGCCATGTTTCCCACTGTGTGGCATCCCCTCTTCTTTTTATAACAGTCTGCAAACGTCTGGGGACTGAGGAGACAAGTTGCTCAAGTTTAGGAATAGGAATGTTGTCCCATTCTTGTCTAATACAGGCTTCTAGTTGCTCAACTGTCTTAGGTCTTCTTTGTGGCATCTTCCTCTTTATGATGCGCCAAATGTTTTCTATGGGTGAAAGATCTGGACTGCAGGCTGGCCATTTCAGTACCCGGATCCTTCTTCTACGCAGCCATGATGTTGTAATTGATGCAGTATGTGGTCTGGCATTGTCATGTTGGAAAATGCAAGGTCTTCCCTGAAAGAGACGTCTGGATGGGAGCATATGTTGTTCTAGAACTTGGATATACCTTTCAACATTGATGGTGCCTTTCCAGATGTGTAAGCTGCCCATTCCACATGCACTCATGCAACCCCATCCCATCAGAGATGCAGGCTTCTGAACTGAGCGCTGAGAACAACTTGGGTTGTCCTTGTCCTCTTTAGTCCGGATGACATGGCGTCCCAGTTTTCCAAAAAGAACTTCAAATTTTGATTCTCTGAATCTTTGGATGATATTATGCACTGTAGATGATGATAACTTCAAACTCTTTGCAGTTTTTCTCTGAGAAACTCCTTTCTGATATTGCTCCAGTATGTTTGGCCGCAGCATTGGGGGAATTGGTGATCCTCTGCCCATCTTCACTTCTGAGAGACACTGCCACTCTGAGAGGCTCTTTTTATACCCAATCATGTTGCCAATTGACCTAATAAGTTGCAATTTTGTCCTCCAGCTGTTCCTTATATGTACATTTAACTTTTCCGGCCTCTTATTGCTCCCTGTCCCAACTTTTTTGGAATGTGTAGCTCTCATGAAATCCAAAATGAGCCAATATTTGGCATGACATTTCAAAATGTCTCACTTTCAACATTTGATATGTTATCTATATACTACTGTGAATAAAATATAAGTTTTTGAGATTTGTAAATTATTGTATTCCTTTTTCATTCACAATTTGTACAGTGTCCCAACTTTTTTGGAATCGGGTTTGTAATTTTTGTAAACTGTCTGTAATGTAAAGTAAGCTGTTGTTCAGTAAGAGATATTTTTGTCTGAACATCAATTAGCTGTTTCTATGCACTTAGTGGACGCATGACCTCCAACAGTTGTTTTTGCAGGCCCAACCGCCAACATGTGCTGTAAATAGATCTCTATGAATCACTAAAGCTCACAATGAACATCTTTGAGTGTTGTCTGTTCATTCTGAGATTCTTTAGCTCTGCCCATGCAAAACCTCACCAGTAATATGTCATAGTTCTTCCGCTCCGCCTTTGCACTCTATTAAAGTGGGATTTCAACAGTCCTCTTCAATCTCATAATATGTAAAACCAGGGAGAACTTCCTTCCTTCTCCTGCTTATCATTTGGCTCAAGGGCGGATTGTTACACCTTGCACAATTCCGGCAATAATACGCATCTCTAAAGCGTATCACTTTCATTTTATTAGATAAGGGAGCTTCATATTATTCCTCCGCCTGCCAGTATCTCTAAGCAGAGAGAGTTCTTCCCAGACACCAGCAGGTCCTACGTGTAACATTCACACAAAACTTCACATCAAATCGCTGTATCGATTCCCCTCTGTAAATACACCAGCGGTTGGGGATGCATGTAATTTTATGCTTATAGAAATATCACACATTACTGTTCATTAGTGGCCTTATAGAATAGCGAAGTCTTTACTAGTTGCTCTCAGCAGATACAGTACTCCTCAGTATTGTTTACTTACTGTATTATGAATCTGTACGCTAAATGCAAATGATAAATTGTAATTATAATATGCAATTAATATGCTTATACATTTTTCACTGGAAAAAGAAAATATAATTTTTTTCTTCGCATAAATACCATCTTAAATGTATATTTATGTGTATATAAATATAAATAAACAAATGGTATTTGTTTATTGAAATTAAAATTATATGTAATTATATTTATTTATATTGTTTTAGCAATATTTTACATATTACTGTATGTATGTATGTATGTATGAATGTATACATTACCGTTCATATATTTATATACACCAATCAGGCATAACATTATGAACACCTTCCTAATATTGTGTTGGTCACCCTTTTGCTGCCAAAACAGCCCTGACCCATCGAGGCATGGACTCCACTAGACCCCTGAAGGTGTGCTGTGGTATCTGGCACCAAGATGTTAGCAGCAGATCCTTTAAGTCCTGTGAGTTGTGAGGTTGGGCCTCCATGGATCGGACTTTGTTTGTTCAGCACATCCCACAGATGCTTGATTGGATTGAGATCTGGGGAATTTGGAGGCCAAGTCAACTCAACCTCAAACCGTTCCTGAATAATTTTTGCTTTATGGCAGGGCACATTATCCTGCTGAAAGAGACCACAGCCACCAGGGAATACCGTTTCCATTAAAGGGTGTACATGGTCTGCATTTGTGAAGCCACAACACGCACAGCCTTAAGGCGAATGGGCTACAACAGCAGAAAACCCCACCGGGTACCACTCATCTCCACTACAAATAGGAAAAAGAGGCTACAATTTGCACAAGCTCACCAAAATTGGACAGTTGAAGACTGGAAAAATGTTGCCTGGTCTGATGTGTCTCGATTTCTGTTGAGACATTCAGATGGTAGAGTCAGAATTTGGCGTAAACAGAATGAGAACATGGATCCATCATGCCTTGTTACCACTGTGCAGGCTGGTGGTGGTGGTGTAATGGTGTGGGGGATGTTTTCTTGGCACACTTTAGGCCCCTTAGTGCCAATTGGGCATCGTTTAAATGCCGCGGCCTACCTGAGCATTGTTTCTGACCATGTCCATCCCTTTATGACCACCATGTACCCATTCTCTGATGGCTACTTCCAGCAGGATAATGCACCATGTCACAAAGCTTGAATCATTTCAAATTGGTTTCTTGAACATGATAATGAGTTCACTGTACTAAAATGCCCCCACAGTCACCAGATCTCAACCCAATAGAGCATCTTTGGGATGTGGTGGAACAGGAGCTTCGTGCCCTGGATGTGCATCCCACAAATCTCCATCAACTGCAAGATGCTATCCTATCAATATGGGCCAACATTTCTAAAGAATGCTTTCAGCACCATGTTGAAAGGTGCTGAAAGATATATATATATATATATATATATATATATATATATATATATATATATATATATATATATATATATATATATATATATATATATATATATATATATATATATATATATATATATATATATATATACAATAAATTATCTTATGCTCATCAAGGTGGCTTTTGTTTGATAAAAAATGCAGTAAAAACAGTAATATTGTGAAATATTATTACAATTTAAAATAACTGTTTTCTCTGTTAATGTACTTTAAAATATAATTTATTCCTGTGATCCAAAGCTGATCTAATATGATGACTTGCTGCTCAACATTTGTGGTAAAAAATTTTTAAGGATTATTTAATGAATAGAAAGTTTAAATGAACAGCATTTATTTAAAATATAAATATTTTGTAAATAATATCAATGTCTTTGCTGACACTTTTGATCAATTTAATGCATCCTTACTGAATAGAAGTATAAAAAGACAAAATGTAAACAATATTAATTGTAAAGTCTGGGTCCTGAAGGAAAACCAACTGAGAACAAACTGATTTACTGTTACCAGAATATTATCATTTGTGGATCATTTGTCAGAACTGAGCCAATATGGACTTATTAAAGCTGGATATATTGTGTGCATTTCTCTGCTGATATCTTAACAGTATTGAAGATGTTCTTAAATGGTTAATTCATGATTTGCACTGTAGACAAGAAACATGAGGCATAGTTGCCAAGGCTGCGTGGTCTAGGAGGGTGGATGATAAATATAGCTCTCAGTCCAATAGGGATGACATCTGACCCCAAACTCTTGGCTCATCACGCTCAGCCTTGCCGAACATCTCTGAGTAGCTGCTAATTGAATGTTAACAGTGGCTTTTCACCCAGCAAGGCAAGAGTACTAAACCTGAAGCATGCAGAGAAAAACGGATTGGTTTAATGTAATCTCCTCTAGGGTGTTTTTTCCTGTCACACTTGACTGGTGTAATCCAGTATTTGGTTTCCTTTCTTCCAGAGCCAAAATTGCAAATGAAAGTGCAAAATAATCAAGCACTTAAGCGCGTCTTTTTACCAGTGATGCTGACTATAAATATCTGCAGCATATTTTGTTCTTGTATTCTGTTGTTCATTCACACTTTTGGTGTTAAGGTAATCGTGGGTGTTGTTACCAGATGGATTCATCTGGTTCTGCACATTGTACTTTGGTGTTCAATAAAAAAAAAATGTAGAACACAGAAAATGGTAATGCAAGCATTACTATTGCTCATACTCAGACAGACAGACAGGTTTAGGAGTTTGGTGAAGTCTCTAATTCCATCCATCCACCCTTGCATCTCTCCTTCTCCATCCATCCATCCATCCATCCATCCTTTCTCTCTCTCTCTCTCTCTCTCTCTCTCTCTCTCTCTCTCTCTCTCTCTCTCTCAATCCATCCCCCCTCTCCCTCTCTCAATCCATCCCCCCTCTCCATCCATTATCCCTCTCTTCCCCCTCTCTCTTTCTCCAACTATCCATCCATCATCCTTCTCTCTCTCTCTCTCTCTCTCTCTCTCTCTCTCTCTCTCTCTCTCTCTCTCTCTCTCTCTCTCTCTCTCTATCTATCTATCCATCCATCCATCCGTCTGCCCATCTGTCCATCCATCATTCATCCATCCATCAACCATCCATCCTTCTCTCTCCATCCATCCATCCATCCATCCCTTTCTCTCTTTCTCCATCCATCCATCCATCCATCCCTCTCTCCCTCTCCATCCATCCATGCATCCCTTTCTCTCTTTCTCCATCCATCCATCCATCCCTCTCTCCCTCTCCAACCATCCATCCATCCATCCATTTTGTCTTTGTCAAGCCAGCATTCAGTTTTTCTCTTGACAAGCTTTTCTTTTCTTGTTAAAAATACAGTTAAAGGATTTTCTTTAATTTTAATAGATTTTGCTACATCCAATTAGAATTAAGGTATTCTCAATTCAGTTCTGCATTTTGCACAAGCCTGCTTTTTTAAGAGGTCAGATATATGATATCTGTTTGGTGGACCATGAAATTAGAAAAAAAATTCCCAGAGACTTCCTGAGCCAAATCTAGAATAACATAGTCTTGGTAGTTTGCTCTTTTGACTTGGGCTTGTTTATTATTATTATTAATATTATTATTATTATTATAACTTTTTTAAAATTGACATTAAGAATCAGTTGCTTTAGAAATGGAAGTGATTCAGAGCTCTCATTAATGAATTGCTATTGACTGTCTGTATCCTCTGGAGAGTGGGACTCTGTTCATGAAAGAGGGAGGCAAGGGCTGATTTGTTTTAGATAGTCAAGTCGTGTTCCCGTTGGACAAGCAAAGAGTGTTTCACTTTTGACTGCTTTTGTACTTGTTTGTCATTATCCAGGGATCTCACTTTGGAGAGTAACTTGAATTCTCTTTCAGGCACATGAAAAGGTCTTCCCCATGCACAGAGCAAAACACTACCTATTACTGCAGAGATGAGCGGTGAAATGTGTCATGGCCATTGCTACTGTTGAGCTGGTGTCTTTGGTAAGGTTCTGTCTCTCAGAAGAGATATAGTTGCTTTTAAAGTTGTAGAATGTGTGTGTGTAAGAAACAATAAATTCAACAATAAATTCTCTTATGCTCATCAAGTGGCTTTTGTTTGATAATGTGTAAATTATATAGTATTCTGTAGGCTACCTGACAAAACATTTTACAGTGGAGCTGTCTTTCACACCCTCTCCATCCAGCCAATTGACCCAACAAACTCCTGATTTTCACCACACACTATTTTGATCTGTTTACGACTACGTTCGGATACAAGCAGTAACGGCATATACACATGTGAACTTTGAAGCAGGTGTATGTTCGCCATTATTCTGGTTTAATGTTCACATTCAGCCTGCATCAGCGTGACGCCGGGCACAAACTCGTAAATCTGGAGCCGAATGTGAGATACGTGGACATAATCGCTTGGATTCCTCTGTATTCTGTAGGAAGACATAAATCAAGCTTGGCACAGCCGAATGCACTCAGCCAGAAACAGTTCCAGAACGATCATCAAGCCACTATCAGAGACCCAGAACACCCACCCTATCATTACTACAAAGATTTACGGTGTTAGGAGTCAGTGCTCCTCCAGGACATGACAATTGTGAGGTTAACCCACATAGACCATATTGCACTTCTTAACTTGCACTACCTGACAAAATTTGGAACATACTTTACTAAGCGGAATTTTCTCATGATTTTAACAGCTTAGGCACAATTTATATTTGTCTGTTTTTGTGTACAAAATGAACCTCTTTTAAACAGCCTTTTTGGAACATACTTGACTAAGCGGAATTTTCTTGTGATTTTAACAGCTTAGGCACAATTTATATTTGTCTGTTTTTGTGTACAAAATGAACCTCTTTTAAACAGCCTTTTGCTTTGGACGGGAAAATGGTCCCCGTGAGTACAACAACTCCTTATATTTCATGAGCTGCAGACTAGCCTCGTTTTAATTAAAAAGGGGTTTTGAAATGGATCATTTAGACTGGATAAATGAGTACAAACAGCCAACAAGTTGACGCATACAGGTATGGGAGCTGTTTCAACCAAAAATAACGGGTACAAAACAAAATAAAACGGGTAATTGTGGGATTGAGGGCCCTATTTTAACGATTGTGAATCCACTTTTGCTAGTTTAACGATGGAAAAAATGGTCTGCACGCCAGGCGCATGTGCCCTTTAGGGTTGTACATAGTCTCTTAATGAGTCATGGGTGTGTTTAAACTAATCAGAGTCTCATCTCCCATTCCCTTTAAAGCCAGTTGCGCTTGCACCATGGCGGATTCTTGTGTATTGCCTTGATTGGTCAAATAATTATCCAATTTAATTAGTCATTACTGCAAATAGGTAATTCTGATACATGCAATGACTATCCATTATGACATGTAGGCATTTTTATCTTTATGTACACAATAATAATATTTTATATTGTAATCCTTTTATTTTTTATATTTTGCATGTCTGTGTGCTGCTGCTCATCCCTGTGTGTAACAAGCAGAGTGTAGGCGCGTTGTGTACCCACCTATAGGCGCATATTACTAACACGCCCTTTAAATAACACAAAAAATACTGCACGATTGACTTTAGGTCATTGGTTTTTGTTGGTCAATGGCAGCTGTTTTCAGTCCCTCAATATAGCAACCCGCCAACAATGCGCCTGAACACACCTCGTTTTCAGAACAGCACGACCATGGGTGAGTGCATTTGGTATTTAAACAACATGGTGCAGGACGTGAAATTGATAACTGCGTCAGGCTGAAACTAGCAAAACACACTTTCGTCGCGCCTAGTGTCGCATTGCGCCGGGTGTATGATAGGGCCCAAAATCACATTATTAAGACGTGTATTGAGGTAAAGGTGTGATTAAAAGTCCCAGTTAAGAGCAATACATTTGCAAATGTGAAAAATAAGATTTTGATAAGATATGTCTTATTTTTATGAGAAATGAAGTACCTATTTAGAGCATTAAAGTTAATTGTAAGATATAGGCCTGGTTTCACAGACAGGGCTTAGATTAAGCCATTATGACATTTAAATAGCTTTTATAGAAGAAAACAATGACAAAACAATGGCACTGATATATTTTAAGATATGTCAGTGCAAGTTTCTTTCAGTTAAAACAGCTCAAACATGCATTTTAGTCTTGGACTATCTTAAGCCTTGTCTGTGAAACTGGAGGTTGAAGCCATATTATTCCTCAGTTTCACAAACAAGGCTTAGTTCTAATGCTTAGAAAAGCTTCTTAATTTCTAATTAAACCTACAAATTTAAACAACAATTAAACAAAAGCCTAATCCTGGCTTAATCTAAACCCTGTCTTTGAAACCAGGCCTATGAGTTATAGTCAATTTCTGTGAGATTTAAGTCAAATGTTGTCATGTATAAAGACAGTTATGAGAAATAAAGTTGCAGTTGTTATATTTAGATAATAAGATATGTCTCAGTTGTAAGAATAAAGTTGCAGTTGTGAGATATAAAGTCACATTGTACGTTTTAGGCCTGGTTTCACAGACAGGGCTTAGATTAAGCCAGGATAAGGCCTTGGTTCAAATAGGACATTTAAGTAGCTTTTATAAACATGCCTTAGAAAAAAAACATTACTGGGGTGCACCTTGAGACAAAACAATAACAGTGATTTATTTTAAGATATACCAGTGCAAGTTTCTCTCAGTTAAAACAGCTCAAACATGCATTTTAGTCTGGGACTAGGCTTAAGCCTTGTCAGTGAAACCAGGGGTTAAAGTCACAATTATGAGAAATAAACCTGCAATTGTGAGAAGTCCCAGTTAAGAGCAGTAAAGTTAATTGTGTGATTGTAAGATATAGTCACACTGTAAGATTTAAGTCCCAATTGTGAGAAATCGCAATTATGAGAAATAAAGTTGCAATTTAGATAATAAAATAAGTCTTAGTTGTGAGAAAGTTGCAATTATGATGTGTAATAGGCTTCCATATGGACTCCTTCAATACAGTTTGAATTATTGCTTAAAAGCATCTTAATTAAGGTAGTCCAAATTTTTAAATAGCAGTGTATACACAATATTCATTATTCATGAAGCAATAATCCATTCAATATCCTTGATTAGTTCTAACTATAGACTGGGTTTCCTAAAATACCATTTCTTTTCTCTGAAATATAAGTACTGATGTGGTTACATGGCTTAAATAATCATACAGACAATAGGCACATGATCTAGCACAGAAAACTTGATCGTCTTCTCATGTTTATCCAAAGGTAATGCCGATCTGTCCCAGCGGTGAATGATACATGGGGTCTGTGAGTGTGTAGCATGCTCACGGTGACCAGGTGTTGCTAAGCAGAGATGATTAATGATATTAGCTCGCTGTGTGGAAACTTCAACACCTCATTTAATTTTCAGCACACGCTGACAGTTGCCCATTCATAATTGAATCAGTAATTACTTAAATGTGATTAAATCTGAGCGGGAAGGATTTGAGAGACCGGCTTTTGAACGGAAACGTTTGGCATGTCAAGTGGCAATTTTGGACACGTCAGTCGCTTAGCGAGAACTTGTCATCTGTGGAAGACTGGTGCTCGATAATCGGGACTGTCAGGCGTAGTCGCTGGCCGAGTCAAAACACATCTATTTCTGTTTTGCTCGGTTTAGCTGTCATGCCCGACAGCTGATGTATTCAGTCGTGAAGTGAACTAAATGAAGTGTTATGTTTAATCAGACAGTCTTTCAGAGTTTACGGTACACGCACATCCCGGCAAACGCTGAGTTTGTAATTGTAGGCGGCCTCCTCATGAATATTTTATGCACATTTAAAATGTCTGTGTCAAGCTAACATGGTCTGTGCTTTGTCAACATGGCCGTTATCTTGCTGAGCAAAACTTGTGCGGTTGCCATCATATTCATTACTTGATGTTTATGTATTGCCTAGGGAATCAAAACATCCAAGATGAGTGAAGGTTGGCTTGTTGTACTTGTAAGACTTAATTGAAAGACAGGGTTCCAGTGGATATGGAAAACCTGGAAAGTTCTACGGAGAAGAAAAATAATTCATGGAAATGTTTTGAAATTTTATAGTGAGTTGTCTTAAGTTCTTAAGTTGTCGCCTATATTTCGGTGGTCCACTTTAGACATTCTACTAACTATAAGTAACTTTGCAACTACATGCCAAATAACTCTCATTAAAATATTAGTACACTGTTTGGTTAGGGTTTGGTAAGTTGACATGTAGTTGCAAAGTTACTTCTAGTCAGTAAAATGTCTGTTGGGGAACATCAAAATATTGTTGGCAGATATAAGCAGTCTACTAATACTCTAATGAGAGTTAGTTGACATGTAGTTGCAAAGTTACTTATAGTCAGTAAAATGTCTAAAGTAAAATAAAGTGTTTGCTGTGTTTTTAACAAATTAATGCTATTATTCAGCAAGGATGCAGTTCAAACAAAAGACTTTAATATTTCAAAATATTCATATTTCAAATAAACGCCATTTCCATTCATTAAAGAGAAAAAATATCACTGCTCTCAAAAATATTAAGCAGTGCAACTATTTTCAACATTGATAATAATAATGAATGTTTAATGAGCATCACATCATCACATTAGAATGAGTTCTGAAGGATCATGTGACACTGAAGACTGGAGTAATGATTGCATCACAGGAATCAATTATATTTTAGAATATATTCAAATTAAAAACAATTATTTTAAATTGTAATAATATTTCACAATATTACTGTTTTATTGTATTTTTGAACAAATTAATGTAGAAAGCATAAGAGACTTCTTTCAAAAACATAAGCCATAAAAAATCTTACCAACTCCAAACTTTTAAACAGAAGTGTACATTATTTTGGCATGATTAGCTGTAAAATAATTTGATTGCTAGAAATTGATCTTTGTGAGAGCAATCTCTGTAAAATGACTTAAAAAAATATGGTGTGGGAACCAAGGGTCAGGGTTTGGCTAGCCTGACGGCAGACAGTCTAGACTCTATCGCAGCTTTCACTGGCCAATGTCATGTAAAGCAACCAATCACAGTTCGTTTTTTTTTTCATGTTTAGGAGTGTAAAAATGTGAAGTCGAGGTCCCAACAATAACAGAACAGGGTGCAATTTGACTGCAACAATGGTGCCGCAAACTTCACCTACTTTTGATAATCCAGCAATTAGTTGATCCTGATAAGCGCTCATGGTCACAGTTGTTGTAAACATGATGGATTTCTTCTTCCATGAGGGGGTTTGGCATCACAACAGCTTTGTTTTCCAGGTGGAGAGTTAAAGAATGTGATGCCTCCTGGAATCAAGGAGATTCAATCAATTAAATGACGACTTTGAAACTCCCTGTAATTGCCCCTATACCATCATTAACTATTCCCTACAGTTCTCCATTAATATAGTCCACTTGAAGGAGTGAAGGAAAACGAGTGAGTGAATTCGGACATTGAGTGCACCAGAAGCTCTGCCATGGAAACATTAGCATGTATAAACATTAATTAAACAATTTAATAATCAATTAAAAAGGAATTTATACCTGTATGATATTACTCTGTAGCCACATTGGATCAGGATGGCTGGATGGATGGATGATTCAGCTGCAGGCGTCATCGTCTGGTCAGGCGCGGGAATTAACATTATGTTAATTCCCACATAATGCGCACAGTGCATTGTGGGTATTCTCTAGCCATTGAGAGAACATTGGTTGTACACTCATTATGACTGTGCATTGTGGGATTGAATGAGTGCACTCAATAATGTCCACTATGGTTTCAGACACCACTACAAATGGCTCTCCTTTCAAATAGTGTCCTACTTAAGGGTATAGGGCGATTTTGGACACTGCCCCAAAGTTTCCCATTTTGTGTACCTTATGCATCAGACATCTCAGGCTGAGACTAGGGTTTGGCTGGTTAGCATGGTTAAGTTAGCCACTACTGGTAGATTTTTAACTACAACATTTTGGAGGCAAAGAGTTGACAAAGCATTCACACTGCTGAATTCTTACTATTTCTGCCATAGAAAGGTATTGTAAAATTAGTAGTAGTAGTATGTGGTTCAGAATTCAGCCCGTTTCTTTATTGGCAGCCATTCAAATATAGCTGTGAATTATGATTATTATTATTATTATTATTATTATTATTATTATTATTATTATTATTATTACATGTTTTGCTATTTTAATGTTGCAAAACATTTTAACTCTCAAAACATAATTATATTTTAATTCATATATTTCTGTCAGGACCCCTATCGTCAAAGATGATTGATTGACTATTAGCATATCATTTGGATTGGTGGTATGGTTCTGTTCTTGGCAAGAACAAGAGCAGGGAGAGCAGCAAAACCCCCCTTAGGGTAAACAGAACAGAACCAACATAATGTATTGCAGATATCATTAATGTTGATATTAAATGTACAATATAATTGGGAATTTAGTCTGATTCAATGGGAATCAGAATACCAAATCCTGACTGGACGAGAGGAGGAGCTGGGGATGGAGGAGGGTAAATGATCTCTGGAGAACGCGATAGCCACTGATAGTACTGAGGAGCTATATATATGTATGCTGTGATAGACGTCGTATTCCTATAGGTAGACGTGATTAGCTGACAGTCAGCTAATGCAAGCTTGACTAACATGACCTGCCAGAACTGACGCTATGCTTGATTTTCATGCAATATTTTATTATATTATAGTAGTGTTTTGGAGAGCCTTAAAAGCATGAAATGTATATATTTTGCCTGATTCCTGTATGTGAAACATTCAAAACAGCAAAATTCAAATCAGATACTTCCAGGACTGCAAGTGTAAGCCATTGAGATTAATGGGAATGTGAATAATTCTCTTCAGGCATAATAGACCAACTCTGTTTTAATCTATTCAAAATCATACTTTTTGCATATGCTTAACAACAGCTTGCACTTCAATTGGGAAACACAACAGTGACACATCCACTATTATATCCTGCTTCAGTTTAAAGCTTTAGCTTCAGATTTTTCGTGCTGTTAAACGTTGATTCCATGAGTAGAACAGCTGGAAATTCAATCAGAGGTGTGTATTTGTATTGAAACTTGTGTGTGGACATGAACACACACTAGCTATAGCAGGGACGTGAAGAGAGGGTAGAGGGTTGTAAAAAGAAAGAAGGAGATTGATGGCTAGAAAATGTAAAAAATGAAATGGCAGTGCTGAAATCCATGAAGCGGTGTTTCCACATGTAATCTGTGCACATGCCACCTCGATTTCCACTAGCTGATGAAAGCTACCCGTTCACCGGTTAACCCTTGACCTCCCACTGCTGGCCAATTGTATGTTTGTGCATTTCTGTGGCTATGTTCAGAACAGCATACTATCATTCTACCATTTCTGTATACTGTGCATAGTATGCAAATATTTTGTATGCATAAAATACATGCTACACTGCACAGAATACTGTATCCCACAATGCAATGTGTTTTAATTGACCTTCCAGTTCCAATGTGACGAATGAACCAGGACTAAAAGAGTACTACAGTTATGACATATTTTTGTAGGCCAGCCTGGAAGTTTGCATCACCCTGGTTCCCTCGACAAAAACTCAATAGGGTTTTGGATTACTGCAGAAAATAAGCTCCGTGACAAACAAACGTTTTTGATTCTTACACATTTTGGTCATCAAGATAAACATATAATAAATGTTATAAATGACTACTTCACAGTCACATTCAACGTCACCACCATTACGCTTCTGACAACTTTTTCAGGCTTTATTAAAAGCATTTTTTTTTTTTTTTTTTTTTTTTTATGAAAGTTTGAGTTAGAATAGTTTGCAAGAGCACAATTATTAACACAGTGAGGCTGTGAAAGTGATCTAGTGAGTAGATGAGTTTTCCTGTTTGGCTCATGACAATTAACGTCCCTGACAACCTCTGTAGTCCAATTTAGCCACTGTAAATGCTCAAAATAATTAATTGGTCTAAGTTGGGCAAACTTAAATGAAACAAATTAGTTCAATCAAATGAACTTTTATGATTATTTAGAACTTTCTTTTTCTTTTGAGTTCTTTTGAAAACTGACACATTTTAAGTAATCTGAATTGTTTAATTGTTTAGAGTTTAATGAACTTGTTTCTTTTAATTTAGACAAACTTAGATTTAACTGAAACTGGGCTGGGATTTCTATTTCCCAGCATGCTTTGCCATTGCACTCAAACGAGAGAGTAAATGCAAAAATTAAGTGTTAATGTTTTTATGCAAAAATGAAATCTGAGATTTAGTTGTGTTTATTGTTTTGTTATGCTAGTTTGGAAGATTTTCTGTTATGATTGGATTTTGAGGGTTATGATGGTGACGAGTGGAGCATGAACTTGGTTTGAGAACAGATTTATGTTAAATGTTCTATTGTTGTACTCATTCAGCAATGGCTTTGTTTCTAACTATGCTATCAAAGTATTGCGTTACCAATTAGCAAGTTAGCATTTATTTAATTAGCTAGTTAAAGCTAGCCAAGTTTCCACTACTAAAAATATTTAAATTGAGATTACAAGATAATTTTAAGTTAAATGTATGAATTAATTTACTGAAATATTAATAAATATGTTAAGAGTAATTGAGTATAAAATAAAAATCTGCTTACTTAAATTTCTTAGCTTAAAAATTTTGACTGATTTCTCCTTTGAATTTTGACGAATTCAGGTTTACAGTGTAGCAACCGCCTTTAACAAGACAAGAAATGCTTTAAAAAAAAAAAAAAAAACACAAGGGGGTATTTTATGTCAGAATAAAAGATGACAATTTCTTGAGCTTGTGTTAACTCCATTTCAGGCATTTAGCCAAAACCCATTAAATGGTACCCAAAGTGCTAAAATGCGTGTTCCCGGGGTTTGCCCTATAAAAATACGTCATCCCTGCAGCACTCTATATGAATTGTACCTTTCAGCATCTTTTTATTTTTTTCTCAGATTATAGGATTGTTCTTTGCTTTCACTTGCAAAATGTTTTTTGTACCCACAAGGAACTTTGCGTTCCCTCTCAAAACTTTAGATCCTTTTGTGAGCAAATGCAAAGTTTTCTTGTGGAACGCAAACGTTTTTGCAAAGGAAGGCAACGATATTGCAAGCGAACACAAAGTCTCTCAGGAGAACACAAAACAGTTGCCATATTTTTTCCATTCCCATGTCCCTTTAGGGTCTCCATAGATTAAAGATGCCTTTGTTGGATTCAAGATTCAAGATTCAAGAGTTTTATTTGTCACATACACAGTTATATACAGAATATACAACCGGCAGTGAAATGTAAACCGGTCCGCTCCATGGACAGTGCAAATTCACAGTTAAAAACACAAGGAGGAAATTATATAGAAATTATATAGAAAAAAAAAAGTACTATATATATATATATATATATATATATATATATATATATGTCTATATCTGTAGAATTATAAATAATCAAGTCAAGAGAAAAAAAAAAGGTAAAAAATAAGGATAAAGTGGAATAAAATAATTGAAGTAGACTGTGCAGTGAGTAAACTGTAGACTTATAAATATGTGGTTAACAAATGTATAAAGAGTATAATGTGCAAACAGGTTTATAACAGGTTGTTACACAGTAACAACGAGAACAGAAAGTGCAGTGCAATGACAGTGTATCGATGTTTATCCTGAAGTGAAGTCACGTGACGTTAAGTGCAGGAGTCTGATGGCCTGGGGGAAGAAGCTCCTCCTGAGTCTCTCAGTTTTGGCCATCAGGCTTCGGAAGCGCTTACCAGATGGCAGCAGCGTGAAATGAGGGTTTGCAGGGTGATTAGAGTCCTTGATGATCTTGGTAGCTCTACCTTTGCAGCGTTTGGTGTAGACGTCCTGCAGAGATGGGAGAGCTGACCCTGAGATACGCTCGGATAAGCGCACGACTCTTTGCAGGGCTTTGCGGTCATGACTGGTGCTGTTCCCATACCACACTGTGATGCACTGAGTTAATACACTTTCTATCGCCCCTAAATAGAAAGTTTTCAGGATAGCTGGTGAAACCCTGAATTTCCTCAGCTGGCGCAGGTGGTACAGTCTTTGCCTGGCTTTTTTCACCTGTGTCTGAATGTGAGCAGTCCAGGTCAGGTCCTCTGAGATGTTTACTCCCAGGTACTTTGAAGCTGCTCACTCTCTCTACTGGTGACCCGCTGATCATGAGGGGGGAGTATGTCCATTGCTGTCTCTTCCTGAAGTCCACAATCATTTCTTTGGTCTTGCCAACATTCAGAGAGAGACAGTTGTCCTGGCACCATGATGTTAGATGCTCCACCTCGTCCAAGTATGCCGTCTCATTGTTGTTGGAAATGAGGCCCAGGACAACAGTATCATCAGCAAATTTGATGATAGAGGTGGAGCTGTGTGTGGACAAACAGTCATGCGTGTAGAGAGAGTAGAGCAGGGGGCTCAGGACACAGCCCTGTGGAGCTCCCCACACTCAGGGTGATGGAGGAGGAGGTGGACTGGCCTACTCTCACCACCTGAGGCCTGCCAGTGAGGAAGTCCTCAATCCAGTGGCAGAGAGAAGGATTCAGGCCGAGATCCAGGAGTTTGGAGGTTAGCTTGGTGGGAACTATGGTGTTAAAGGCTGAGCTATAGTCAATAAATAGCAGTCTTACGTAGTTCCCACTTTGCTGTCGATGTGAGTGAGGAGGAGTGGAGGACATGAGAGATGGCATCTTCAGTCGATCTATTGGGACGATAGGCAAACTGAAGAGGGTCCAAAGTGCCAGGAATGAAGGCGCAAATGGTGTTTTTAATGAGTCTCTCAAAGACCTTCATGACTATAGATGTGAGAGCCACTGGACGATAGTCATTTAGGCAAGAGGGTTTACTGTTCTTAGGGACAGGGATGATGGTGGATTTTTGAAGGAGGTGGGGACCACAGATGTAGCGAGGGACTCATTAAAGATAGATGTAAACAACCCGGCGAGCTGATCAGCACAGGACCGCAGAACACGACCTGAAATACCATCCGGCCCGGCAGCTTTCCTGACGTCCACACGCTTGAGTGCTCTCCGAACTTCATCCTCTGAGACAGAGATCACGTGGTTGTTGCTGCTCTGAATAATTTCCTCTAACGCGCCACTTGGCGGAGTCGCGTTGCGCGCGGTTACAGTCAAAGCGAGCGTAGAAAGAGTTTAACTCGTTCACGAGCAACGGGTCAGCGTTCACCTCTGCAGAGGATTTAGATCCAAAAGAGCAGATGGACCTCAGACCTTGCCACATGCGCCGCGAGTCGTTGAGTTGGAAATGAGACTCTACTCGGTCTTTATATCGGAGTTTTGCGGCTTTAACTGCACGCCGCAGAGCATAACAGGACGTTCTGTATTCAGTCATATTCCCTGAATGGAGACCGGCGTTGTAATCAGCAGTGCGTGTGTTCACTGCAGCACGGATTGAATTGTCCACCCACGGTTTCTGATTTGAGAAGGACGTTATTGTTATTGTTTGCGTGGCTTGCTCTGTAAGCGTGTCGATGAAGCAAAGCGCCACATCTGTGAACTCACTGACATCGGCTGAACTCGCTCGGAACATGTCCCAGTCAACGTCATCAAGAGCTGCCTGACGCGCGGTCTCTGAGTGGGGCGACCAACGCTTAACTTCCCGCCTCACCGGGGGTTCCTGGAGGAGCTTTTGTTTGTATTCGGGAGTGAGGAAAATGGCGGCATGATCCGATTTGCCAAACGCTGGAAGTGACCGCGCTTTATAGGCATTCTTAAACGGGGTGTAGCAATGATCCAGTGTGTTTGCTCCTCGTGTGGGGCAGGAGACGTGCTGATGAAAGTTTGGCAGGACTTTCTTTAGGTTTGCTTTGTTAAAATCGCCCGCGACAATGAATGCCGCGTCGGGATGTTGGTTTATGATGCCGCTGGCAACATCGTGAAGGCCAGATGAAGCCAGCCCTGTGTCTGCCTGCGGTGGGATGTAAACGGCAGTCGCGACAACCGCAGAAAACTCCCTCGGCAGATAGAATGGGCGGCAAATGATTGTTAAATGTTCCAGATGAGGCGAGCAGGACCGCGAGAGAATGGTGATGTTCCTGGGATCGCACCATTTCTTGTTGATCATGAAGCATACTCCACCGCCTTTGGATTTACCGGCCTCGGCTGTTCTGTCCATCCGAAAAACAGAGAAGTTCTCCGACGGCGTCACAGCTGTGTCCGGGACCGCGGGCGTGAGCCATGTTTCGGACAAACAGTAGATATTACAGTCTCTCATGTCCCGTTGAAAACTTATCCTGGCTCTAAGATCGTCCATCTTATTATCCAAGGATTGAACATTTGCTAGAAGAATGCTCGGGAGAGGAGGTCTGAATGCCCTTTTCCTCAGTCTGTTACGGATACCAGCGCGTTTCCCACGGTGTTTCTTGATTCTTCGCCGTTGACTCGTCTGTCCATTGTTCAACTCTGCGTTGCAAAGAATCTCAGATGGCCACAGGGGATCGGCGAAAGTGTCCTGAAACAGTCCAGTGTAGAGGTAACCAATGTCCAAAAGAGTTTTGCTGTCATAGTAGATCAATGCAGATGATAAGTTTGTAAAAACTGAGAGTAAAAGAAAGTAAAATAGTAAATAAAAGCTAAAAGGATTACAAATGCAAGCAGCTTAGCATTAACAATGTTGAATTTGCATGTATAATATATACATTTTTCAATTGTAGTCCTTTAAAAAGGCATCTGAAATATAAACCCGATTCCAAAAAAGTTGGGACACTGTACAAATTTTGAATAAAAAAGGAATGCAATAATTTACAAATCTCCTAAACTTATATTTTATTCACAATAGAATATAGATAACATATCAAATGTTGAAAGTGAGACATTTTGAAATGTCATGCCAAATATTGGCTCATTTTGGATTTCATGAGAGCTACACATTCCAAAAAAGTTGGGACAGGTAGCAATAAGAGGCCGGAAAAGTTAAATGTACATATAAGGAACAGCTGGAGGACCAATTTACAACTTATTAGGTCAATTGGCAACATGATTGGGTATAAAAAGAGACTCTCAGAGTGGCAGTGTCTCTCAGAAGTCAAGATGG
Organism: Paracanthobrama guichenoti; assembly: GCA_018749465.1. Lineage (NCBI taxonomy): Eukaryota > Metazoa > Chordata > Actinopteri > Cypriniformes > Gobionidae > Paracanthobrama > Paracanthobrama guichenoti. The sequence continues at coordinate 2,128,768 of CM031950.1, read as the reverse complement.
GCAGAGGATCACCAATTCCCCCAATGCTGCGGCCAAACATACTGGAGCAATATCAGAAAGGAGTTTCTCAGAGAAAAACTGCAAAGAGTTTGAAGTTATCATCATCTACAGTGCATAATATCATCCAAAGATTCAGAGAATCTGGAACAATCTCTGTGCGTAAGGGTCAAGGCCGGAAAACCATACTGGATACCCGTGATCTTCGGGCCCTTAGACGGCACTGCATCACATACAGGAATGCTACTGTAATGGAAATCACAACATGGGCTCAGGAATACTTCCAGAAAAGCAATCCAGCGTGCCATTCGCCGTTGCCAGCTAAAATGCTATAGGTCAAAAAAGAAGCCATATCTAAACATGATCCAGAAGCGCAGGCATTTTCTCTGGGCCAAGGCTCATTTAAAATGGACTGTGGCAAAGTGGAAAACTGTTCTGTGGTCAGACCAATCAAAATCTAAAGTTCTTTTTGGAAGTTCAGAAGCCTGCATCTCTGATGGTATGGGGTTGCATGAGTGCGTGTGGCATGGGCAGCTTACACATCTGGAAAGGCACCATCAATGCTGAAAGGTATATCCAAGTTCTAGAAGAACATATGCTGCCATCCAGACGTCGTCTCTTTCAGGGAAGACCCTGCATTTTCCCATGACAATGCCAGACCACATACTGCATCAATTACAACATCATGGCTGCGTAGAAGAAGGATCCGGGTGCTGAAATGGCCAGCCTGCAGTCCAGATCTTTCACCCATAGAAAACATTTGGCGCATCATAAAGAGGAAGATGCCACAAAGAAGACCTAAGACAGTTGAGCAACTAGAAGCCTGTATTAGACAAGAATGGGACAACATTCCTATTCCTAAACTTGAGCAACTTGTCTCCTCAGTCCCCAGACGTTTGCAGACTGTTATAAAAAGAAGAGGGGATGCCACACAGTGTGAAACATGGCCTTGTCCCAACTTTTTTGTGTTGATGCCATGAAATTTAAAATCAACTTATTTTTCACTAAAAATGATAAATGTTCTCAGTTTAAACATTTGATATGTCATCTATGTTGTATTCTGAATAAAATGTTGAAATTTGAAACTTCCACATCATTGCATTCTGTTTTTATTCACAATTTGTACAGTGTCCCAACTTTTTGGAATCGGGTTTGTAATAAACTAGGTGCAATGTAGTTGTCAGAATAGATATATGATACCAGCTGCGCTTTCTCACTCTCTCATCTCTCCGACAGTGAGTTGACACACAAATCCGCCTCCCCTCACTTGTTTCATTTGCTCCGGATGAATATTACACATAATTTTACTTAATCACACAGATTTTGTGCCCCACCCCCTGAGATATTGAGATATAATTTTGAGATATTAAAAACATCTATATGGCAGATTTTCCCCATGGTACCGATGTCAAAATTGTGGCCAGTGAAAATGCTGAGTGGCTAGTAACTTTGGAAAACTACTAGCTACAATTGTTGGTGAGCAAAAAAGTTAATTTCAAGCCCTGGATACAAGTAATTTTTTTGCTTGCGTTATGCTGCACTGGTAGTTGTCATGGATACTGACACCTAGTGGTGTGAACATAGCATCATTTAAAAGATTTCATTGTAGATACTATTGTAGAAATGCACAAAATGCTTTTTGCAGTCATAATAAAAAAAATATATATATTTCCAATAGCATAAATTGATCTGCTTCATGTACAACAGGGATGGGCAACTTCAGTCCTGGAGGGCCACTCTCCTGCAGAGTTTAGCTCCAACCCTGATAACTTTAATCCTGAAGGCCTTGATTAGCTTGTTCAGATATGTTTGTTTAGGGTTGCCGTATGCAGTAAACAGTACATTAGCAGTCCTTTCTGCACGCTGCCCTTGTGTGTTATGTGATGGTGCACTCGTCATGCAGTGAAGGACTTTATGGATGACACGCTCCTAATTGGGATTGTAACAACCGCTGCTATTCATAGCTGAGTTTTGCTGAGTTTAAAGTGATGTCATGTTTCAAGGCCGGGGAAACAGGATTGTATCAGATTCGTTAGGGCAAAAATAGACATGTTTGAGGAAGCTGTATTTTGGTCTCTCTAAATTCTGTCCTTCTGTACCTAATCGTCCCTTTTATCTCCAGCAAGATTTCCACGAGAGAGAGAGAGAGAGAGAGAGAGAGAGAGAGAGATAGAGTGACGTCCTGGTGCTGGAGCCCCAGGAGGAGAGGAAAAACTGAAGTATCAGCAGACACAAAAACAACCGTTTGCTGTTTTTCCTCGGATGTTTTCCATGCATGTCCTCACCGTTGCAGTTTAATCTTCCATTCCGTTTCTGCTCAATGTTCTCCGTGAACTTCTGGCAAACCTCCTTGACCCCTTTCCAGACCGGCATCTAGGCCAGGCAGCCTCGTTCTTGCCCAGGGGATGTCTGTCTAAGACTTTCTATTATGGGAAAATTAAAGGGATAGAGAGCTCTCCTGGATAATGCCAGAATGCCTTACATTACCTGTCCTTTTTCGAGCAACTTTTCCTGTTTATGTAGCAGTTTTATGGTTTCATGTTCCAGACTAAAGTTATCGTCCATATGAAGCTTTTGCTCCTGTACTTAGTGAACTTCCTCACTAACTACTGATCTCTGCCTCATATCTGAATAACAGTAATGAACAACAGAATGAACGTTCAAAGATCAAGAAAATGAAGAACCATTGGAGGGATAATAGGCATTGTTATTGTACATATCTATATCTGCTTTCTGTCCTACTTGTGCACCCGGGGCCATCTGGCGATGCCAAAATGTGGATGTTTACCAGTCGGAAACAAAATTAGGCACCCGGGCCGATGTAGATTAATCCCGGGAGTGCACAAACTCTGAGAAGCTGACAAATGAGGGATGTTGGAAAGGGTTTGTGGGAAGAGTGTGTGTGTTTGAGTCTTTCCTCTGATCAGGCTCTTATGAGAAGTCCCATATTAGCCTGATGTGTCAATAAAACATAATATATATATATATATATATATATATATATATATATATATAGAGAGAGAGAGAGTGAGAGTGAGAGCGAGAGAGAGAGAGCGCCCTGGTCTGATTTATGGGAGAGGCCTGAATGTGACCGCTTTTACTGGAGGCTTTCTGAGAAATGATTTCTTGTTCTTGATCTCTGGAGAGACCGTAAGAAATATTTTTGCATGTATATAGCATACGATTACCGCAGTTTTTTATGTAAAAGCACTTAAAGGGATCATTTTTTTATTTTTTTATTTGGCCATGTTGTTGCATTGTGATCGGCGACATTACACATGAGAAATAATGTTGTTTGGCTATATTTGAATTTAACATGAACCTAAATGAGATTTGTGAGTAAGAATAACATGTTCTAAATAATAAATAAGCATAATTAGTCAAGTTGAATTTACTTTCATTTAAAATTTAATCTAATTAATTTTTAATGAATGAATTATTTATCATTTATTTATTCAGAGCCCCTAAAGGGACATGGTGATGGAACATATATGAGATGGAAGGGAAAAAAATATTTTAGTGCCTTTACTTTCTCTTGAAAATGTTTTGTTTCCCCAAGAAACAAGTGGATGTGCAAGTCAAGGAAAAATGTATTGGGGAACACAATGTTTCTTGGGAAAACGCAAAACATTTGAGGATTGAAATATAATTTTGTCCGTTTTGTGACTTCATATTTTTATAATATACAATTTATTTTATAGTGGAAAAACTTGTGTTGGAGAAATGAAATCCCTTTGTATGAATTTCTTTAATTCTTGTCATTCAAATCCAGTGGGCGTCACCAATTCAAATTGACACTCATTAAATGGAAGAGAGTTTGTTCTTATATTCAGAATTTTACCTGATTCCGCTAACTGTGTTCAAATCATTGTAATGCACAGCCTTCAGTGCCTTATACATCCCCGTAACTCTTTTTGGATAAAATTGTCATCTTCGTTTATTTCCCTACTCAGGAAAACATATCCAGGTTTTGATTTGCATGTTGTCCGTTTTGTAGAAGGAAAGCGTTCTGACACTTTCGGTCTGGTGATGCTGTAAACGTACAGAATATAAGTGCAGAACATCAACACTGCTGTAAAAACAAATATTGGTTTAATTTACACCACCTGCAGATCGGTCTCCTGTGAAGGGATGGAACATGATGCGAATGTGAATGTGCTGAATGATGATTCGTTCTCTCTCTTTTTCTCTTTTGTTGTGTTGTCAGAGACTGATCCAAAAATGCTGAGTGCACCTCAGAGAAATGTGTATCGCACCAGGGACATTTCAGAAACATCAGAAAATTACATTTCAGAAGTGTTGCTGTCTCCGCATAAAGCTCTGAATAATTGTGCTTTGACTGTTTCATGCCTCACCGTCCAAAACTTATATGCTATGCTATGGATGTTATTGGTGTAGTGGATTGCACTTTTTGCACATTTGTCTTGATCTATTGAGATCTAAAAGAGTTTGATTTACCTGCTATGAATATATACGGTAACTTACAGTAAACTCAGAAGTTCCTTTTCAGTCCGAAATGTGCATTTATTTAATCTAAGCTTTAAAAAAAAATGCTTCTACAACTTTTTGACTGACAAATGAATGCTCAACTCATGAATGGCCATATTTACTGATATCTAGCTGAATTTGAAAGCACATACTTCTCTTAATATGGCAGAAATAGTAGTTTGTAGTTCTGAATTCAGTAAGTGTTGCCTATGGCACATACTGCTTACTGCATAGTGCATGCTGTGCAGGATGCAACACTAGTATGCTGCACTGATATCAATGATATATGACTATGTCAAGTTAGCATTTTTTTAAATTGTGTGTAAATATATGTTAAACATGAAGCAAACCGGTCGAATAATAGCCAAGAAAGGTTAAAATGCTCTTGTTTCTGGTTTATTATTCTCACTGGAAATACAAAGTCAAATTGAGTGCACTGAATTGTGGAATACAATATTTCCCAGATTGCAAACTGCACACTGTTGCATGCCATATTGTGCACAGTATACATACTGTAAAAATATGTATGAGTAATATCATACTATGCCATTCCGAACATGCTTATAGTGTTTCCTCTCTCAGAGATTTATGGGTTATATCTTTACCATGACCACCCCTGTAAATTAGTTAACCCTCATGTAGTGTGTAGGAGGACAGCGGTGATCATGGCTGCCGCTGTACTGTACTGTGTTGTGTGTGAGAGCCACATCACTTTAATAGCATTCTGCAATTCTGTGATGGTGTATTCTGCTATTAAAAATGGGTAATGGATTGTGTTAGTGGTCTTTTAGAGCTCCCAGGGCCTCAGAGATGAGCTTTGGAGCCTTGTGAATTGAAATAAACATGCACTTCTCCAAACTAATTTAACCAATTGCATTAAATGTGACTGCAAAATTCTAAGCCAGCGCTGGTCATTATATCAGCGTAATCATATTCACACAAATCGTCATTCTCTCTATTTCACACACACACACACACACACACACACACACACACACACACACACACACACACACACACACACACACACACACACACACACACACACACACACACACACACACACACACACACACAGCTGTTAAGTGTTTGACTGATGTTGGTGTTTGTTGCAGGTATGGAGACATGGTTCCAAACACCATCGCCGGAAAGATCTTCGGCTCTATCTGCTCTCTTAGTGGCGTGCTGGTTATCGCCCTTCCTGTACCCGTCATTGTGTCTAACTTCAGCCGGATCTACCATCAGAACCAGAGAGCTGACAAGATGAGAGCCCAGCAGGTACTAAAGAACTTCTCTTCATTCCAAACTAGATATGTTCAGGTTACTTAATTATTCTGATTATGCCATTTTAAAGGGGCTTCTAATTTAGTTTTAGGGGTCTGTTACAATATGTTTACATGCATCCAAGGTCAAAAAACACTTTATTTTTCTCATAATATACATTGCAGCATCACCTCTTTTCTCACAGTGTCTGAAACGGTTCGATAAAGGATTTGGTTTCTCTACACCCCTCCTTTCTGAGAGCCTACTCTGCTCTGATTGAAAACCAAATGCCCATTATCTGTATTTCAGCTCTGGAGGCTTCCTCAGCACAGTGATATGAACAGTAACGATGGTTTTACCGTATCAATTCGAGCATGAGTCCTCATCCTTTGGAAGTGCATGCAAAGTGGTTTTGCTTTGACATGTTAACAATACAAACCAAACTCCAGGCCTCGGCTACAACTACAGTGTTTGAGGACGGGACAAAGCAGACATTGAAGACCATAGGCTGAAACATAGTTTCGAGCAGGAAGACTGGAGTTACTGATGGATTACTCGTTTCAGGCAGTTCAGAATTGGTTCTTTCTTTTGGGACACAATAACTCCCTTTATCGTGCAGTTAATACTTTTCAGACCTTTTACATTCACAAAAAAGCTATTACACACTACTCAAAAGGTAATATCCAAATAAAGCATAATAGATAATAGCATAATAGGCACTGAAACTAGTTCATTTGCTGTTTTTGAGTAATTCAAGACAGATGTTGTTTCTTTAAAACAGCAACTGAGTCTTTTGCAAATGAAGTTTTTCTTTAAGAAATAGTCCCAAGAATGACTTGATTGGACATTTTACATTAATTAGATAATTAGTTTCCTTTATTTGGCATTTTTATACTCTACATAAAAACGAAATTGTGTTTCACACATCCACCATTCAGTAATTCAGTGCAATTGTGTTGGTCACCCTTTTGCTGCCAAAACAGCCCTGACCCATTGAGACATGGACTCCACTAGACTCCTGAAGGTGTGCTGTGGTATCTGGCACCAAGATGTTAGCAGCAGATCCTTTAAGTTCTGTAAGTTGCAAGGTGGAGCCTCCGAGACTTTTTTGTTCAGCACATCTCACTCGATTGGACTGAGATCTGGGGAATTTGAAGGCCAAGTCAACACCTCAAACTCGTTGTGCTCCTCAAACCATTCCTGAACCATTTTTGCTTTGTGGCAGGTGCATTATCCTGCTGAAAGAGACCAGGGAATACCATTTCCATGAAAGGAAATGCAACAATGCTTAGGTAGGTGGTATGTGTCAAAAGTAACATCCACATGGATAGCAGGACCCAAGGTTTCCCAGCAGAACATCACACTGCCCAAAGCATCACGCTGCCTCCGCCGGCTCGCCTTCTTCCCATAGTGCATCCTGGTGCCATGTGTTCCCCAGGTAAGCGGCGCACACACACACCCGGCCATCCACATCATGTAAAAGAAAACATGATTCATCAGACCAGGCCACCTTCTTCCATTGCTCCGTGGTCCAGTTCTGATGCTCACGTCCCCACTGTTGCCGCTTTCGGCATTGGACAGGGGTCAGCATGGGCACCCTGACTGGTCTGTGGCTATGCAGCCCCGTACGCAACAAACTGCAATACACTGTGTATTCTGACACCTTTCTATCAGAACCAGCATTAACTTCTTGAGCAATTTGAACTACAGTAGCTCATCTGTTTGATCGGATCACACGGGCCAGCCTTCGCTCCCCTCGTGCATCAATGAGCCTTGACCCATGACCCTGTCGCCGGTTCATATGTTCCTTCCTTATGCCACTTTTAATAGATACTGACCACTGCAGACCTGGAACACCCCACAAGAGCTGCAGTTTTGGAGATGCTCTGACTCGGTCATCTAGCCATCACAATTTGACCCTGGTCAAACTTGCTCAAATCCTTACGCTTGCCCATTTTCCCTGCTTCTAACACATCAACTTTGAGGACAAAATGTTCACTTGCTGCCTAATATAGCCCACCCACTAACAGATGCCGTGATGAAGAGATAATCAGTGTTATTCACTTCACCTGTCATAATGTTATGCCTGGTGTGTGTGTGTGTGTGTGTGTGTGTGTGTGTGTGTGTGTGTGTGTGTGTGTGTGTGTGTGTGTGTGTGTGTGTGTATTTTATGTATGCAAAAATATATAAAATATCTCATTTTTACAAAACAGTTACGTTAAAAGCCTAAAAACACTGCTAGTCTATGTTCTACTTTTATGAAAAAAGATTTAATTTCTATTTGTTATTGAGTATGAATGTGGGTTGCCTGAAAAAGATTAGCTGTTCTTAGGAATATTTATTATTGTTTATTATTGAAATCTTTTGTCAGAGCTGTTTTGCACATTACAGTACATTTGATGCTCATGCAGGCAATGTAAGTTTTAATCTGGCTTGCAAAATTTCCCAGTTAAGTATCCCATCTCACTGTTTTTATTCACAAGAAAGTAGTCAAAAGGCCAAATAGAATTAAACAAACCATGAGGTAACTAAACAGCGTCACAGGCGTCATTAAACCTGTCACTGCAGTTGTTTGAGAAACGAATGCTGACATGATCGATTCAGATAAATTCTATTTTGTTTTACAGAAAGTCCGACTTGCCAGGATTCGCTTGGCCAAGAAGGGAACTACTAACGCCTTCCTACAATACAAAGAAGACGGAGGATTTCAGGTGAGTTTTATCATAAGCATTCAATTTAGTTGCACTTCATGTGTTTCTGTCTGAATGTAGTGTAAAAACTATGTGATCGTTTACTTATGTCACTCCAGACTTGTATGGCTTTCTTGCTAGAAAACAAAAGAAAACATTTTTAATAGAGTTTCAGGACGGCAGTGATCAGAAACTTTCATGCTACAAAATGTAATTTATTCCTGTGATGCAAAGCTGAATTTTCAGCATCATTCCTCCAGTCTTCAGTGTCACATGATCCTTCAGAAATCACAAAATCAATGTCTGCTGTGCGTCTTTTAGATCAAAGCAAGTTTGTGAATGAATAGATAAGGTTGAATGAAATTTCAGTCTGTACGCTACACAGCATATAACTACAGAAGACTGTACAGAGCACAAATCATGCCAATGGACTACTTTCATGATTTTTTTGGAGCTCAAAAGCTCCCACCCCTTGTTAAAATTCTTCAGAATGCCTCTTTTTTTGTTTCTTGTAAGAAAGAAAGTCCTTCGGGTTTGGAACGACATTATCGGGTGAGTAAATGATGACAGTTTTCCTTTTTGTGTGAACTGCTGTATATCTTTAAATGATCAAAAGAACTAGGCCTATAGTCTTTATCAATCTCCTAGTTGCTTCACTCAGCACATCCAAGGAGGAACTAGTTGCTGGAGTTTGCCTGACATCAAATCTTCAGAAGATACAAAGATTTGTAGCATAAGAGGAATCTTTCAGTACAGACATTAAACATAGGGAGAAATAAACATTATTTGTGATTGTCATGTTGTTCAGAGGAATTGCTAAGTGTTCTTTCAACTACAGTGATTACTGCTTACACAGTGTGTAATAGATGTATTAGATGACAGCATTCATATGAATAAAAAACTAAAAGTTACTGGCCAAGTTTGGCGAGTTTTGCGTCTTAACTTCCATTTTGTTCATTAGTTGGGGATAGATCACCTAAAAATGACAATTCTGTCAGTTTACTCACCCTCATGTTGATCCAAGCCTTTCTTTCTTTCTTTCTTTCTTTCTTTCTTTTTTTCTTTCTTTCTTTCTTTCTTTCTTTCTTTCTTTCTTTCTTTCTTTCTTTCTTTCTTTCTTTCTTTCTTTCTTTCTTTCATCCATACAGTGAAAGTCAAGGAACTATATATCTTTGTTGTTTGCAACCCAAATTTCTTCAAAATGTTGTGTGTGTCTCTGTGTGCATGTGTGTGTGTGGCTCAGGTAAATAAAATGTCCCCAAAATCCAATATCCAGAAGACATTTTTGGTCCCCAGAGTGAAACAGCTTATAAATCAAGTGATGTTTTTTTTTTTTTTTTTTTTTTTACATTTTCTGTGATTGGTAGGTTTAGGGTTAGTGGATAGAATATACAGTTTGTACAGTATAAAATCATTATGTCTGTGGAAAGTCCCCATAAAATATGAAAACACAATGTGTGTGCGTGCATGCATGTGTGTGTTCTACAGACAAATGGTAACACAATACAATAAGGTCTTATTTGTTAACTTCAGTTAATGCTTTAACTAACATGAACTAATAATGAGCAATATGTTTTACAGCATTTATTAACCTTTGTTAATGTTGGTTAATAAAAATGTTCATTATACACTTACCTAAAGGATTATTAGGAACACCATACTAATATTGTTTAATAATGTTTGACCCCCTTTCGCCTTCAGAACTGCCTTAATTCTGCGTGGCATTGATTCAACAAGGTGCTGAAAGCATTCTTTAGAAATGTTGGCCCATATTGATAGGATAGCATCTTGCAGTTGATGGAGATTTGTGGGATGCACATCCAGGGCACGAAGCTCCCGTTCCACCACATCCCAAAGATGCTCTATTGGGTTGAGATCTGGTGACTGTGGGGGCCATTTTAGTACAGTGAACTCATTGTCATGTTCAAGAAACCAATTTGAAATGATTCCAGCTTTGTGACATGGTGCATTATCCTGCTGGAAGTAGCCATCAGAGAATGGGTACATGGTGGTCATAAAGGGATGGACATGGTCAGAAACAATACTCAGGTAGGCCGTGGCATTTAAACGATGCCCAATTGGCACTAAGGTGCCTAAAGTGTGCCAAGAAAACATCCCCCACACCATTATACCACCACCACCAGCCTGCACAGTGGTAACAAGGCATGATGGATCCATGTTCTCATTCCGTTTACGCCAAATTCTGACTCTACCATCTGAATGTCTCAACAGAAATCGAGACTCATCAGACAAGGCAACATTTTTCCAGTCTTCAGCTGTCCAATTTTGGGGAGCTTGTGCAAATTGTAGCCTCTTTTTCCTATTTGTAGTGGAGATGAGTGGTACCCAGTGGGGTCTTCTGCTGTTGTAGCCCATCCGCCTCAAGGTTGTGCGTGTTGTGGCTTCACAAATGCTTTGCTGCATACCTCAGTTGTAACGAGTGGTTATTTCAGGCAAAGTTGCTCTTCTATCAGCTTGAATCAGTCAGCCCATTCTCCTCTGACCTCTAGCATCAACAAGGCATTTTCGCTCACTTCTTTGTAAACCCTAGAAATGGTTGTGCGTAAAAATCCCAGTAACTGAGCAGATTGTGAAATACTCAGACCGGCCCGTCTAGCACCAAAAACCATGCCACGCTCAAAATCACTTAAATCACCTTTCTTTCCCATTCTGACATTCAGTTTGGAGTTCAGGAGATTGTCTTGACCAGGACCACACCCCTAAATGCATTGAAGCAACTGCCATGTGATTGGTTGATTAGATAATTGCATTAATGAGAAATTAAACAGGTGTTCCTAATAATCCTTTAGGTGAGTGTAGTTCACAGTGCGTTGAGATACAGTACAACTTTCGGTAACACTTTTTATTTTACAGTGTCCTTGTTACATATATTACATGTACTGATTGTAATAATAACACTAAATTAAGCATAATTACACCTGACTCACCCTAAACCAACCCTGACCCTAAGTACATGTTGTTAATTGATATTATCAGTGCTTAAATGTATAATTACACGGTAACAAGACACCTTAAAATAATAATGTGTATCCTAACTTTTGATCTTAATTTATTAGTAAATGTTGAAATTAACATTAAGGGCCCTATTTTAATGATCCGAGGGCATGGTCTGAAGCGCATGGCACAGGTTGGGAAGCTCAAACGTGCTGCATAACACAGGTCGGGTTGTACCTAGTCTCTTAATGAGTCATGGGTGTGTTTTGGACGTAACGTGCAATAAACCAATCAGAGTCTCATCTTCCATTCCCTTTAAAAGCCAGTTGTGCTCGTGCCATGATGGATTCTCTATTTACATGGAATTTGCAAGCGGAATTTGCATGGTGGAATTTGCAAGCGGAAAGACTGAACGCTTCTCCAGAGAGGAATCCTTTTATTTTTAATATTTAAAATGGTTTGTGTGCTGCTGCGCATCCCTGTGTGTGTAATAAGCAGAGTGTATGCGTGTTGTGCACCCGCCTATAGGTGCATATTACTTCATTTTAAATAACACAAATAATACTGTGACTTTATAATATTGACTTTAGACCATGTTTTTGTTGGTCAGTGGCGCAGTCGTTTTCAGTTGTCTCAAAATAGCAACGCACCAATAATGCGCCTGAACACACCTTGTCTTCAGACCAGCACGCCCATGGGCAAACAGATGGGCATGAGTGCATTTGCTATTTAAACAACATGGCGCTGGATGTGAAAATAAGCGTCAGGCTGAAACTAGCGAAAAACACTTGCGTCGTGCCTGGTGTCACATTGCGCCGGGTGTGTGATAGGGCCCTAACATTAACGAATGCTATTGAAGAAGTATTGTTCATGTTTAGCTTATGTTACTTCAAATTAATTTTAGAGTTAGTTCAAAGTAACTTTCTTAGCTCCGAATTGCAAGATAAATCTATATTCCTCAGATTTTAAAAACCTAAAACTCTAAAACTTTAATGCAACACATTAAATCACAGTTAAACCCGGCAACGAGAGAATCTCAACTCAAGCATCAAGCATCAAAGTATTCATATTCACAGCATGATATGGAGGGTTATTAAAGCATAGCACACCAGAAATTAGTATATTTTTCTGCTGCCAGCATGCTACTAAGCACAGAACAGTATTTTAAGATATTAATGATCATATAGTCTTTTTGATCTCATCAAACAGTGTTACAGTAAGTGTAAAGGTCAGTCATTTGGCCTCTGAGAATGAGTCAGTCCCACAAGAGCCTTGTAATAACAGCTTTTTCATATGGCGCTGACACTCAGAGTCAGCTAAACATGGCTTCAGGGCCTTACCCAGGGCGCCGCGTCCTTGCTGTGAGGAAATAGCAATTAACAACACTGAAGGAAGGGCAGGGAATGAAAGGCAGGTGATGCCGGACAGGTGGGAGGCGCAGCAGTAATTAAAGAGATCCTTTCAGCCCAGTCGTTCACTTGGCACTCAGCTTGGTAACACCTCCGGGCAGCTTTGTTTCAAGGGGTCAGTTTCAGGTTAGCATGGTTCGGTTAGCCCCCTGCTGGTAGATGCCATAAGCACATACAGTGTCCAATCTGGAAGCCTGTAAGAACTGGAGATCCAGGAAAAATGAACTTTAACAATCAAAAGTTTGGAATGATTAAGACTTTTTGGACTACTTTAGAAAGTTTAGATTTGTTAAATGTTTTTAAAATAAGTCTCTTACAGTACACTCACAAAGGCTGCATTTATTGATCAAAAATATAGTCAAACCAGTGATATCTTTTAAATATTATTATTTTATATATCTAAAAATGTATTTTTAAATATTGTTTTCAACATGGATTACAATAAGAACCATTATTAATAACTGAGCACAGATAATAATTGAGCACCAAATCAGCATTTTTTTTTTTTTAAGGATCAAATTCAGCTTTGTCATCACAGGAATAAATTCTATTAAATAATATACTAAAATAGGAAAGATTTCTTTTAAACTGTAATAATATTTTACAATATTACAATTTTACTGTGTGTTTTATCAAATAAATGCAGCCTTGTTGAGCATACAAGACTTCTTTAAAAACATTTAAAAAATCTAACTTTCTAAACTTTTGACCAGCAGTCTAGCTTTGACCTGGTTCTCCTTCCTTTGTCGCTGTACCTCATGGAGTCATTTATCACAGTATGATTCAGCAATTTGTAAATTATTTCAACAGGTTTTCTTTCACCTTCCAGCGTATGGGTATGTTTAACATTCTCAAATAACATTTTCTCTGCTGCATTAAGTGATATTAAGTGCAATGTTTATTCCAATGGAAACAATCTCGTGCCCTTTTCCAATCACTGCCTTTATGAGGAAGCCCTGGTTATCATTATTCTGCTGTAATTGTCATCCCAGGGAAAACAAACCTGTTTAAATATCTGTTTCTCTCTGTGGTTTTATGTAATTATTGCACTCGTTGCAGTTCCTCTAGCCCCGGGATGTGTTCGCTGCGCTTGTTGTTGATCATGTTGCTCTTGTAATACATTCTGAATATAGAGTCTGCTTCACGGTTAAGGGCAGAAAATTAAGATATACAGTGTTGAATAACAGCATATGGATTTTCCCATTTGTTTAACGTAAATTTAAAGTTGCTTAAAGACTAAGAAAGAATTAAAGCAAACTTGATGTTTACATTTTTCTGAAGAAACTGTGGCTGTGTACATGTCCCCTAAGTCATTTATTTTATAGTCCATGGGCTTTTTGGTTTATCATTCGCCAGGCAGTCTTTTGTGTCTAAAGCATATGCAAGAATGAGCTATGCTGCATAAGTTTAATATGCATGGGGTATATGCATCTTACGCAGCACATTTGAGCTTCAGCAAGAACCAATGAGGTTCATTCTCGTGTTACGCAGGACTTTTGAGCTTCAGCGAGAACCAGTGAGGTTCATTCTTGTGTCACGCAGCACATTTGAGCTTCAGCAAGAACCAATGAGGTTCATTCACATGTAACGCAGGACTTTTGAGCTTCAACAAGAACCAATGAGGTTCATTCTCATGTTACGCAGCACGTTTGAGCTTCAGCGAGAACTAATGAGGTTCATTCTCGTGTTACGCAGCACGTTTGAGCTTCAGCAAAAACCAATGAGGTTCATTATTGTGTTACGCAGCACATTTGAGCTTCAGCAAGAACCAATGAGGTTCATTCTCGTGTTATGCAGGACTTTTGAGCTTCAACAAGAACCAATGAGGTTCATTCACATGTAACGCAGGACTTTTGAGCTTCAACAAGAACCAATGAGGTTCATTCTCGTGTTACGCAGCACATTTGAGCTTCCGCAAGAACCAATGAGGTTCATTCTCGTCTTACGCAGCACGTTTGAGCTTCCGCAAGAACCAATGAGGTTCATTCTCGTCTTATGCAGCACGTTTGAGCTTCATCGAGAATCAATGAGGTTCATTCTTGTGTTACGCAGCACATTTGAGCTTCAGCAAGAACCAATGAGGTTCATTCTCGTGTTACGCAGGACTTTTGAGCTTCAGCGAGAACCAATGAGGTTCATTCTCGTGTTACGCAGGACTTTTGAGCTTCAACAAGAACCAATAAGGTTCATTCTCGTGTTACGCAGCACGTTTGAGCTTCCGCAAGAACCAATGAGGTTCATTCTCGTCTTACACAGCACGTTTGAGCTTCCGCAAGAACCAATGAGGTTCATTCTCGTGTTATGCAGCACGTTTGAGCTTCCGCAAGAACCAGTGAGGTTCATTCTCGTCTTACGCAGCACATTTGAGCTTCAGCAAGAACCAATGAGGTTCATTCTCGTGTTACGCAGGACTTTTGAGCTTCAGCGAGAACCAATGAGGTTCATTCTTGTGTCACGCAGCACATTTGAGCTTCAGCAAGAACCAATGAGGTTCATTCTCGTGTTACGCAGGACTTTTGAGCTTCAACAAGAACAAATGAGGTTCATTCTTGTTACGCAGCACGTTTGAGCTTCCGCAAGAACCAATGAGGTTCATTCTCGTCTTACGCAGCACGTTTGAGCTTCAGCAAGAACCAGTGAGGTTCATTCTCGTGTAACACAGCACGTTTGAGCTTCAACAAGAACCAATGAGGTTCATTCTTGTGTGTTACTCAGCACGTTTGAGCTTCAGCGAGAACCAATGAGGTTCATTCTCGTGTTACGCAGCACGTTTGAGCTTCAGCGAGAACCAATGAGGTTCATTCTCGTGTTACGCAGCACGTTTGAGCTTCCGCAAGAACTAATGAGGTTCATTCTTGTGTGTTACTCAGCACGTTTGAGCTTCCGCAAAAACCAATGAGGTTCATTCTTGTGTGTTACTCAGCACGTTTGAGCTTCCGCAAAAACCAATGAGGTTCATTCTTGTGTGTTACTCAGTACGTTTGAGCTTCCGCAAGAACCAATGAGGTTCATTCTCGTGTTACGCAGCACGTTTGAGCTTCAGCGAGAACCAATGAGGTTCATTCTCGTGTTACTCAGCACGTTTGAGCTTCAGCGAGAACCAGTGAGGTTCATTCTCGTGTTACTCAGCACGTTTGAGCTTCAGCGAGAACCAATGAGGTTCATTCTCATGTTACGCAGCACGTTTGAGCTTCCGCAAGAACCAATGAGGTTCATTCTCGTGTTACGCAGCACGTTTGAGCTTCAGCGAGAACCAATGAGGTTCATTCTTGTGTTACGCAGCACGTTTGAGCTTCACTGAGAACCAATGAGGTTCATTCTTGTGTGTTACTCAGCACGTTTGAGCTTCCGCAAGAACCAATGAGGTTCATTCTCGTGTTACGCAGCACGTTTGAGCTTCAGCGAGAACCAATGAGGTTCATTCTTGTGTTACGCAGCACATTTGAGCTTCAGCGAGAACCAATGAGGTTCATTCTTGTGTTACGCAGCACGTTTGAGCTTCAGCGAGAACCAATGAGGTTCATTCTTGTGTTACGCAGCACGTTTGAGCTTCAGCGAGAACCAATGAGGTTCATTCTTGTGTTACGCAGCACATTTGAGCTTCAGCGAGAACCAATGAGGTTCATTCTTGTGTTACGCAGCACGTTTGAGCTTCTGCACTTTCTCAGTTTGTGTAAATCCACTTGGGGTTCAGAGTATTTATTTTTCACCACATTAATTTCCCACATGTCTAGTACAATTATGTGGTTTTGCTTCATTAATACAGTGTATACTTTTTTCTTGATTTACCCCGAAAGAATGGAAGTGAAATGTGACAACATGCCCCATAGGTGAGGCTCATTGTAACATGACCAAATGACAGCTTAAAATGTTACCTGATACAATCAAAAAAATATCCAAGACAAACTAAAATATTTTGTCAAAATACAATTATTAATTGTTTTTAAATAAAAGCATTTTTTAATAATTAAAAATAAAAATTTTTTGAGTTTGACCACAAACACATCTTTTCTCATGGTTTCTCAATAGAATTCATAAAGATATAGAATATAATAGCGTAGTTCTAACAGAGGCACATGTAACGCAGTGTTACAACGCACCTGACCTGCTCCACTGGGATTTAAACCACGGCTCGTGTCTTCTGCTGTTAGATCAGCATTAAAGAACGAGCTCAACTGTTAAATAACAGATATGAGGTTACAATAATATCAGATTTGTCTTATTTTAAATAAACACAAAAAACAGAGGTGAAAAATATACTTATGGTTATGTAATGGTTAAACAAATGTTCAGTAATATCTTCCAAATATTTCTTAATTTTGCCGCAATTTTTTCTCGAAATAATGTTGATATGGCAGCTAGTAAATACACAAAGTTTCGTCATCCTGGCATGTGTGGAAAGTTTTAAACCATGCGTGTTACAACTAACCCCGCGTTAGGTTGTGCCCTGCGCTCCCCTATTCGCTAATGTTTATATGAAAGTCTTACGGGTTTAGAACAACATAAGGGTGAGTAGTTAATGACTTCAGGAATCTCTAATAAAACAAGTTTAACTTAAAAAGTACTAGTTACTACTTAGTGGGGTAATTTCACCCAAAGTTCTGTCATTATTTACTCACCCTCATGTTGTTCCAAATGTGTCTTTCTTGTGTGGTTGTCCAAGCTGCTTTCCTTAAACTCAAAGTGAATACTGACCACTGCTGTCAGATAGCTATGCTAGATAAATTCTTTTATGTTCTACTATTTATTTTAAGCAGGATTTACAGCTTGCATGATTTTTTTGAAGTGCTTTGTGGTGTGTTGGTCTTGAAATCATGGAATGGCCTCGTGGCCTGTCAGTTTATCAGATCATAACTGCAGGGTTTAAAGCAAAGCTCTATTCCATAAACACACCTTTTCCCACTGCTGAAATCCATCTTCACTATGCAGGAAAAGTAGCTGTATTCAAAAAGAGAGACGGAGAGACAGAGAGAGAGAGAGAGAGAGAGAGAGAGAGAGAGAGAGAGAGAGAGAGAGAGAGAGACGGAGAGAGAGAGAGAGAGAGAGAGAGAGAGAGAGAGAGAGAGAGAGAGAGACAGAGAGAGAGAGAGAGAGAGACAGAGACAGAGAGATTCAATCCGTGTCTTTACTAATGCGGCAGGTGGAGTCCTCCGGAATCTTCTCAGGTTGTGAAACCCACAATAATCCAATATTTACAATCCCCGAGTGAGGGGGTATTTTTTTCAGCATGGATCTATAAACCCATTACTAACAGGTCTGCAGTGCTATTTATAAACCAGACAAAGGCTTTTTTCAACTCTTCAGCCTATTCTGGCTTTGAATTTCTAGTTAGGACTTACTTTTGTCTCTGCGCACTGTTATTCAGTCTTGACCTTTGATGAAAGGTCATTAGGAAGTGTACACGTACACTTTGTGATTTATGGATAATTTACCTGTTCATGTGTTGGCTTAAATGTTTAAAAGTAAAAATCTGATGATTTTTTATTATATATTTTTATTATATATATTTTTTATAAATAATATAAACAATTTATACAGTGTGTGTGTGTGTGTGTGTGTGTGTGTGTGTGTGTGTGTGTGTGTGTGTGTGTGTGTGTGTGTGTGTGTGTGTGTGTGTGTGTATATTACATGATGTGTTGATTAATTCATCTAATCTGTTTTTATCCTGAATACTATTTTTGTAAAATAATCAAAATTATTATTAATCCTTGATTGCCTTATAGTAAGCAGCACTAAATATGATACTGTATTTGTATAGTAGTAATAATAATTATTATTTATTAATCATAAATTATAGTATTAATCATAATTGTACTTGCTTTAAGCACCACTAAATATAAAACTGTTTTCAATAATAATTTATTAAATATAAATGTATTAAATAAAGTGTTAAATATTAAACTTAATCCTGTAATTAGAGAACTCGTCCTGTAACTCATCCTGCACCATTTGACTTAAACTGGTAAACAATATCAACACTATCAGAAAAAAGTTGTTTCCATCCAACGATTTGTATGCACATTTTGGGATATCACATAAAAAACACTGGATGGAAAAGCCAATATGCGCACCAATTCTAAAAATGTGCATAAACTACGATGGAAACACATTTTGCCAAATACATTCCTCGATGCGCATCAAAAAAGTAATGTGACATTGCGATGGGACGGCATAACTGGACCAACCAGTGGACCCATCTCATGGCACAGAATCTGAAATTCTGTTTTGGTCATCAAAGGTCGTCAAAGGTTGTTGGTATAACCACTCCTACTGCATCAACTTTTTGATATTTATTGCCAGTTTATCAGGAAGTGATGATTTTGTTCTCTTTTGTTCTCTTCCACTGATTGGATGAAAACGGTGCTTTATTCAAAGATGTTTTATGCAATGTTCTAAAACTTTGGATGGAAACATACTGGGATGGTACCCTTTCAAAAGGTACTAATATGTACTATTTGGGTAATAATATATACCTTTAAGGTAGCTAATGTACAAAGTTGTACCTTTTGACAGGGCATCGCCCCAGTCACAGCTTTTGTGCCTTTTTTTCTGAGAGTGGACAGGCTAGCAATCACCCTGAACACTCCACCAGCATAATTTTCACCATTAAAAGAATATTTGCCAGATTTCTTGATCTTTTCTAACCGTGGAGCTCTCAGATCCCGGCATTTTGACGCATAGTTTTTCTTTTTTCACCAGTACAGCCTGCATAGATTCTAATCATGGGCAGTTTTGTCACCCAATGGCTGTATCTCTTGTCTCCACTGAGAAAATTGTGTTGTTAATGTGACGTCCCTATCAGCGCTTTTTAACAATGGAATTGTCAGTGATTGATGGTTTAATACCCTCTGAGGTTCCTCTGCTCTCTTTTCCTGATGGAGTGTTCGGAAAGAGAGTATTAAAGCCTGTGGATTTGACTGAAATGTATTTATTTGGGATTTATTGCTTGCGTATCTGCGATTGGGTGGCAGAGAAATTCACTTTGGGTTCCCGGTCAAACAGGAAATAGATTATGACAAATTGAGATTCTTTAATTTTCTCATTTTGTGCTGCACTGAAGGACGGATCACATTCGGCTTTTGCTCTGTTGTTGTTGTAAGTCAAGATAACGTAGTGGATCCTTTATTGAAACAGCTCGATAGAATTTGTTTGCTCACACACTTGTGCTTTGGGGTATTTTTAAATGTAGTTCTAGTGTTGAATTGTATGGGAGTGAAATGCTTTGTATTATGTTAGTTGTTGTCTCAGTTCCAGATCCGTTCTGTAGAGCCACAAAGGATTGAGACGTTTCGGGTTTCCATCTAGGAAGTGGAATTGCTTTTTGCGTCCACTTACGTCCTACGTGATCAAACTTTCTCAAACGTTTTTGGTGGTATAGCTGCGTCATTTCATTCTACTTAGGGCTTTTTGTTCAGCAAAAACAAACCTAATTGTGCTTAGGTCCAATTATTGATGATCTTATCTGCCCCGACTCCTTCAGCCATCCTTGGTTTCGGCTGACGGGGCACTTCCTGCGTGGCAGACAGAGCAGTCCTTGCTCCTTTCTGGATGTCACAGCCTCACTGAACATCTCGTTCCTCGATAAGATCGGCTGCTTTTAAAGGTTTCTGATGGGCTACTTCTAGATGGCAGCCGGAATGGCGATAAACCACCTTGACTTGAGCTACAAAGATCTCAGGGGCCAGATGGTATCAGGGAAGCATAAAAGGGAGACGCTGAGACCGATGTTTCTTGAGAGACTTGTTCTTCAGGACACAACATCCTTGCGTGTGATCGTTTTACAACGAGAGGTTATAGAGGTTACTGGATACGTGCGAATGCCATCAAGGACCGTGATCTGTCTCGAGAGGTAGTTGCGTGGTAAAGCAAGGTCAAATCACAGGTGACATAAGGCAGATGAAGGGTTTAACCTACTGCAGCTATTTTGCACCGTTTAAAGCAGTTAAATAAAGCATTTTAATTGATTATGTAATTCTGGATTAAAACTTCAAAGAACAGCAGCTCTGTATCATAGCAACAAGTTTGGCAGGAACAAGATTTTAATCTCCCCGCAAGCCAAGGTCACACAATATGGTCACTGCCTACTCACTATGTTTCTGACTGTTTTGGATCGTATTTAGCTGACATCCATATATTTTATCTTTTTTTTTTTTCTTAAATCTTAATATTTTTTACCATAGTTATAGAAAAATTTAAGCAATTTATATTGTGTGGTGATAGGCGTGTGTGTGTGTGTGTGTGTGTGTGTGTGTGTGTGTGTGTGTGTGTGTGTGTGTGTGTGTGTGTGTGTGTGTGTGTGTGTGTGTGTGTGTGTGTGTGCGCTAATATGCACCCTTTATATATGTGTGTGTACTGTGTATAATTATTATGTATATATAAATACACAAACATGCATGTATATATTTAAGAAATATTTGCATGTATATACTGTATATATAATTTATCTTATATATAAATATAATTTTTTTAATAAAAATATAACATATTTTTGCATGTGTGTGTATTTATATATACATAATAATTATACACAGTACACACACATACGCATGGATGTCACTACAGTGGACAGCTACAGTATTCAAGAAGCCATTTTTTTTGCTTATGCTTTGATGGCATAGTTGCACAAAGTGCATCATCCTATACACTGCCACCATGTGGCAAGCCGTTGTATGTGAATTTTTTTTTCTCCAAACCAAGATGGCCGACTGCCAGTCAGAAATGCCAGATTGTTCTGGAACATCCAGCCATTCCTTCTATCCTAGTTGACTCTTGCATGTTAAAAACTTTTGTAACATCTTAGGAATCATATCATTGTTCAATCATATCAAGTATTAAATTTAAGAAATTTAAGAATCTAATCATCTGTCTAAATTAGACTTCATGCATCACTAGCTATATTATGTGGGCGGCAGTGGCTCAGTGGTTCATGTAGGTTGGCACCGCCGTCAGTGTATGAATGAGTGAATGAATGGGTGAATGTGAGTGTGCTTTGGTGGCCATGGGTCTGTTGAAAGCACCATATTTCTGCTACAGTTTGTACTATTACTGACTGTTGTTCTTAAAAAGGACTTAATTTGTTTTATTAGAATGTAATTTGCAGTTATGTCAAAAAGTAATCTGATTATGTAATATGTTACTTTTTAATGTGTTACTTGTTACATAAAAATCTGATTACATAATGCATGTTAATTGTAATGCTTTACTCGTTACATCAAAAAGTAATCTGATTACTGCATGTAATGTTACTTGTAATGTGTTACTTGTTACATCAAAAAGTAATCTGATTACATAATGCACGTGACTTATAATGTGTTACTTTACTCATTACATAACAGTAATCTGATTATGTAATGCATGTTACTTGTAATGCATTACTTGTTACAACAAACTCAATTGCAATAATTGAAGCTTAATATTTTTGTATATGTTTTTCACATGATTTTATGTCGTTTCATTTATTGGTTTGTTAAATACACACAGTATTACTGTGTTATGTTTTATCTATTCAGTTAAGAACAAAAACGCATACTGTCCACTCAGGTGAAAATCTCTTCTTAACTAAACTTAAATCTTATTTGAATCTTGTTTTTAACACCTCAAAAGCAATAAAAAAAATAAAAAACAGTAAAAATATCGTGACTGAGTAAATGCATGATGTTACAAAAGCTTTTTGTTCAGAATAAATACAATTCTTTTGAGCTTGAGGAACTTTCTATTAATGATAAGCTACACTGTGAAATATATTAAAATAGGAAATATTTATTTTAAATTTTAATATTTCACAATATTACTAGTTTTGTTTTATTTTGCATGAGAGACATCTTCCCAAAACAGTAAGAATCAAATATAAATAATGAAGTTGAACTTTTTTTTTTTTTTTCTGCAATATATAACTTATTTTATTATTTCTTTTATATAACTTATCCAGCCATAGTACATTGGAGATGACAGTGGACAAAACATTTCTTTAACAAAAATAAACCCAAAGTCTTGATGATGCTAACATCCTCTGAAGGCTGCAAATAGTAGTGGTCTCTTTAAATAGATCTGTGTCCACTTAAGATTGATGTTTTAAGGTGAGTAGCTTGTATCTAAAGACATGGTTTTTATGGATCGCCCTAAATAAACTTTTGTGGTGTTTTTATCTCTCAGTATCGAGACAATGACAGCGCTCTGTGTCTGAAGAACAGATCTTCCTTTGAGCACCAACATCATCACCTGCTGCATTGTCTGGAAAAGACAACCGTAAGTACAGCTCCTCCACTCAGTCTGTTACTGGACACAAATGATCATACATTTCTCGATCACAGTGCACAATCCAGAACATTAAGCATTTCCTCCTGTAATTTCCAACAGAACCATGAGTTCACAGATGAGCTGACGTTCAGTGAGATGTGTATGACTGAGTCGGTGGGCTATCGTACCAGCCGCAGCACCTCCATCTCCAGCCAGCAGGGGGTGTCGACGTCCTGCTGTCCCCGCAGGGCTAAGAGAAGAGCCATCCGCCTCGCTAACTCCACCGTATCCGTCAGCCGGGGCAGCGTACAGGAGCTGGACACTCTGCAAGTGCACAAAACCTCTGCTGGACCCCAAAGGTATGACATCAGACGGGCCGTGATCATGTTATTTTCACTCCAAAATCAAAAGGAAAAAAAGTATTATGAAGTATGTATTGTGAAAAGCACTAAAATAAACTTGATTCTGCTTTATTTTGCATGAAGAAAATCTATTTTTAGGACCATTACAATTATCAATATACACTATATATATATATACATATACATATATATATATATATATATATATATATATATATATATATATATATATATATATATATATATATATATATATATATATATAATTTTTATTGTATCAGTATTTCATCATTAATTTATTTATTTATTTATTTTTATTTTTATTTTATTTTTATTTTTTTATCCAGCAAGGATGCTTTAAATTGATAAAATAAATATACTGTAAATGTTACAAAAGATTTCTTTTACAAATAAATGCTGTTCTTTTGAAATTTCTATTAGGAATAAATTACATGTGAAATATATTAAACTTGATTATTTTTAATTGTAATACTATAACTCACAATATTACTGTTTTTATTGAATTTTCATTTAAATAAATGCTGCCTTGGTGAGCATTCTTCCAAAAACAGTAAATAATCAATGAATGAATACTTTACATATACACACACACTATTTGTGTGTGTATATATATATATATATATATATATATATATATATATATATATATATACACACACTCACCTAAAGGATTATTAGGAACACCTGTTCAATTTCTCATTAATGCAATTATCTAATCAACCAATCACATGGCAGTTGCTTCAATGCATTTAGGGGTGTGGTCCTGGTCAAGACAATCTCCTGAACTCCAAACTGAATGTCAGAATGGGAAAGAAAGGTGATTTAAGCAATTTGAGCGCGGCATGGTTGTTGGTGCCAGACGGGCCGGGTCTGTGTATTTCACAATCTGCTCAGTTACTGGGATTTTCACGCACAACCATTTCTAGGGTTTACAAAGAATGGTGTGAAAAGGGAAAAACATCCAGTATGCGGCAGTCCTGTGGGCGAAAATGCCTTGTTGATGCTAGAGGTCAGAGGAGAATGGGCCGACTGATTCAAGCTGATAGAAGAGCAACTTTGACTGAAATAACCACTCGTTACAACTGAGGTATGCAGCAAAGCATTTGTGAAGCCACAACACGCACAACCTTGAGGCGGATGGGCTACAACAGCAGAAGACCCCACTGGGTACCACTCATCTCCACTACAAATAGGAAAAAGAGGCTACAATTTGCACGAGCTCACCAAAATTGGACAGTTGAAGACTGGAAAAATGTTGCCTGGTCTGATGAGTCTCGATTTCTGTTGAGACCTTCAGATGGTAGAGTCAGAATTTGGCGTAAACAGAATAAGAACATGGATCCATCATGCCTTGTTACCACTGTGCAGGCTGGTGGTGGTGGTGTAATGGTGTGGGGGATGTTTTCTTGGCACACTTTAGGCCCCTTAGTGCCATTTGCGCATCGTTTAAATGCCACGGTCTACCTGAGCATTGTTTCTGACCATGTCGATCCCTTTATGTGACCACCATGTACCCATTCTCTGATGGCTACTTCCAGCAGGATAATGCACCATGTCACAAAGCTGGAATCATTTCAAATTGGTTTCTTGAACATGACAATGAGTTCACTGTACTAAAATGGCCCCCACAGTCACCAGATCTCAACCCAATAGAGCATCTTTGGGATGTGGTGGAACAGGATCTTTGTGCCCTGGATGTGCATCCCACAAATCTCCATCAACTGCAAGATGCTATCCTATCAATATGGGCCAACATTTCTAAAGAATGCTTTCAGCACCTTGTTGAAACAATGCCACGTAGAATTAAAGCAGTTCTGAAGGCGAAAGGGGGTCAAACACAGTATTAGTATGGTGTTCCTAATAATCCTTTATATATATAATATATATATAGCTTTTAGAATTATAATGATTTTAATTATTTGTAATTATCTACTATTATATATTTATTTATATTTATATATAATACATTATATATTATATTATAATTTATAATATCATTTAAAATATAGTTAGTATA
The DNA here is from genome assembly GCA_018749465.1 of Paracanthobrama guichenoti. NCBI lineage: Eukaryota > Metazoa > Chordata > Actinopteri > Cypriniformes > Gobionidae > Paracanthobrama > Paracanthobrama guichenoti. Next base: position 2,103,330 of record CM031950.1, on the reverse strand, counting down.
TATATATATATATATATATATATATATATATATATATATATATATACACACACACAATTATGTATAATTCATTTATGAAATAAATATATAATGGTTGACAATTACAAATAATTAAAACAACATAATCTTAAGTGAAATAAGTAAAATAATGATAATATAATTTCATAAATGTATTTATAATAATTATGAATACTTGTTTGTATATTTGTATTATTTGTTTTATATATATACTTTATTTTATATTCATTCATTACAATGAGAATGAGACTTTCAATCTACATTTTTTATATTTCTTGACATTTTCAAATGTCACTAAATTAATTCATAATTTTTACTAATAGATCATTTATATAGTAATGAAGATGGCAATATTAAATATATTTTTATTCTGATAAATACAGATTCTTTTACTGTAATTGTTCCACATTTGTTTATGTATACAACTCAAAAAACACAAACAAAAAAAACAATAACTTCTGTAACAATTAATGATATTTTTACAGACCTTTTTTTCTGTGCATGCATTTGTGAATGTGTGTCTGTATGTGCATCCAAACAGCCGCTCCAGTCTGAACGCCCGGACAGAAGACCTGAAGCTCAACTGTGATGATAGGGATTTCACAGCGGCTATAATCAGTATACCCACCCCTCCCGCCAACACCCCTGACGAGAGTCTGCCGCCCTCTCCTGCCATTCCCGGAATCTTACGCAACTCTCGCTCTTCCTACACCCATGAGACAGTGAAGATCTCCTCCTTATAACCGCCACAAGCACACAAGCATCCCCCTATTGCACAACAGAGAGGAAGAGATGGGGGCTTCTCCCAGGAAAGAGCGCAACGCCACAGAAAAGACAAAGTGCATCTCGTAACGTATCTGCTTCATTCCAAATCGACAATTCGACGCAGACTCGCATGAGCTGACGTGCTTTTTGTGACCCTGTTGTACATTGGAGGACCCCGGACAATTCATGCAGACACACCGTATGCGCTTGGGGGAGACTGAAAAGACAAACTCAATCCGATGCATTTTACAATGATAAATCAGCAGTCATAGTGGCACAGAAGGCCTTTTACTTTTAAAGATATGCAATGTTTCAACAAGCAGGAATTATGCCTATATACATCCACTGCGTAATACAGTTGCAGGAGAGATTACGAAAGGTGGGAATGATCTTTGCAGGGAAAAATGCTATTACAAAAATGATGGCCGATATAAAGGAGTTGGTGTATATGTATCAATATTTGTATCATACCTCTTTAGATCACATGCATCTTCAAAACCCCACAAAAAAAGAGAAATTTCTGAGCAATCCTACCCAAACATGCATGTTGTTGTATAGTAGATACCATGGCCGAGAATGGAGCCGCCAACATGCTACTCTCACATACTTTTGCATGAAACTTAATTTACCTCTCTTTAGTTTGTCCTGTTTTCTTTCTTGACATTGATAAAAAAAAAGATGATATTTACAGAGTATTAATGATCAAACGTGCTGCACTAGATGTGCACATTAGAAAAAAAGAATGATAAACAAACAAACAAAAAAAAATCAGGCATGTTCTTTGCAAAAATTTAAGGCTGGACTAGTGCGGTAGTGAGTGCGTGTGCGTGTGCGTGTGCGTGTGCGTGTGCGTGTGCGTGTGTGCGTGCGTGCATATGTGTGTGTGTGAGAGAGGGCCGACTGGGAAGGACTTGTCTTATTTGATCACAGATATGCATGGATACCGTTGTAGGTATTTTTATGTGTTTTCTCCCATGGGAAAATAAAGCGTTTCTATAGCATTTTAAAGGCAAATTGAAGGCGTTTACCACTGTCATTGAGTTTTACAGCAGTAATTAGAGTCACTTCAACTTATTTTTCATTTGGCTTGGTAATTAAGTGTAACCTTTAAACCCTAGCTAGCTATTTTTATATAGTAGTTCATGCATCGAACACGGCTATGTCCAGCGAGCCATTTCTCTCATTTGTTTTGATGCTCTGTTAATGTTTATTTAAAATTCATAAGCAGCAATGAGACAGGCAATAATAGTGTAATTATTTTTTACTACAACTGAAATGAAAGATACAATTAAGTACAAAACAGGAGGAATGCAAATTTGCACTTGACTGTGATGAAAAATATATTTGTTACTCTGTTTACAAGCATTGTTGTTTTTACGTTCTTTTTGGTTCCGTCTCCCCCCCTCTCCAGCTTCATAAAACGGTGTGAAGTGGTAAATTTAGTAATTGGTCAGGCACCTGCTCATTTTCGGCAGGGGTTTTTGGATGAAACGGCTCCCGGTAGAAGATTAAAGAGTTAGATATCAAAAGCACAGAGGTGTAAAGTCTATTCCACAAATAAAGTGAACAGAACTCAGAAAACACAATGTCTGTTGGCTCTCAATCGCATCTAAACATCGGTTATTTTGTGTGAAATGTTGTATCACATCATATCAACAAGGGCATCAGAAATGTAATGTATGTTTTTATGGTCTTTTCTTCAGATATGCTGACACCATCTGATATTTTATAGTGTTAATCTTGAAAGTGATGGTTAAGATGTTCATTTAAAGTCTCATGGCTAATTGTTTTCTAGCTTTCTCCCGAGGGAGCACTATGTAATTGGCTATCTATTTGCATAATGGGAGAACTTGCCATTAAATCATAATAATTTAGCTGAGCGTAATTACCCACACCGCAGCCAATCTTTTAGTGTTAAATCAACTTGAAATACATTCAAAATCCATTTTACTTCTGTAATGAGATATTTCTGAGAGGAACAGGATATTCAAAGCTGGAATATAGGGCGGGCTGATTTTAACTTCTGGGAATTAACTGCATGATGAAATGTGTTGAGGAAATGAAGTGTGTTTTTATGTTGACTTTAAAACTGCGTTGAAACAGAAGTAGTGAGGATTTCACACCCCTTTAGCGGATTTTTAAACCCGGACAGCAATATAGTGTCAGCCCAGAGCCGGCCCACATCTGGTACGCATGGAATCAGAGAGAACAATAGTTTGTGATAAGTTCTATAAAATGAATTTAGAAAATATATTGGGTGACTTCTCAATTCATGCCGACTTGAACTCTGTGCTCTATAGTAGCCTAGCCTACAATGGTATAACTTTGATATGATGATCAGTTTATTGGATGTTCTGTACATTTTATTTGATTATAGGCTTGTTTTATGTAACCAAAGCTGTAACATCAAGTCCAGGAATGTGATTCAATATCAAGCTCCACTGCACCTTCATCCCTTGCAAACGTGGATAAAGCTGGCCAGGTTTGTGGATGTCTGGAATTTATATTTGAATGGGAATGCTAATGGATACCTTTCTTCAGGTAGACTCTCAGAAAAAAAGGTACAGTGCTGTCACTGGGGCGGTACCCTAAGGTACAGCAGTGAAAAGGTACATCTTTGTACCTTACTCACCCCTAAATGGTACATATTAGTACCTTAAAAGGTACAAACCCGATTCCAAAAAAGTTGGGACACTGTACAAATTGTGAATAAAAAAGGAATGGAATGATTTACAAATCTCATAAACTTATATTTTATTCACAATAGAATATAGATAACATATCAAATGTTGAAAGTGAGACATTTTGAAATGTCATGCCAAATATTGGCTCATTTTGGATTTCATGAGAGCTACACATTCCAAAAAAGTTGGGACAGGGAGCAATAAGAGGCCGGAAAAGTTAAATGTGCATATAAGGAACATCTGGAGGACCAATTTGCAACTTATTAGGTCAATTGGCAACATGATTGGGTATAAAAAGAGCCTCTCAGAGTGGCAGTGTCTCTCAGAAGTCAAGATGGCCAGAGGATCACCAATTCCCCCAATGCTGCGGCCAAAAATACTGGAGCAATATCAGAAAGGAGTTTCTCAGAGAAAAACTGCAAAGAGTTTGACGTTATCATCATCTACAGTGCATAATATCATCCAAAGATTCAGAGAATCTGGAACAATCTCTGTGCGTAAGAGTCAAGACCGGAAAACCATACTGGATGCCCGTGATCTTCGGGCCCTTAGACGGCACTGCATCACATACAGGAATGCTACTGTAATGGAAATCACAACATGGCTCAGGAATACTTCCAGAAAACATTGTCGGTGAACACAATCCACCGTGCCATTCGCCATTGCCGGCTAAAACTCTATAGCCTGTGGCCAAAACCCGAAGCCTGATGGCCAAAACTGAGAGACTCAGGAGGAGCTTCTTCCCCCAGGCCATCAGACTCCTGAACTTAACATCACGTGACTTCACGTCAGGATAAACATCGATACACTGACATTGCACTGCACTTTCTGTTCTCGTTGTTACTGTGTAACAACCTGTCATAAACCTGTTTGCACATTATACTCTTATACATTTGTTAACCACATATTTATAAGTCTACAGTTTACTCACTGCAAAGTCTACTTCAATTATTTTATTCCACTTTATCCTTATTTGTTACCTTTTTTTTATATCCTATTTCTATTATAATTTCTTCCTTGTGTTTTTAACTGTGAATTTGCACTGTCCATGGAGCGGACCTGTTTACATTTCACTGCCGGTTGTATATTCTGTATATAACTGTGTATGTGACAAATAAAACTCTTGAATCTTGAATCTTGAATAGGTCAAAAAAGAAGCCATATCTAAACATGATCCAGAAGCGCAGGCGTTTTCTCTGGGCCAAGGCTCATTTAAAATGGACTGTGGCAAAGTGGAAAACTGTTCTGTGGTCAGACGAATCAAAATCTGAAGTTCTTTTTGGAAAACTGGGACGCCATGTCATCCGGACTAAAGAGGACAAGGACAACCCAAGTTGTTCTCAGCGCTCAGTTCAGAAGCCTGCATCTCTGATGGGATGGGGTTGCATGAGTGTGTGTGGCATGGGCAGCTTACACATCTGGAAAGGCACCATCAATGCTGAAAGGTATATCCAAGTTCTAGAACAACATATGCTCCCATCCAGACGTCGTCTCTTTCAGGGAAGATCTTGCATTTTCCAACATGACAATGCCAGACCACATACTGCATCAATTACAACATCATGGCTGCGTAGAAGAAGGATCCGGGCACTGAAATGGCCAGCCTGCAGTCCAGATCTTTCACCCATAGAAAACATTTGGCACATCATAAAGAGGAAGATGCCACAAAGAAGACCTAAGACAGTTGAGCAACTAGAAGCCTGTATTAGACAAGAATGGGACAACATTCCTATTTCTAAACTTGAGCAACTTGTCTCCTCAGTCCCCAGACGTTTGCAGACTGTTATAAAAAGAAGAGGGGATGCCACACAGTGGGAAACATGGCCTTGTCCCAACTTTTTTGAGATGTGTTGATGCCATGAAAGTTAAAAATCAACTTATGATGATAAAATGATACATTTTCTCAGTTTAAACATTTGATATGTCATCTGTGTTGTATTCTGAATAAAATATTGAAATTTGAAACTTTCACATCATTGCATTCTGTTTTTATTCACAATTTGTACAGTGTCCCAACTTTTTTGGAACCGGGTTTGTACATATCAGTACTTTAAGTGTGCGGATTAGTACCTTAAAGGTACATAGTACCTTTTTGGTTTTGTACCTTAGGGTACCACCCCAGTGACAGCAATGTACCTTTTTTTCTGACAGTGTAGGCTACTGCAAACATTCAACACATAACATAAGCTGGTAATGACTATTAGAAACAGCCATAAACTTTTGCATTTGTGATATATTTAAACATGTTTGCTTACTACTCAAAGTCATACGGGTTTGGAAGGACATGAGGGTGAGAAAGATGACAGAATGTTCATTTTGGGGCAGGGCCGTAATAACCATAGTAGGGGTACAAGTATAAATACAACATTTTGTTTCCAAACTCCAATTGGCTATACATAATGTTGGATGTATAAACCTGAAGAACATCATTCTCAATGAAAAATTCCTTGTATAAGCAACTTTCACAATAAATGCATGTAAGCAGCTTACGTACTGCGTTAAGAAACCTGCCCTACAACCCTTACAAACTGCCTTACAGCCCCAGAAAGCAAGATAAAGGGGATTAGAAAAAAAAAACTCACTAGATAGATAAAAAGCAAACACATACAATTCTGGAAAGTACGGCAAACAAGGAGAGAAATAGTTAGAAATGAAACTGTTAGATTGTTCGGTAGACTTTGTCCAGTTTTGCTTTGTCTTTTAATTCTCTGAAATTGTCTGTTCCCTTAGAACCTTCTGGAGGACCAGTTTGAAAACCCCTGGCCTAGTAAGCCTACTAATAAACCCTATACACATTTCCGGGTTTCTCAGAGCGGAAGTCATCATAGTTGGGTTAACTTTTATAGCGCTGAATGAGAGTGTACATTAAAGATATATATTTTTTGTGTGGCCCCATTGGCTCAAATAGCAAAAGAAAAACTCCACAATAGTGATTTCACAACTTTCAAAAAGAGGGGAAAAAATAGAGTGAGACTGATAACAGCTTGATAATTGATCATTTTTACCATCACTCCCATAGACACTGTGTTAGAAACTTGTTTTTTTTTTTGTTTTGTTTTTTTGTAATTTGATGTCAAAGTAATATAATACAAAGTATTAGTGTTTTAAATGTAAATACATACAATTTTGATGACCGTTAAAATGCGTCATCAGTCTGTGAAAAGGGTCTATTTCAACATGAAGCTTTAGTTTTAATGGTGGTTTGGTTTTAATGAGACGTAAGTAGCAAAATAATCTGGTTTTACTGTTTGCTAATGAGGAGGTCTCTGCAGAACAAGAGGGGGCGTTTCCAAATTTGTGGGTGTTTATAAATCACGCAATGAAAACGATTCCCTTCCCCTAAACCCTACCCACACTGTGACTTGGGCAGATCAGGTAACGCAGTGGAAAACGGCCCTCTGTTTATGGCCACACCAACTGATGTGGTAACTCCTATTACTAACCTGCAGAGACCTATACTTGAATGAGGATGGCCTGTGAAGGGCGGGAATGGTTACGCAACACTGACCTCTAGCTGCAGTTGGAGTAACGGCAGCGAATGCTCGAGGACACAGGATGAAGGAAAAGTTCACACAAAAGTTAAAATGTGGTCATTACTTTATTCACACATATATAAACCGGCACACATATAGCCACAACATAAAAAAATAAATAAAATGAACTCTGGAAGCGAATGAGATTATGGAAGCTTGTTTCCGCCACTGAATAAAACAAGGTAAGTTAAGCTAGTTGCGATATTTATAACTCACAGTCACAATTCTGACTCTTTGTAATCGCAATTGCTATTTTATTTCGGTATAAATATCGAGGCCTGTGCTGCCGCTCGAGCTGAGGCATTACAGCGACCTGCCACGTCACATTTAAGAGCGCCAAAACGTTTCCCCGCCCCCTTTTGATTGACAGGCTATAATCAGCCCTGAACATTATCTGATTTTAAACAATCAGCCAATGGCCCATAGTGAATATATATATTAACCTCAGAACTGTGAGGTAGGCCTATCGCAATTCTGAAAACAAAGCTTTGAGATAAAAAGTATCCGTATTAAATATTAAGTATTAAATACAAGGCTGATTTTATCAATTAAAATGCAGTTGAATGGTCTCGGATGAAGGAAATGAACAGGATGTTAAGAAAGCGAAGTGACATCACAGAGCTAGCCCTTAAAAGCAGGTGCAGCAGGTGGCCTGTCCCTCTCCTCCGTCCTCCTTTCTGAAACCATGTGGTTCCTGCTGCTGTATTTGCAAACATCAGCTGTTCAAGGCAAGTGCAACTGCGTTTCCTAATTCCTAACAAATTCTCCATATTCTGACTTACTGTGTTCCATACGGCTGTTAATGGGGCACTTAATGGATGTAGGCTACACAAATATTGAAATAATTTATTTTGCACATGTTTGTTTAATCTGGGACCAATAGTACTCTTTTGCATTATTTTTGTAATTCAATGCAACATTTTTTATTACTTGACCTGTTTAGTGACCGAAATAGTGTAACTGTTTTATTTTTTTTACATTTTCAAAATAAATTGACATGAAAATGAATCTATAATAACTACTATACTATACTATACTATACTATACTAAAACAAAAAACATCTGATTCAATTATTTTTTGTCTTGGACATGATGCTGCATAATGAAAAAATTGGCATAATTATTTTTTTAAATCTGCAGTCTGCTTATTTATATATTTGTTTGTTTATTCATTTGTTTGTTATTAATTTCAATGACATTTGCTTAGCTTCATCTTCATAATATAATGTAATAATATATGTGATAGGCCTTATAATGTGAATACTGTATAAAGTGTGTATATATATATAAAAATCATTTGTTTAATTTCTGTCTGCAATATCATGTCTGAAACAAAGATTATTGAAATAATTAAATAAATACATAAATAATATAAAATTCATTCAAATAATTATTATAAAAGTATATATATATATACACACACACACACACTGCCATGCAAAAGTTTGGGATCGTAAGTTTTGTAATGTTTTTAAAAGAAGTCTCTTATGCCTGCAATTATTTGATAAAATACAAAACAAACAGTGATATTGTGAAATATTATTATTACAATTTAAAATAACTGTTTACTATTTGAATATATTATAAAATGTATTTTTTTCCTGTGATACAAAGCTGAATTTTCAGCATCACCGATCCATATATATATATATATATATATACATGCATACATAAAATATTTATGAAAGCTTTTTATTTAGCTGTTTAATTATCTAACTAGAGCGTTGAACATACATATAGTTGTTTTTAATATAAGTATATAAGTTACTAAGAAATATTTAAAAACATAAAAAAATTGATATTAACAAATTAATGATGAATGAATGAATAATTAAATATTATTGAATATAATTAAATATTATTATATCATTAAGTATAATTGCATATTTCAGCCTTTCTTTACTCCTCTCAGTATAAATGAACAAATTAATTTAACAATCAAAATCACTAGCATTCATTCTAAATTAAAACAACTAAATATTCATCTATAGTAGAATATGATAATGCTTCTTTGTGTTATAAAATGTATCATTATTATTATTATTATTATTATTATTTTGATCACACTTTACACAAAAGGTTCTGTAAGTTTTGTAATGTTTTTAAAAGAAGTCTCTTATGATCACCAAGGCTGCGTTTATTTGATAAAATACAAAACAAACTGTGATATTGTGAAATATTATTATTACAATTTAAAATAACTGTTTACTATTTGAATATATTATAAAATGTATTTTTTTTTCCTGTGATGCAAAGCTGAATTTTCAGCATCACCGATCCTTTACGGAGAACTTTTGAACCAAACTTTTGAATAGCATATATATATATATATATATATATATATATATACACAGTTGCAAGAAAAATGTGAACCACTTGCAGAATCTATGAAAATGTGAATCATTTTAACAAAATAAGAGAGATCATGTACAAAATGCATTATTTTTTATTTAGTACTGTCCTGAATAAGATATTTTACAGACAATTTTTTTTTTTTTTTTTAGTCCACAAGACAGTTAAACTGCCCAATGTACTTCAGAAAATCCTTCAGGTCATGCAAACACAACTATTCAAAAACGGTTCAAACATTCACCGGGGGCATGAAGAGCCGGGGGTGAAAACTCTTTGAATTTGAAGACCAAGATCAGTTGTACCTTTGTCTTCAGGGAAACATGCACGTATCTTCTGTTGCTTCTGAAGGGCAGTACTAATTATTTTTATTTTTTTTTATATTTAAACAAAATAAGAAAACTCTGGACATCTTCATCCTGTTCATAAGTGTTCACCCCCGGCTCTTCATGCGTTGTGTTTCCTTCTGGAGCATCAGTGAATGTTTCAACCTTTTTAATAGTTGTGTTTGAGTCTCTCAATCGTCCTCAGTGTGAAAAGATGGATCACAAAAATCATACAGTCACTGCTATTAATCTTCTGCTGAAGAACAGAACAGTTTAACTGCTCAGGACAAACACGGGACTCAAGAACAACCATCACAAAGCCAAAAAACAGCCGTGGATGATCCAGGGAGCGACACACGGTATTAAGAATCAATAGCTCATAAACTTTTAAACGGGTAACTTTAATAAATTCAGCTTTATTTTGTTAATTTTCACTTACTAAGAAATATTTTAATTAGTTAAATTTGAAAAGAAATTTGAAATTTAAATAATAAATTAATGAATAATTAAATATTATTGAATATAATTAAATATTATTATATCATTAAATATAATTGCATATTTCAGCCTTTCTTTACTCCTCTCAGTATAAATGAACAAATTAATTTAACAATCAAACTCACTAGCATTCATTCTAAATTAAAACAACTAAATATTCATCTATAATAGAATATGCTAATGCTTCTTTGTGTTATAAAATGTATCATTATTATTATTTTGATCACGCTTTACACAAAGTTTTAGTTAGTTGAAATGAATTAACTACTCTAGTTAGCATGAATGAATAATACTTATACAGCATTTATTAAGTTAATGTTAATTTCAATGTTTACTAATACATTATTAAAATGAATAAATTGAAAAAAAACGATTAACATTAGTTAATGCACTGTGAACTAACATGAACAATCATAGAACAATATTTTTATTAACTAACATTAACAAAGATTAATAAATACTGCAATACAAATGTATTGCTCATGGTTAGTTAATGCATTAACTAATGTTAACAAATGAGACCTTATTGTACTTCATGGAAAAATGGTAGAAATGCATGATAATATGTATGCATATTAAAACATGTTATATGAGTTTCCCTAATGTTCATGATTGTTGCTATAAATTTTAAAGCTATAGACCTGAAGATTCCGAAACCAAGATCATGCAGTGGTTTGTATGTTCTTCGTAACCCTGTGTGGAAAGGCACGGTTATACCTGTGGTTAACTTACTGATGCTTATGTGTAGTGGAATTATCTCAGAATCTGCATAAACATGCAACTTGTCAGAATTTCAGAGCTGAAAGCCACAGGCAGATAAGAGACCGCAGCAGTTTCTGCAGAGCATGTGGTTCATCTGCTCTGAGAATTCACAACCACATTTTCCAGCGACCATATAAGGTTAAAAAAGACACCTTGACCCTGATGATATTATATCATTTAACATTTGATCTATCTACTTTACTTATCGTGAACTAAGAATGAGCAATACGTCTATCAATCATAGTTAATGTTAATTTCAGCATTTACACATTATTAAAATCAAAAGTTATATTTCTAAACATTAGTTAATGCACTGTTAACTAACATGAACAAACAATGAACGACTATATTTTAACAAAGAATGTTACCAAATGAGACCTTATTGTAAAGTGTTTCTAAATTAACTTTCTGTTCCTTTTTAGTGTTTTGTGGTGGACAAAGTACACAAATCAACTAGCCTAGTACAACACTGTAAAAAATTGACCCACTTTATATTATGTGGCCTTAACTACTATGTACTAACATTTAAATGAATAATTTGATACAATGCACTTATTGTGTACATACAAAATTATCTGCATGTAATTACGTCTGTAATTAATTTCTGTAGTTAGATTTAGAATTACTTCCCTTACACCAAACCCTGCCCTTAAACTTACCCACACCCCCACACCTGTCCCTAACTTTACCCTTAAACACCACACCTGTCCCTAACTTTACCCTTAAACGTACCCACACCCCCACACCTGTCCCTAACTTTACCCTTAAACACCACACCTGTCCCTAACTTTACCCTTAAACTTACCCACACCCCCCACCTGTCCCTAACTTTACCCTTAAACACCACACCTGTCCCTAAGTTTACCCTTAAACTTACCCACACCCCCACACCTGTCCCTAACTTTACCCTTAAACTCACCCATACCACCACACCTGTCCCTAACTTTACCCTTAAACTTACCCACACCCCCACACCTGTCCCTAACTTTACCCTTAAACTTACCCACACCCCCACACCTGTCCCTAACTTTACCCTTAAACTTACCCACACCCCCACACCTGTCCCTAACTTTAGCCTTAAACTTACCCATACCACCACACCAGTCCCTAACCCTACCCTTAAACTCACCCATACCACCACACCTGTCCCTAACTTTACCCTTAAACTCACCCATACCACCACACCTGTCCCTAACTTTACCCTTAAACTTACCCACACCACCACACCTGTCCCTAACTTTACCCTTAAACTCACCCATACCACCACACCTGTCCCTAACTTTACCCTTAAACTCACCCATACCACCACACCTGTCCCTAACTTTACCCTTAAACTTACCCATACCACACACCTGTCCCTAACTTTACCCTTAAACTTACCCATACCACCACACCAGTCCCACACCTTAAACTTACCCATACCCCACACCTGTCCCCTTAAACCCTTAAACTCACCCATACCACCACACCTGTCCCTAACTTTTACCCTTAAACTCACCCATACCACCACACCTGTCCCTAACTTTACCCTTAAACTCACCCATACCACCACACCTGTCCCTAACTTTACCCTTAAACTCACCCATACCACCACACCTGTCCCTAACTCACCCATACCAACCTTAAACTCACCCATACCACCACACCTGTCCCTAACTTTGCCCTTAAACTCACCCATACCACCACACCTGTCCCTAACTTACCCTTAAACTCACCCTACCAAACTCACCCATACCCACCACACCTGTCCCTAACTTTAGCCTTAAACTCACCCATACCACCACACCTGTCCCTAACTTTACCCTTAAACTTACCCATACCACCACACCTGTCCCTAACTTTACCCTTAAACTCACCCACCACACCACCACACCTAAACTCACCCATACCAACACCTGTACCCTTAAACTCACCCATACCACCACACCTGTCCCTAACTTTAACCTTAAACTCACCCATACCACCACACCTGTCCCTAACTTTACCCCTTAAACTCACCCATACCACCACACCTGTCCCTAACTTTACCCTTAAACTCACCCATACCACCACACCTGTCCCTAACTTTACCCTTAAACTCACCCATACCACCACACCTGTCCCTAACTTTACCCTTAAACTTACCCATACCACCACACCTGTCCCTAACTTTACCCGTATCCCACCTCAATATCAGCAAAAGTGTTTTGCAATACAATATGAACACAATATGTACATTGTACTTCTTTATTGATGTTAATATATAGTAGTTAAGGCCACCTAATATAAAGTGGGACATATCAGTTTGAATGTTTAAGTCATTTCAACTTAAATTATATGAAACGTACTTTAAAAAAAATGAGTTGAATAACTGATTTCACACAACTTATTTGGATGTATTATAGAAATGTAAAAACATATGTTGCCATAACTTATTGATCATATAATTTTTATACAGTGAAAATATTATAAAGCCAGTAAAAGGCTATTTATTTTTCAATTTTACATAAGTAAAAGTACAAAAGTATAAAAAATAATTATTATGTATGAATTGTCAAGTAGCCAGCAGGACTTGTTCACAAACAACTGACAGCCGGGACCGAGGATCTCCGTTCTTGGCTCATTTCGAGACAGACTTGTGAATTCAGGGAATTGTTCACTGGAGACTCGCTCTCACCGGATCATTTGAATCAGTGAGTTGCTGACTCGAGAACAGATGCAATCGGATCAGTCCAATTCACGAATGAATCATTCAGTATGATTTGCAAACCAATTTGGGCTAAGAAGTTAAATCAAAATCAAATCAAATCAATGTTTATTTTTATAGCACGTTTAAAAACAACACAAGCTGACCAAAGTGCTTTACACTCTCAACATTACAAAAGAGAGAGAGAAAGACCAATACAAATTAATTGAGAAGATTCAGCTTGTTCACAAATCTATTGCATCTCGAAGCAGGTGCCAATTTCTTCAGTTCGAAACAATGAGGAACGACATGTTTTTATGAAATGTAGTGGAGTAAAAAGTATGATAGGGCTACTATGCTTTGAAATGTAGAGAAGTAATATTAAACATTTCCAAAAATAAAAAGTACTCTGATAAAGTACAGATAGCCTACTTGAAAAATGTACTTAAGTAACAATGTAAAAAGATTTTGTTACTGTCCACCATTGTTGTTTATGACAACATAAATTCAAGATGTCTGCTAAAAGTGATGATGTAGCACTTGAAAATGTACTATATACAACCTTTTATTGCATTCACACAAATGAGCTATTTCAAAATAAATTATATAATTATAATAATTATTGTATTCTTGTTTTTTAAGTAAAGTAATTTAATTAAATTTTTGTTTTTGTTTTGCAGGTTTCAATGTGGCTTTACGTGGATCTGACAGCCCGTGTAAAGGCCGGCTGGAGGTGTTTAAAGATGGGCAGTGGGGCTTGGTGTGTCATAATGAGTGGACCCTCAACAGTGCAGAGGTTGTGTGTAAATCATTAAAGTGTGGGAACGTTTTGGAGTCTGATGTAGAATATACCCTGTACCAAGATCCACCTCTACCCACAAAATATTGGATGAATCGAGTGAAGTGCAAATCTAATGAAACCAGCCTTTTCGATTGCTTATATTTAAGTGAGAATACCTGCAAAGAAAGTTTTGTTGCTGTTGAATGCTCTGGTAGGGAATATTCCTGGTTTTGCATGTTTAACTGTGAAAAAAATAATGTTTTATATTTATGTTTTGAGGTGAATCAGTACACATTGTTGATGCCAAGCTTTTCACCATAGGAAATGTTGTACTGAGTTTGAATCTGAATGGGCTGAGGGATACGTGTGCTGGGGTGGTGGAGTTCTCAACGCAGAACGACACCTTTGGTGTCTGTAGACCTCTGAGTAAGTGGACAAAAACTTTTATTTTTATTTTCTAAATCTTAGACACTAAATATATGACATACATATCAGACTGTCTGAATTTCATTGCATTACATTACATAAAAAAACTCAAACCAAAAGGTATTGGCAAAGAAAGTATACTTTTCTGAGCCACTTTTGCAGTGACCTATAATGTCATTTAGTGGATGAAAGTCAGTTCTCCTCAAGTGTCCAAACACTTTTTGACCACATTTTGAGCAGCAGTATATATATATATATATATATATATATATATATATATATATATATATATATATATTTTTTATCATTTAAAGCCCAATAAACAACATGATACAAATGTTCTACTTTATGTATATATATATATATATATATATATATATATATATATATATATATATATATATATATATATATATATTGCTGTTTGCCATTGCATATTAATATTAGACGTAATTATTAATAAATAAATGTTACTACTTTACTATTGTGTTAATTCTTAACCAGATGCATCCTATATGAGATAAATCAGATATAGACAGGCCTACACAAAATAAACACAATATTACAACTTACATTTGAACAAAACAAAAGGCTGTGAATCCACACAGACACTTATGATCATGATGGTGTAAAATGCTGTAACATGGTCCCAAACAGAACTCCGGTGCGCTCGCTTAAAGGGCATAATGCAGGTTACATATTACAGTTCTGTCTAATCCTGGCCTGTCCCTAACTTTGTGTCATAATTGCATGGCTGTGGTCTGCCATATGCGTATTAATAAACATTCATAATTTCCATAATTTCCAGTGTCGAACTGTCATTGCGATCCATTGTTTTCCTATCGTTGAAATTCACTGACTGCACTCCCTCCCGTTATGTCACATCCGGTTTTGGCATTTTTAGATGCAGAAGTAAAATTTTCTCACAAAAACGACTCCAAAAACGACTCTTAAAAGTACATTTTAAAGAAAATCTGGTTCCTACATTATTTTTCTATACATTGACTCACAGGAGTCTCTAACCTGCAATATGCCCTTTGGTTTGTTCAGATGCAGCTTTGCAAATATAAGCCGTGCTACCATGTACTTTTTAGAGAAAAGAGGCTTTTCTCCTGGCAACCCTTCCAAACATGCCATACTCGCCCCATCTTTTTATAATTGTACTGACATGAACTGTAATATTTAACATGTAAAGTGAGCCCTGTGGAGTCTGAGGTGTAGTTCTTGGGTGTTTTGCTGACCTTGGGGTGAATTTGCTGGGACGTCCACTCCTGGGAAGATTGGTAACTGTCTTGAATGATTTCCAGTTGTGAATAATATTCCTCACTGTAGAATGTTGGACTTCAAATTGTTTGGAAATGGCCGTATATCCAGACAGAACTCAGATTGATGGCAGCAGAAATTGCTTCTCTAAGATCATTGCTAATGCCTTTCCTTCTTGGCATTGTGTTAACACACACCTGAAAGCTCCAGACCAGCAAAATGACAAAACTTCTGTGTTTATAGAGGTGATCGCACGCCTGCCGGTGATCAGTTAATCAAAGGCATTAGATTTCTATTACACTCTTAATTCCTATGTAACAGTAAGGGTACTTAGTTTGTCACCCACGGCTTTTCTATTTGGCTTAGTTTTTGTTAAATAATTAATGACACTGTGTGATATGTCATGGTGTTGTTCATCTGAGGTTGATAATTTACCTGATTTTAAGACCTGCCAAGGACTTAAGGACTTTTTATTTTTATTATTATTTTGTCCTTATACATAAAACCATAAATTAAATAGGGCATGCTTTCTTTTTCACATGACTATATATAACATTTGTTTATTAATAATTACTTTTTTCTAAAATTGAGAATTTCTAAAAATAAATGTATCATACAAGCAGAGTAATTTAATAGTAGAAGTTTAGTGCTCGATTAGTGATTGTTGAACACGGCTGAGCAAGGGCAAGGCACACATTTTCATTATGGGAGTCTCTTATGAACTTGACTAAATGAATGTGCGTGTGCCACTTAAAGGGGCCACTTAAATTATGCCCCCTTTTACAAGATGTAAAAGAATTCTCTGATGTCCCCAGAGTGTGTATGTGAAGCTTAAGCTCAAAATACCACACAGATAATTTTTTTGGGGGTGATCAAAAGCGCGCCGTTTTAGGCCACATCCACACGAAGCCAGAGCTTTATCTGCGTATACACGAAACCACTGATACTGACTCAAAACGATGTAGTATATATGCCAGACCAGTATGTGGCGCTGTAATTCTGCCACAGAGATACACTAAAAACAAAGACTTGGAGAATGCGTGAGACGTGGGGACTAATTTATGTAGTTCATATGGAGAATATGAACATTTTCTTTACAGTAAACATACTCAATTTAAAACTCAGTCATCTGATTGAACTGTGCATAATAAACGAGCATTTATGAATTATACAGACGGGAAGCATGATGCAGTAAAGATAACAACATAGCTGGTCTCATGGTGTCAACGCATGCTATCACGAACTTTATAAGTCCCACATGTGATTATGAGCTTGACAAATTCAAAGGCAATTTGAAAAACAAATGCGTGATACTTACTACTTCTGGAGGTGTAGCTGGAACACGAACAGTTGGCACTGCTACATTTTGTGCAAAACCTGCTTTATCTGACCCTCATTCACAAAGCAGTCTGGTGTAAAATGATCTGAGCAAACATAAACGAATTTCGGTAGAACTGAGGGAGCATTTTCTATGAAAACAAAATGAATCCACCTCGTCTTCAGCGGCTCAGATTTCGGGAGTAAATAGATAGAGCAGTGTGGATTAATACATCCAGCTACACACACCTACAATGCTTGGCAGACATTTTTGTCAGTGCAGCAATGGTGGATGTGTACATCTCGCTGTGAACTCGATCAGGGTGGTTCTATGTTAAAACGGCAGTGTCTGTCAACATTCGTGGGCGGAGCCTGTGGCTGATGTGACGTCACACCAGCCCCATGGCCGAAAACAGGTCGTTGGGAGACACCGCTTATAATTTATGGGGATAAAAAAAAAAGTTTTTTTATCACTATAGGGTGGTTGTGTACACACATTGCCAACACACATTTATGTCCAAACACCATGCATAAGTGAATTTTGCATAATAGGTCCCCTTTAAGCTAGCAACAGATAAAGGAACAAACGACTGTTTAATTCAAACTGTTCTTTGCTGTTTGGTGATCGCGCGACATCAAACCACGATTGCAATATCAAACTGATGTGTCAGAGGTGAATATATGCAGGTTATAAAGCATTGTTAAAACTTTGAGAAAATACAATGTATGACTGTACTATATACCTAATATACTGCTGAAAATAATGTTGTGAACCATTTATGTTAAATATGGTCTGAAAAAATCTACAGAGAGGTTTGAATATTTGAGTCTGGAAAAGTATGGAATTTTGAAATTGAAAATGTGTAAACCTGTAAATATAAATATATAAACTGTTTTATATTTAATTACCTAATGCAATGACAAACAACAAAGTTAACAGACAGGCTACAGTCCACAAAAGACCAATTTGAATTTCATGGCCTTCATGATGTTTTTTCAAAAAAAAAAAAATATTTTGATTATTTCAGAAATGCTTTTGTATTGAAAGTGACACTGACACTTTATACAAGGATTGTCTTTATGTATTTATTTTTGAATCTTGGCCAGATGAGAATACATTAGACAAGATATGCCAGGAGCTTAATTGTGGAACACATCATTACATCCCTGAGCCTGGAATGATCAAAGGACAAACGAGCAAATCAAATGTATTGCTTAAATGTGATTACAAAGAGAAGTACTCTTGGCAATGTATGGAGCAGTCAGACTGCAAGGAACCAGCCAGTGTGATCTGCACTAGTAAGTGTAAAGCTACTATTGTTAAACAGCTCCCTGGAGTACTTCACTCTGATTGGAGCAATTCATCGTTCTGATATTCTAATATTCACCATTGTCCATAGCAATAGTGTAAATCAGTCCACTGACATTCCTTGAGATTTTCCAGTAATTTTCGGTTTATTTCCATGGTTTGTATCAAGTGAGTGGTAAAATTCACAGCGATATTTAAACTGGAATACTTGTATTGTACAGATCACAGGAGGTTTCATATGCAAAAAGACAACAATGCTTGCTCTGGGTTGGTGGAAATGCAAAATGTCGCAGATAAATCATGGGTTCCTCTTCAGCTGAAAGATCTCAGTCCCAAAATCAACGCCAGTGTCATCTGTACACAATTAAACTGTGGTACCAATGGAAGTTTTGATAATGGAACTGACAGCCTCCGACTGACATGCTCAGGTAATGCTCCGTTTTGTTTGTTTTTTTGCTTTGTATAATATTACATCAATAAATACATAAATAATTATTAAAATGTTTGATACATTATTATTAAATATGTAATTATTAATAAACAAATGTTACATTAATGTTTATGTACAATGGTATTATTACAAATAGAAAATGTTATTGTTTCATCTCAAGTTAAATTAATACATTTTAATATACGTTGCAATGTAAGAATAGGGTTATTATTATTATGGTAATAGAGTAGCCAGTTTGAGTTGACATTACACGCTCATGGTTGTATAACCTTGTGAAATGTGAATATAATTCTGACATCTAAAAATACTGATATATACTTTTATGTATTTATTATATTTATACAAGTGTATGGTCATATAGACCATAAATAGGCTACTTAACAAATAATATATTATTATTATATTATTTAATAAAATATACAAGCTTTAAATAGCACAATCTATATATCTATCTATATATATATATATATATATAATATATATATATATATATATATATATATATATATATATATATATATATATATATATATATATATATATATATATATATATATACAGGGCTTGACATTAACACCCGCCAACCCTTAAACTTACCCATACCACCACACCTGTCCCTAACTTTACCCTTAAACTTACCCATACCACACACCCGTCCCTAACTTTACCCTTAAACTTACCCATACCACACACCTGTCCCTAACTTTACCCTTAAACTTACCCATGCCACCACACCCGTCCCTAACTTTACCCTTAAACTTGCCCATACCACCACACCTGTCTCTAACTTTACCCTTAAACTTACCCATACCACCACACCTGTCTCTAACTTTACCCTTAAACTCACCCATACCACCACACCTGTCCCTAACTTTACCCTTAAACTTACCCATACCACCACACTTGTCCCTAACTTTACCCTTAAACTTACCCATACCACACACCTGTCCCTAATTTTACCCTTAAACTTACCCACACCACCACACCTGTCCCTAACTTTACCCTTAAACTCACCCACACCACCACACCCGTCCCTAACTTTACCTTTAAACTTACCCACACCACCACACCCGTCCCTAACTTTACCCTTAAACTTACCCATACCACCGCACCTGTCCCTAACTTTACCCTTAAACTGACCCACACCACCACACCTGTCCCTAACTTTACCCTTAAACTTACCCATACCACCGCACCTGTCCCTAACTTTACCCCTTAAACACCTGTCCCTAACTTTACCCTTAAACTTACCCACACCACCACACCTGTCCCTAACTTTACCCTTAAACTTACCCATACCACCGCACCTGTCCCTAACTTTACCCTTAAACACCTGTCCCTAACTTTACCCTTAAACTTACCCACACCATCACACCTGTCCCTAACTTTACCCTTAAACTTACCCATACCACCACACCTGTCCCTAACTTTATCCTTAAACTTACCCACACCATCACACCTGTCCCTAAATTTACCCTTAAACTTACCCATACCACCACACCTGTCCTTAACTTTACCCTTAAACTTACCCATACCACCACACCCGTATCTAACTTTACCCTTAAACTTACCCACACCACCACACCTGTCCCTAACTTTACCCGTATCCACCTCAATATCAGCAAAATTGTTTTGCAATACAATATGAACACAATATGTACATTGTACTTATTTATTGATGTTAATACATAGTAGTTAAGGCCACCTAATATAAAGTGGGACCGCGGTTTGTGTTAATGCATACAAGTTTTATGAAACTGCAAATGTTTAATTTCAATGTACTGAATTTACAGGATTTCATTTGAATCCTTTTTTTAACAATTATGTTTTCTATGTTTACAGGCAGCTTCAATGTCCTCAACTTTACGTCAAAGTGTTCTGGAGATGTTTCTGTAAATGTGAACGGCATTAAATATGGAGTGTGCTACAGTAAAGCAAATGACAAACTGGGGAAGGTGGTGTGTAAAGAGCTTAATTGTGGAAATGTGCTGGGTGTTGAACAGGGCTCCATCTCTCGTGATGCTTTGTACTTTGAGTGCCTGGGCAGCGAGAAGTCACTGGGGCATTGCCTGGTCAATCATGGGATAGAAGAATGCCAGACAGCCACTGTTATATGTGCAGGTAACTGAGACTGCCTTGCAGCTAATTATGATCTACATTCAGGGAAGTTACTCAAATTACCTGTAACTGATGCAATAATAAAATATGATGGTTTTAAATGGCAGGCAGCTTGGATGTGCATTTGCGTGATGGTCTGGGTCGTTGTTCTGGACGTGTAGAGCTGCAATTTCAAGGCTCATGGAAGACCATAAGCTCCAAAGACTGGACCACTGACAACTCAGACGTGGTGTGTGAACATCTCAAATGTGGTAAATCTACTAAAATGCATAGAAAACTCATCGAAAGCAAAGGGGAGCAACTGAAACCATCATGGAATTTCAAGTGTGATAGCTCTTCAGCAAAACTCCATGAGTGCTTGAAACAGACTCAGAGTCCCTTTAACCGCTTACCAGATGGAGGAGAGCCAGATGTACAAGTCATTTGCCAAAGTAAGTAATAATTTAATGTATTAAAATATATGCCAACATATTATTAGAAAATTAAACTTTTTGAAATTTTTTCACAATATTTACATTTTCAAAAGAATTCATCCCAGTAGTACTTTTGTTCATTAAGTAATTAAATCTAAGGTATCACCCTGAGTACGCTTGATGTAGAGCATGAACTATAAGTAACCACCTGTTACTTTGTCTTCATTCTCAGAGGAAGAACTTATGTTCTTTAAAGGTGATTCACCCTGCCAGGGAAGAGTATACATCAAGCCACCTGATGGTGCTCCTAAGGCTTATATGCTAGAGAACAAGACAGAAGCCAACAAAATATGCCGTCTAATGCAGTGTGGTGACGTAGTCTCCTTTGAAAAGCAGCACGATGGCACATATGTCACATGTTTAGGTATGTGTGTCACCACAATGACTCATTGTTTTTAACCTAGTATTATGAAGGTATTTTTGGTGCAAAACAACTGAACGTGTATTCACGTTTATCAATAAAATTTTAAGTCACAGAGAAAAGTCTTTTAGGAGTTGTAAACTTGTAGATTTTTTTCTCACCTACAAACACAACACAACACAACACAACAGTTATACTTTCACACATTCTTTTAGCAGCAAAAGTGTTTACAATATAATTTTTTTTATACATAGTATGGTAGCCTGTAGTAGTTAAGGAGTGTGGCCAAAACTGTAATTTATTTGCTCATCCGCTCTGATAAGATGTTCTAAATCATCAAACCACATTCATCTGCAGATGAGCAAAGCCGAATCACAAGTACAGCAGATGTATGCATGTTATGTATGATGTACACAGATCAGCCATAACATTATGACCACTGACAGGTGAAGTGAATAACACTGATTATCTCTTCATCACGGCACCTGTTAGTGGGTGGGATAGGCAGCAAGTGGGTGGGATAGGCAGCAAGTGAACATTCTGTCCTTAAAGTAGAAGCATGTTGTGTACACTCACCTAAAGGATTATTAGGAACACCATACTAATACTGTGTTTGACCCACTTTCGCCTTCAGAACTGCCTTAATTCTGCGTGGCATTGTTTCAACAAGGTGCTGAAAGCATTCTTTAGAAATGTTGGCCCATATTGATAGGATAGCATCTTGCAGTTGATGGAGATTTGTGGGATGCACATCCAGGGCACGAAGCTCCCGTTCCACCACATCCCAAAGATGCTCTATTGGGTTGAGATCTGGTGACTGTGGGGGCCATTTTAGTACAGTGAACTCATTGTCATGTTCAAGAAACCAATTTGAAATTATTTGAGTTTTGTGACATGGTGCATTATCCTGCTGGAAGTAGCCATCAGAGAATGGGTACATGGTGGTCATAAAGGGATGGACATGGTCAGAAACAATGCTCAGGTAGGCCATGGCATTTAAATGATGCCCAGTTGGCACTAAGGGGCCTAAAGTGTGCCAAGAAAACATCCCCCACATCATTACACCACCACCACCAGCCTGCACAGTGGTAACAAGGCATGATGGATCCATGTTCTCATTCTGTTTACGCCAAATTCTGACTCTACCATCTGAATGTCTCAACAGAAATCGAGACTCATCAGACCAGGCAACATTTTTCCAGTCTTCAACTGTCCAATTTTGGTGAGCTCGTGCAAATTGTAGCCTCTTTTTCATATTTGTAGTGGAGATGAGTGGTACCCGGTGGGGTCTTCTGCTGTTGTAGCCCATCCGCCTCAAGGTTGTGCATGTTGTGGCTTCACAAATGCTTTGCTGCATACCTCGGTTGTAACGAGGGGTTATTTCAGTCAAAGTTGCTCTTCTATCAGCTTGAATCAGTCGGCCCATTCTCCTCTGACCTCTAGCATCAACAAGGCATTTTCGCCCACAGGACTGCCGCATACTGGATGTTTTTCCCTTTTCACACCATTCTTTGTAAACCCTAGAAATGGTTGTGCGTGAAAATCCCAGTAACTGAGCAGATTGTGAAATACTCAGACCGGCCCGTCTGGCACCAACAACCATGCCACGCTCAAAAATGCTTAAATCACCTTTCTTTCCCATTCTGACATTCAGTTTGGAGTTCAGGAGATTGTCTTGAGCAGGACCACACCCCTAAATGCATTGAAGCAACTGCCATGTGATTGGTTGATTAGATAATTGCATTAATGAGAAATTGAACAGGTGTTCCTAATAATCCTTTAGGTGAGTGGATGTTGAAGTGTATGTTGATGTATATAGTTTTATTTTTAACCACTAGAGGGCCAAACATTACATAGTGTAGGTTTAACATTGCTGTGTGTAAAATGCTTATATTCTTAATGATGCCACTTACAGGCTCAGTGAGTGTGGCACTACGTAATGACCTTAATGAAAGATGCTGGGGAAGGGTGGAGGTCTGCAGAGTGGAAAATTCAACAAATTGTGGAGGAGTTTGCAACAGCACCTGGGAAAAGGAAGATTCCACAAAGATCTGTAATAACTCGGGCTGTGGTGTTCCAGTTAAGAGAATTCCAAGAGAATCGTTCAAACAATCTGTGAACAACTATAATGTGTACTGCTTAAATGATGAGCAAAATATGAGCATGTGCAAGTTTATTTCCAACAGATACTCCTGCAACAACGCAGAAGTGATATGCTCAGGTAATGTGTACATTTGCTTTGTTCACTGACAAATGTTTATGTTTTTTTAGTCATTAGGAATTTGGCAATGTTTTTATTTTTTAATTGTCAAACTTAAAAATGTTAAGGGTGACAATTTGGGATGCACCTGATTTAACGGCCAATAATAGGTAAAATATATATATATATATCGGCCATTGGCTGATTTTTTAAAATTAGATAATGTTCAGGGCTGATTATATCCTGTCAATCAAAAGGGGGCGGGAAAATGTTTTGGCGTTCTTAAATGTGACGTGGCAGATCGCTGTAATGCCTCAGAGCAGCAGCACAGACCTCGAGTCATCTCTTAGGTTAAAAATGTTGGTTGGGAAAATACAGCAGACAGCACGTTATGAGCATGCAGCCTGTGTGCTTAAAAATGTTGCCGTAAGTCTCCTAAAATGTACCACTAAAAACAGTGAACAGTTATTTTTCACATATTTTACCTTTATTCTACACTGCTGTGTCCCTAATGACCGGATAGCTTCGTGGTTCTATGAAGCCCCTCCCTTTGGAATAGCAATGGGCAGCTGGCCCAGTGAGTTGTGATTCGCTAACCGCCTAGTGCACGTTGTCCTGAAATGTCACGCCCCTTACGATTATGGTTAGTTGCATATGCTCAGGTGTAACGTTACTGTAATAAACAATGCTGTCAATATTGCCTGATCAAGTTGAGCCCAAATCAGACCCAGAGATTATTAGTGAAGAGGATCGATCAGAACTTGCGTAAGAACAGCTGTTACAGGACATTTCAGAATGGTATGTTTTTTTATTTGTAGTTGTCCCATTTTGTATATACGCTGTTATTTGTAAATGCTACTAATGCTAGCTTTTGATATATGGTTTTAGCCTTATTAAAGCTTTAGTACAGCAGAATACATGATTGCCTTGTAGCCTTTTTTCATGTATTCGTTCTAACAAATAATACTACAGTTCTCGAAGGGATTATTTGATTACAGACTGGATCTATAGTGATCTGTCGGCAGAACGATGAGACCATTACAAAGACTAATCATGGATTCATTACAGTGGCCATATCAACCACAGAACCATGCTTGCCGTGCCTGCATTTACACTGATCACTTAAACGCCAACAAACACCAACATTTGTTTCAGTTCACTAGTGGGATTAAAACGAATTTTGTAGGTGTTTGTTGGATAAATTTTAATTAGCAATTAGGTAATTAGCGTAGCAATTAGTGTTTTGACGGCAACAACACTCTTCTCAACAAGGCCTTTGTTGTGTGTTCCCGGGGGCGGCGTTTATGCAAATTTTAGGGTTAGTGATGTCACTAACCCACAAGAAGCTTGTTGTAGTCCTTACCAGCCGTTTGTTGTAGTCCTTTAAAAGCAATTTCTTTAAAAGAAAATATCTCCCTTTTCTTTCAACTTTGAGCGTTGTAACTTTGCAGGGTTAAAACAATGTGAAAAGCCATTTATTAAAGTCCCCCTGTAGTCAATCATTTTATCTTTGATTGCCAATTACATATTTAAAAGTTTTTTTCCTGTGAAAAAAATCTTCACGGCTTAAAATAGCTTGAATGCAACTCTCCACCCTTGCTTCATTTAGTATACACGAATCATGAATATGCTAATTAGCCCCGCCTCCACTCACTCAGAGATCCACTCAGTAAGCGCTGCCCAATGGTATTGCACTTTACAATGCTAGCCTTTTGCTTGACTACTTGCTAATCAAACAGCTAATAATGTGTTGCTAATGTTACACAAACCATGTTCCGGTTCACCATCTCAGAGTCAGACAGCTGCCTTCTAACAATCAGCATCCGTAGACACGCTTTGAACAACTCAGAACATCAGTGGAGAAAGGCATATAGTTCACTATAAAATCATAATATATTATACACTTGCTATATTGCTAAATCTACCCGATTTTTCATATCAACAGAAAAATATACCGGGGATAACCTGGCTTCTCTTGAAACTCCCCTGCTCCAGAGCGGTCATAGTTAATGATATGCTAAAGCCCACCCGCATGTTGACCTGATTGGTTACAAGGTAGTTTGTGACGTAAGAAACATCAGCGATTTCAAACCGTGTTTTTGAAACTGTCTAGATCATTGCAGCTTAAAGGAGAATATACTCAACAATGGTGTTGACTTATTTGGTTTGTCATAAAGCATATTAAAAACACCACATATATAAACAACATAAAAAATGTATAAACAACATTAAAAAACTTTAAACATTTATTTGATACACTCCCAATAGGCAGCATCAAAGCTAAACTGGAGGATCCAAGAGTCAAATGTGCTGGAAATGTGTCGCTGTTTTACTCTGGGAAGTGGACACCTGTCTGCCAAGAGAGTCTAGATAAAAATCTGTCAGATGCAATCTGCAGGGAATTGAATTGTGGGGAGCATATCAGTACCAATTTGATTTTGCGAGACAAGTATAGATCCAATGGAATATCAGGAATTCAGTGTGCCGATGATGCCAAGTCTGTTTCCAAATGTAACCTCGCAGACATTTCAATCAAACAATCATGTACTGTCAGCTATCTGAAATGCTCAGGTATTTTGCACTTTTTTTATGCTAATAATAACTGTGAAATGTGCATACATTTCTTTTACATTTTTGCTTCTCCTCTTAAACATGCCAAGAAAAAGCTTTGATAATTCTGACATTCATTTAACAGGATGGCAACGATTGTTACTGTATAAAAAGGCAGACCCATGCAGTGGTCATGTATATTCCCTGAGTGAAGCGAAAACACTGCTCGTCAGCGGACAGGGATGGGGCCAAGAGGAAGGGCAAAAGTTGTGCAAGTATCTACAGTGTGGAAACTACAAATCACACAAAACTAAATCCGTGGACAGTAGGAGCGTGTGGTGGAATAAGACCTATAATTGCTCAGGGAAGGAGAATATATGGCAATGCGAGAGACCATCAGATCAGGCCATCCAGCTTTCTGAGCATTTATTCATCACTTGTGATGGTAGGACTCACCTCAGTTATAAACTCTTCGTTTTTGAGAATTATATTCAGAATTATATTGACAGTCCCCTTTAAATTCCAGTTCAGTTATAAATTAATGAATGTATTTGTGCATAGAACTGGAACAGAACTGGAACTTAAATATATATTAAATGGACAGTATTTTAGGGTTATTAATAGTTATTCAAATTTCTCATTTTAATTTAGTTTAACTTGATGTACTAAAATACCTAAAACTAAAATAAAAATTACAATTATATATACATAAAAAAGATGAAAAACTACAAAATCATGCAAAAACGTTACTAAAACTTTAAATAAAATTTTAAAATAGATATATTGAAATCAAAACATATTCAAAATATTAATATTAATAACTAATTCAAAATATTAATAATACTATAATATATGTTTTATGCTAAAATAACACACAAATATATATATATATATATATATATATATATATATATATATATATCAAATCTTTTATAAATTATAATTGAATTATTTAATAAATAAACTATTTAGTAAATGAACAAATTTTTAACCATTATAGAAGACCACTTCATTTTCCAGAATGCTCTAATTTACCCCAAAGTGTTCAAAACGGACTTAATCAGAATGCCAGTATTTTGTATTTTGCCTGTTTAGTTGGATTTTGTTGATTTGCAGTTAAGTCATTTCAATTCAAGATACTGTGGCCATGCCAAACTTTTCTTATTCTTATTCTCATTCTCATGCCAAACTTTTCTAAATTCTTAAATTCTTTTCCAACTGTTCTATTAACATGCTGTAGAGGAATATCTAATTGTCTGGTTTCTCCCATATCCAGGTAATCCAGACATTAGGCTCTCAAACAATTGCAAAGGCAAGGTGCTCATAAATGAGAAGCATGTTTGTGCAAATCATTTGGATTATTATATGGCCAATAATTTATGTGAGAGCCTCGGATGTGGTAATGTCATCTACAACTGGAGTTCGCAAGTCACTGATAAAAAAGATTGCTTGCATTTAAGCTGCAGTGGCTATGAGACGAAGCTGTGGCAGTGTGGCACTACGGAGAGCAAATGTGAGAGTGCCCTTTCTGTGACCTGTGAAAGTGAGTCATACACATAATACTAGGCTATAATTAGGACTGTTAATGTAAATAATGAATTGATGCTGAAATGCAGTAGTTCCTCTTTTAAAGGTACACTATTAACTTTTGTTTAAACTTAACATATAAAGGAGTCAATCCATTATCAATTCTTTTTGCAAAACATGTTTTGTCTTACCCTGATTCACTATGGTAAGCCTGTTATAAGTGTTTATATTTTAGACCTGTCGGGATGGTTTTTGCTGGAAATTGCGTACACGTCACCCGCCCGTGCTCGTCATATAGTAATTATAGAAAAGTTGCTTCGGCTACTGGGGGTGGGGGCGGATGCATCAAGATGATCCTTTTGGGTAGGGGCATGTTTGTTTTGTTCAAATAATAACAGCATTTATCAGAAATCGTTTACTGAACACTTAAAGGTGTAGTGTGTATTATTTATGAGGATTGACAGAAATGCAGTATAATATACACTCACCTAAAGGATTATTAGGAACACCTGTTCAGTTTCTCATTAATGCAATTATCTAATCAACCAATCACATGGCAGTTGCTTCAATGCATTTAGGGGTGTGGTCCTGGTCAAGACAATCTCCTGAACTCCAAACTGAATGTCAGAATGGGAAAGAAAGGTGATTTAAGCAATTTTGAGCGTGGCATGGTTGTTGGTGCCAGATGGGCCGGTCTGAGTATTTCACAATCTGCTCAGTTACTGGGATTTTCACACACAAACATTTCTAGGGTTTACAAAGAATGGTGTGAAAAGGGAAAAACATCCAGTATGCGGCAGTCCTGTGGGCGAAAATGCCTTGTTGATGCTAGAGGTCAGAGGAGAATGGACCGACTGATTCAAGCGGATAGAAGAGCAACTTTGACTGAAATAACCACTCGTTACAACCGAGGTATGCAGCAAAGCTTTTGTGAAGCCACAACATGCACAACCTTGAGGCGGATGGGCTACAACAGCAGAAGACCCCACCGGGTACCACTCATCTCCACTACAAATAGGAAAAAGAGGCTACAATTTGCACAAGCTCACCAAAATTGGACAGCTGAAGACTGGAAAAATTTTGCCTGGTCTGATGAGTCTCGATTTCTGTTGAGACATTCAGATGGCAGAGTCAGAATTTGGCATAAACAGAATGAGAACATGGATCCATCATGCCTTGTTACCACTGTGCAGGCTGGTGGTGGTGGTGTAATGGTGTGAGGGATGTTTTCTTGGCACACTTTAGGCCCCTTAGTGCCAATTGGGCATCGTTTAAATGCCACGGCCTACCTGAGCATTGTTTCTGACCATGTCCATCCCTTTATGACCACCATGTACCCATTCTCTGATGGCTACTTCCAGCAGGATAATGCACCATGTCACAAATCATTTCAAATTGGTTTCTAGTACATGACAATGAGTTCACTGTACTAAAATGGCCCCCACAGTCACCAGATCTCAACCCAATAGAGCATCTTTGGGATGTGGTGTAACGGGAGCTTCATGTCCTGGATGTGCATCCCACAAATCTCCATCAACTGCAAGATGCTATCCTATCAATATGGGCCAACATTTCTAAAGAATGCTTTCAGCACCTTGTTGAATCAATGCCACGTAGAATTAAGGCAGTTCTTAAGACGAAAGGGGGTCAAACACAGTATTAGTATGGTATTCCTAATAATCCTTTAGGTGAGTGTACATAACTATGTTTTCAGTGGTGTATAAAGACCTTACATAATGTACCGTTATGTTTTTATTACCTTAGAATGAGCCATTTCTATCTACATACACCACAGGTCCCCTTACGGTGAAGTTGCCATTTTGCACCATCATGTTTTTACAGTGGCCCTAAACAAACTGTCAAACTGTCGCTAGTCACTCTCTGCTGTCTCAGACGACGTCATCTTTGTCCTTTGTTTGCCACCATAGCGTCTCTATGTGCTTCGAAAGGGAGGGGTGAGCGGTGGGTGGTGGGCAGTTGCAATTTACAATCTCACCGCCTTTTTACACAGTGCACCTTTAAGCCTAGTAGTGGATGTTTCATGAGCAGTAGGTTAACTATATACATCCGCACGCAAAACCAAAGAACAACTAAAAACTGTTCCTCCGCAAAATGCATGCAGTTTTGTTTTTTGACCACTGAAGGGTCACAAGTTACATAGTGTACCTTTAAACATTCTATGAAATCAAAATTCTCAAATGAGTTTTGTGGCTGTTGGTGAATTTCTGTTTGCTCATCTATATGCTTGTGTATTCCTAATTCTCTTTTGACAGACATATACAAGTTTTTAAACATTAAAAAGATTAGTCAAATGTATGGAATATACTACCAGTTACTTCCACTGACTGAATTTACATTTTTATTGCAGATGGTATTGAGTTTGGCTCCACTGAGAAGTGTGGTGGGAAGCTTGCGGTCAAGTATACAGATCAATGGGTATATGTCTGTGGAGAACTAAATGCAACTTATACTACAGAAGTTTGTCAAAAGCTTAATTGCAGTACACCTGTGGGTGAAAACAGTAGCAGAATAGCAGAAGGATTACTTATGACCATTAAATGTCCAGAGTGGTACCAGTACATTGAACAGTGTGTGCAGCCTTTCAACAAGCCATGCACAAAAGCTACTGAAATCAAATGTGAAGGTAAAAGATGACAAAAAAACCATCCATCTTTTTAGTATTTATTTTACCTTACAGCTTGATTAAAGGTTCATGAATATTCTGACTTGTGAAACTGTATCATTAAAACTGCAGGTTATATTGAGAAACAAAAAAACCCAGTGAATTCTGGTCTGATAGTGGGTCTGTCGCTGGGCATGCTGGGGTTGCTGATTATGGTTTTCATGTGGATGAATAGGAAACGCCTACTTCTAGCCTGTGAGTATCGCTTGCCCCATGCAGTACGATGTCGTTTTGATCTGCAGACAAACATTATTTTCACACGCTGAAGTTACAGTGACATTTGAAGTGCCTTCATCTTTTTAACCTGTTGGTGGCAGTGTTTCCCAGTCCTTGTCTCACTACAGCTTGAACAATAGCGAACAGGGCACAACACTCACATAAATCTAAAATGATATAACTTTAACATATAACAAAACACCCCTGACCTCCAAAAGCACAATTTTCTTCCTGTTTCTCTTTTTGCAGTAAGACATTACAGAAATAAAAATGGCAAAGACATCAACACTGATATGTATAACATGGATGAGGAGGACAGAGGTATATAATTTTATTATTTCCATTCCATGAACGGTGTGAATATAGAGACATAAGCTAAAGCATAAGATAACATTTGAAAAATTGCATCCAGTGGAAATGTAGCTATATACAGTGTGTGTGTGTGTGTGTGTGTGTGTGTGTGTGTGTGTGTGTGTGTGTGTGTGTGTGTGTGTGTGCGCGTGCGTGCGTGCGTGTTATGAGGATAAAATGTCTTCACAAAGATGGCAATATCAAAAATTATTATCCTTGCAGGGACATTTTTTTGGTCCCCATGAGGAAAATAGCTTATACAAACCCGATTCTAAAAAAGTTGGGACACTGTACAAACTGAATAAAAACAGAATGCAATGATGTGGAAGTTTCAAATTTCAATATTTTATTCAGAATACAACATAGATGACATATCAAATGTTTAAACTGAGAAAATGTATCATTTTAAGGGGAAAATAAGTTGATTATAAATTTCATGACATCAACACATCTCAAAAAAGTTGGGACAAGGCCATGTTTCCCACTGTGTGGCATCCCCTCTTCTTTTTATAACAGTCTGCAAACGTCTGGGGACTGAGGAGACAAGTTGCTCAAGTTTAGGAATAGGAATGTTGTCCCATTCTTGTCTAATACAGGCTTCTAGTTGCTCAACTGTCTTAGGTCTTTGTTGCATCTTCCTCTTTATGATGCGCCAAATGTTTTCTACGGGTGAAAGATCTGGACTGCAGGCTGGCCATTTCAGTACCCAGATCCTTCTTCTACGCAGCCATGATGTTGTAATTGATGCAGTATGTGGTCTGGCATTATCATGTTGGAAAATGCAAGGTCTTCCCTGAAAGAGATGACGTCTGGATGGGAGCATATGTTGTTCTAGAACTTGGATATACCTTTCAGCATTGATGGTGCCTTTCCAGATGTGTAAGCTGCCCATGCCACACACACTCATGCAACCCCATCCCATCAGAGATGCAGGCTTCTGAACTGAGCGCTGAGAACAACTTGGGTTGTCCTTGTCCTCTAGTCCGGATGACATGGCGTCCCAGTTTTCCAAAAAGAACTTCAAATTTTGATTCGTCTGACCACAGAACAGTTTTCCACTTTGCCACAGTCCATTTTAAATGAGCCTTGGCCCAGAGAAAACGCCTGCGCTTCTGGATCATGTTTAGATATGGCTTCTTTTTGACCTATAGAGTTTTAGCCGGCAACGCGCGAATGGCACGGTGGATTGTGTTCACGACAATGTTTTCTGGAAGTATTCCTGAGCCATGTTGTGATTTCCATTACAGTAGCATTCCTGTATGTGATGCAGTGCCGTCTAAGGGCCCGAAGATCACGGGCATCCAGTATGGTTTTCCAGCCTTGACCCTTACACACAGAGATTGTTCCAGATTCTCTGAATCTTTGGATGATATTATGCACTGTAGATGATGATAACATCAAACTCTTTGCAGTTTTTCTCTGAGAAACTCCTTTCTGATATTGCTCCAGTATTTTTGGCCGCAGCATTGGGGGAATTGGTGATCCTCTGCCCATCTTGACTTCTGAGAGACACTGCCACTCTGAGAGGCTCTTTTTATACCCAATCATGTTGCCAATTGACCTAATAAGTTGCAAATTGGTCCTCCAGATGTTCCTTATATGCACATTTAACTTTTCCGGCCTCTTATTTCTCCCTGTCCCAACTTTTTTGGAATGTGTAGCTCTCATGAAATCCAAAATGAGCCAATATTTGGCATGACATTTCAAAATGTCTCACTTTCAAAATTTGATATGTTATCTATATTCTATTGTGAATAAAATATAAGTTTTTGAGATTTGTAAATTATTGCATTCCTTTTTTATTCACAATTTGTACAGTGTCCCAACTTTTTTGGAATCGGGTTTGTAAATACTAAGTGATGTTTTTCAAAAATGTAAAAATGCAAAAGGTTTTCTGTGATGAGTAGGTTTAGGGGTAGAGTTAGTGTAAGGAGAGAATACAATTTGTACAGTATAAAAATCATGTATATGGAAAGTGTGTGTGTGTGTGTGTGTGTGTGTGTGTGTGTGTGTGTGTGTGTGTGTGTGTGTGTGTGTGTGTGTGTGTGTGTGTGTTTAAAGCAAATATATTACTGCTAGCTGAACCTGTTTCAGATTTATCTCAAAGAAACGCTGATGATTACGTGGATGTGGATTCTGTCAAGAACAAGACAGGTAGGTCTGTCTGCCTACACATCCATTTTTCCATCCAATTGTTCTGTAACACTGTAAAATAACTCAACACAATTACTGATAACATTTTTCATCATGAATTTTGTCATTTTGTCAAAGAATAATGAAGACAAGATTTAACAAAGCATAATGAAATTATTTTATTTACACTGGTTTTCCTTTTTAATGTTTGATAAACTAAAATGACTTCCCATCCCATATTAGGCAAAATAAATTAATATGAATATGAAACTGAAACTGAATGAAATTTATAGGACATTTCTGCACTCTATGAGAAAAAGAGAAAAAACAATAAAAATATATATAATACATTAATTCATTTATATAAATATGTTAATATAAATATATATTTATATAATCATTTGCA
The DNA here is from genome assembly GCA_018749465.1 of Paracanthobrama guichenoti. Lineage (NCBI taxonomy): Eukaryota > Metazoa > Chordata > Actinopteri > Cypriniformes > Gobionidae > Paracanthobrama > Paracanthobrama guichenoti. The sequence continues at coordinate 2,069,165 of CM031950.1, read as the reverse complement.
TATTCAGCATTCATACAGTATCCTATATACAAATGCTGTTTAATGATGCTTACTCTCATGTTTTATAAGAGAAATGACACATAGGTTTTAGAATAATGAAATCCTAACTATCTTCATATAATAAATATATATTTATTTATTTGTTTGTGTAAGAATAAATCATATTCGGTTTCTCCAACAGGAGAGGAGGATGCAGATGACAGAAGTGCAGGCTCTTCTGGGACCGAATATGATGACATTGAAGGACAAAACAGTGACATCTCTCCTCACCAAACTCAACCTGATGAGGACCTCCCACTACTTCCCAAGCGACCCGACAACATTCTTGGTACAGCACTAAAATGCACACTTGCAGTGTGTGTTTGCATTTAGTTTGTACTCTTGTGGAAATGGTGGTGACCTTTTCCATTCATGTTCTCTGCAGATCAGGACACCTATGAAGTGGAGACAGAGAAACAGGAGGACTATGATGATGTCATGCCTGTCGAAAATGCAGGGAGAGCAGGCACACAAGCACAAGTAGATGTAGATGTGGATACAGGCACAGATTCAGAAGCAGGTACAGGTGTAAATGGAGATGCAGATGGTGGTGACCACTGAGGTAGAAGTTCATCCTAAACAAGAGTAATGATGCAGCCACATGGTTACACTTCATTTCGATGGCCCACTTTAGACATTCTATTAACTATAAGTAACTTTGCAACTACATGTCAACTAACTCTCATTAACTGTAGTCCTTTGTTCAAACTAAATTCATTTTCTTTAAAAAAAAATTAAATTGTGTGTTAAAAGGATATTTCACCCAAAAATGAAAATTACCTCATGATAATCCGAGTTATATAAAAAAATGTCCTGGCTAATCCAAGCTTTATAATGGCAGTGAATGGCAGCCCAAAAAGTGCCTCATAAAACATAAAAGTAATCCACCAGACCGCCTTTCAAATTCAACTTACGGAAAAAGCGTAACTGGCGCGACTCATAACTAGGGCGTAGCATCCATGCGAGAGGCGTCACTTTCTTCACTTTCTTTTTTTCACTGTATTCGTCTGAAAGAAAAATGTCATATACACCTAGGATGGCTTGTGGGTGAGTAAATTATGGGGTAATTAAAATTTTTGGGTGAACTAACCCTTTAATCAGAGTTGGGAGTTTTGTTGCACTTGAAATTGGAATACACAGAAGCACGCACAAAGGGGTTTTTGCGGTTGTGATAAAAATGGTAACCATTCCTTCCCTTGCAGGTAAATTTGACCCCCAAAAGGAATGCAATTTAAAAAAAAAAAATTATTTGTCAAACAAAAATCAGGCACAATCCAGAACAAACACCAAACACACACACACAAATGAAGGCATGAGATTATAGAACATCCTAAATGCAGAACACACACTTGCATACACACACACACACACACACCTAGAAATTCCCATTAAAATGAATGAGGTGGAATATAACAGGGGAATTAATCGAATTAAAAAATAATCAAATCAGTCACAATGCAGACTTCACAGTAGTTGCAAACGTACTTATAGTTAGTAGAATGTCTAAAGTGGACCATCGAAATAAAGTGTTACCCCAAATTTTACTTTTAAGATGATAATAATAATAAGAGATAAGATTTTATGTTTTTAGTATATTTCATTTTAGTAGAACATCAGGAAGATAATACATTCCCACATACGAATGCTGTGTAATGATGCTACCTCTCAAGGTTTTGGAATAACAAAATCATAATTATCTTCACAATAGAGTATGACTTGATAAAAAGAGCTTTTTTGTGCTGACAAGCCAGCTTTAGATTTTGATATGTTTTATAGTTGTTTTGATCAGTTTTAGTCTGTTTTAAGTCTTTTACATTCTTGTTCATTTATTTTTAATGTGTTGAAGCTTATGAGCAGGTCCACATGAGATTTCTGCAGAAACCTATATCCTGTTCATTTGTTTTCATAATATCTTTTAAAATTGTGAAGACCCATTAACACAATGGGCCCTATCATACACCTGGCCCAATGCAACGGCTGGCTCGACAAGTGTTTTTTGCTAGTTTTAGCCCGACACAGTTATCATTTTCACGTCCAGCGCCACGTTGTTTAAATAGCAAATGCATTTGCGCCCATTTGTGCACCCATGGCCGTGCTGGTCTGAAAACAAGGTGTGTTCAGGTGCATTGTTGCCGTGTTGCTATTTTGAGGAACTGAAAACGACTGCACCATTGACTTCAGACCAGGTTTTTGTTGGTCAATGGCGCAGTCGCAATATTTTTTGTGTTATTTGAAGGGCGCGTTAGTAATATGTGCCTATTTTCATTTTTAAATAAGATTATTATTGTGTACATAAATATAAAAATGCCTACATGTCATATGCTCAGCGAGCTTTGGTGGAATCTGGCTTGTCCCATAGATGGTCTGCTCGCGCAGATCCATTTCCTCGCTAGAGAAGCATTCAGTTTTTCCGCTTGCAAATTCTGCCATATAAATAGCACATCCGCCATGGCATGAGCATAACTGACTTTTAAAGGGAAAGGGAAATGAGACAGTTTATTGCGCGTTACGCCCAAAACACACCCATGACTCATTAAGAGAATAGGGACATCCCTTTAGATGATGCGCTGGGCACGGTGACCATTTTTCCTGTCATTAAAATACCAAAAGTGGATTCGGACACTCCCTAAGTGCACTTGCACCGTTCTCTTTAAACCATGCGCTTAGATCATTATAATAGGAGCCATTGTGTTTTGAGAAAAAATTTTAGAGAAAAAAGTCCAAAATAAAACGTCGAGAATAAACGCATTCGATCGGTGTCGTGTTCATTGCATGACAGAGTTGGATCACTTAGTCAAGCTCTATTTTGGGCTTTCTTTTAATAACAAAGAAATACTATCAGCTTTAGCTAATTATAACTGAATAAGATGAACTTTAATGCCTGTTTATTGAGATTTTACATGACTTTATTTTCAAAATGTAATGATTTTATTCTCAACATTGTATTTTGAATTTTTTTTCTCAATTTTAATCTCGCATTATAATGACTTTAATCTGGGGATGGTTTTATTTTTTTAGTATTGCTTGGACCTAATCCTATTCCATAAGAAACTTTGCAGTTTCGTTTTGTCCTGCCTTACTGTATTTGCTTGCTTTGAAAATGGCTTTGATGGATGTTTCCATTTTATAGATTTATTTCACATTAAAGTAATTAATAGTTTTGACTCTTTTGTACACTATTGTGCATTGTATTTGAATTTCATGTATCTCCAGTAAATCTCAAAAGAGCTGGAGGGTGAAACAGTGTCAGTGGAGATGCAGTGCTCTGGTGCCGTGTGTTAAACTGTATCGTTCTATAGCACCTATAGTTTGATTCACAGCACAAGAGTTTGCTCTCTGTGTTTCATCAAGAATTCACCCTCTAAATCCCACATGATCTGTGTATTTAATTGCAAAAATGTCTGATTGCACTGACAGTAACAGCTGCCGTGTGCTATAACTAGTTGTACTAGTGTTAGTGTATTTTGGTGACGTCTTCCTGTGTCCGGTGAAGTTCACATGTCATCTGCTTAACTCAGAGGGGCTCATTTGTAAGTGGTTTGTGTAAACAGAACATGTTTCTTTTGAAGAGAAGTGACCGTGTGTCTTCAGGGACCCGGAATCTCTGAATAGAACATTCCAAAATTCAAATGAGGATTATCTGGGATTTGTTTAACATTCTCTTCAGTTCCGTGAAAACACTGCCAGTTTAAGAAGTTTAATCATGCCTGTGCTGATTTGTGCTGAACTAATGGCCGTGAAATAATGGGTGGACATCGTGTCTTTTGTTTATATTGTTGTTTTGACCTTGTATAATTTTTAAAACAAAACTTTTAGCAGCTGATTTACTGAATTATGCCGATCAGGTAATTACTCAAATATACCCACAAAATTTGCAATTACCTGAGTTTGCAGGCTGATCTGAGAGGTTGGTTGTGGATGATGATGATCTGACATAATCTTTTGGTATGAAATGTAATTAAATTTTCACATGCGCTGTGTAATCAGTGTTTGGGAAAGTACATTTTAAAAGTGTTACAATATTGCGTTACTCCCTTAAAAAAAGTAACTACTTACTAACTACCTTTTTTATGGAGAGTAATGTTACGTTACTTTTGCATACTTTTTCTCACCTGGGCTAGGCTTGACATATATATATATATATATATATACACTCACCTAAAGGATTATTAGGAACACCATACTAATACTGTGTTTGACCCCCTTTCGCCTTCAGAACTGCCTTATTTCTATGTGGCATTGATTCAACAAGGTGCTGAAAGCATTCTTTAGAAATGTTGGCCCATATTGATAGGATAGCATCTTGCAGTTGATGGAGATTTGTGGGATGCACATCCAGGGCACGAAGCTCCCGTTCCACCACATCCCAAAGATGCTCTATTGGGTTGAGATCTGGTGACTGTGGGGGCCATTTTAGTACAGTGAACTCATTGTCATATTCAAGAAACCAATTTGAAATGATTCGAGCTTTATGACATGGTGCATTATCCTGCTGGAAGTAGCCATCAGAGAATGGGTACATGGTGGTCATAAAGGGATGGACATGGTCAGAAACAATGCTCAGATAGGCCGTGGCATTTAAACGATGCCCAATTGGCACTAAGGGGCCTAAAGTGTGCCAAGAAAACATCCCCCACACCATTACACCACCACCACCAGCCTGCACAGTGGTAACAAGGCATGATGGATCCATGTTCTCATTCAAATTATGATTCTACCATCTGAATGTCTCAACAGAAATTGAGACTCATCAGAACAGGCAACATTTTTCCAGTCTTCAACTGTCCAATTTTGGTGAGCTTGTGCAAACGGTAGCCTCTTTTTCCTATTTGTAGTGGAGATGAGTGGTACCCGGTGGGGTCTTCTGCTGTTGTAGCCCATCCGCCTCAAGGTTGTGCGTGTTGTGGCTTCACAAATGCTTTGCTGCATACCTCGGTTGTAACGAGTGGTTATTTCAGTCAAAGTTGCTCTTCTATCAGCTTGAATCAGTCGGCCCATTCTCCTCTGACCTCTAGCATCAACAAGGCATTTTCGCCCACAGGACTGCCGCATACTGGATGTTTTTCCCTTTTCACACCATTCTTTGTAAACCCTAGAAATGTTTGTGTGTGAAAATCCCAGTAACTGAGCAGATTGTGAAATACTCAGACCGGCCCGCCTGGCACCAACAACCATGCCACGCTCAAAATTGCTTAAATCACCTTTCTTTCCCATTCTGACATTCAGTTTGGAGTTCAGGAGATTGTCTTGACCAGGACCACACCCCTAAATGCATTGAAGCAACTGCCATGTGATTGGTTGATTAGATAATTGCACTAATGAGAAATTGAACAGGTGTTCCTAATAATCCTTTAGGTGAGTGTATATATATATAGTATATATATATATATATATATATATATATATATATATATATATATATATATATATATATATATATATATATATATATATATATATATAAATTGGCAAATGTAAAGGCCCTTTCACACCAAAAGTGAAATGAAATGAATAAGCCTCAGCTGAAGGAAATGCAGATTCACACCTGTACAGTAGAGGTGCCGCTCAAACAAGCTGTACTGTCATTCTGGATTGCAAAAGAATAGGATGCAGAAGAAAGTTTAACACTTTTGTTTCAGCAATAAAATAATAATAATAATAATAATCACAAATGTGATGGAAGCTTGTTTCTGCCACTGAATAATAAATTGAAAAAAGTAATTGCGACTTTTTTAATTCACAGTACTGATTTTTTTTTCTCGCATAATTGCGAGTTTACATCTGGAAATTCAGACTTTTTTCTTAGAATTGTGTGATATAAAGTTGCAATTGAGCTTTATAAAAATCTGGACTTTATATATCTTTTATATATATAAAATTCTGAGAAAAAAAGTCAAAATTGCAAGATATAAATTCACAATTGTGAGAAAATGTCAGAATTGCAAGTTTATATCCCACAATTCTGACATAACTTGCAATTGCGAGTTTATATCTCGCAGTTGTCAGAAAAAGTCGGAATTACGAGATGTAAACTCACAATTGTGAGAAAAAAAGTCACAATTATTTTTTTTTTTTATTGTTCCATGGCAGAAACAAGCTAAATACTTCACTAAAGTAATTTTTGCATATCAGTATGGTTGAATTGGATTATTGAGGGTCAGCAACAAAGACATTGGATGATAAAGTGAGATGAAATACATTAAGTATATTTTAACATTTAATTATTGCATGTTTGCATAACATTCTGAGTTTGCATTTCCTTGTTTTTATTGATTTTGAGAAATACTGAATCTGTTTTGTGCAAGTGAGATGAGTTAATGCATGCTCACATTTAGTCTAGAACTACAATACCCATCATGTTCACACAGCGCACACAACGCCTCTGCACTTACTCCTGATTTCTCTCAACATGGGGACAGGAGAGGTGCAGTCAATAAATGGGAAAACAAAGTAACTTGTGCTACTTATTTGAAAAAAGTAAATCAGGTATTTTGTTGTAAATGAAAAAGTAAAGTGTTACTTTACAGTTACTTGAAAAAAGTAATCTGATTATGTAACTCAAGTTACTTGCAAAGCATTACCCCGACACTGTCTATAATAGGCCTTCTTTAAAATAATCATTCATCATAAACCTAATAACGCTCATAAACTGATTTCATGCATAAACAGTGAGTGATGCTCAGAAGTATAATTAAGCTGTCATCTCATATGATGCTTTGCTCAATGTTTCCATGAGTCTAGACACACTGTACTGTACCGTGAGAGCAGAAATAACCTTCACAAACATGCCTGTGATTGGCGGTATAAGCACTTGTTGGCTGTGAGATTGTGATTTTCCATAACAGCGAAGATTTATTAGCAGTAGTGCTGGCAGTAACACGGATCCACTGGTTCTTCGGCCGCTGTTTCATGGCATCTGTCCCTCGAAGCCTTATGGGATACTGGAGAGAGTGATGTCATGTGGTTTCATGTGTTTCCACATTATTTGACAAATATGACAGCAAATAGTTTGGAATAATTAAGTTTTTTTTTTTTTATGTTTTTGAATGAAGGCTATTATGCTCACCATTTATGGCTGCATTTATTTGATAAAAAATACAGTAAAACTGTACAAAATTGCTGTTTTTCTGTTTTTAAAAATTAAAGTCTTCATTGTCACAAATCATTCTAATATGCTGATTTGCTGCTCAAGAAACGATTATTATTATTATTATTATTATTATTATTATCAATGTTGAAAACGTCTCGGTTACGTATGTAACCCTCGTTCCCTGAAGGAGGGACTGGAGACGTACGTCGGAACTGACCGGACTAATTGGGATCTGTTTTCAGAGACCAATCTACTTCGAGTGATTAAACGCGAGCCAATGGACATTGGCATGTGGTTCACGCATTCCACGCACCGCCCCGCAGCGCGGGTATAAACGCGGAAGTGGAAGTACCGCATATCGCTTTTCAACTGAGGAGCCGAGACAAGTGACTCGGCCTTCAGCTTAAGCACAGCACCTGGCGACGGGACGTACGTCTCCGTTCCCTCCTTCAGGGAACGAGGGTTACATACGTAACCGACACGTTCCCTTTCAGTCGGTCACGTTCGACGTACGTCGGAACTGACCGACGAATTGGGATCCCTACCAACACGCCAGGATGCTGGCCCTTCCAGCGCCCTGCTTGAGCTCACTGGACCGCTCCTACATTGGAGAGGAAGTCAGGGCTCCAGGCAGGGAAGGACAGTCACTGCTGTTCCTGCAAGACCCACTCAAAGTGACTATTGGATAACGCTGGGAAAGCGTGCCTGTTTAGAAACGGAACGCTGCGGGGCCACATCCTTCAAATGGAAGGAGAGGTGGCAAATTACACTAACCTATCAGGGTAGTACAACATATGGCAGTCTCTGGGGTGGATCCAGCCTGGTCCCAGGGGGGGAAGAACACCGCCAGAGACGACAGAGCGAGCTCTGTCAAGGGAAAGACACGGGGCTAGCCGAGTAGGGTAGCTGGTACCGTGGAGAATACACAAATGGGGTTGCCGTTAGGGAACCGCTACATATGGAACCCAGCCTACACACACGTTCCACAAGCATACGGGTGCAGGCCTGGTGCCAGATGGCCGCAACGTCTGACACCGAAGGGGTGACGGAGGAGCTCGACAGGGTTCGCCATTTCCTGGGGAACACGACTGGAGATAAATAAGGCACGCATCCGACCCAGGGGGCGGGAATGGCGTCGCAAGCCGACACTAGAACGGGCACTTCGCGCTACTGGCCACTGGGGGCGAGTACACGGGAAGATACCGGCTGTACACGGAGGCTATAGAATCTAGCGAACGTGTTAGGTGTCGCCCAGCCCGCAGCTCTACATATATCTGTTAGTGAGCCTGAGCCAGCGTCCAGGAGGAGGCTACACAGTTGAGTGCGCTCGCAACCCGAACGGGCAGGGCACGTCTTGGGACTGGTACGCCAAGACAATAGCATCCACTATCCAGTGGGCTAACCTCTGCTTGGAGACAGCCTTCCCCTTCTGCTGGCCTCCGTAACAGATGAAGAGCTGTTCTGAGGTCCTAAGGCTTTGAGTTCGGTCCACGTAGGCGCGGAGAGCGCAGACGGGACAGAGCAAAGCCAGGGCTGGGTCTGCCTCCTCCGAAGGCAGCGCTTGCAGGTTCACCACCTGGTCCCGGAAAGGAGTGGTGGGAACCTTGGGCACGTATCCGGGCCGGGGTCTCAGGACAACGTGAGAATTACCTGGCCGAATTCTAGGCACGATTCGTTGACCCGAAAGTGCGTGCAGGTCCCCTACCCTCTTGATGGAGGCCAATGCAACCAAGAGTACTGTCTTCATGGACAGGATATTCAGCTCAATGGACTGCAGAGGCTCGAAGGGAGGGCTCTGGAGTGCTCTCAGCACCAGAGCTAAGTCCCAAGAGGGTACCGGGTTTGGACGAGGAGGATTCAGCCTCCTCGCACCCCTGAGGAACCTGACGATTAGGTCGTGCTTCCCTAAGGACTTACCATCAACTGCGTCGTGATACGCCGCTATTGCCGCGACGTACACTTTAAGGGTGGAGGGAGACAGCCTTCGCTCCAACCCATCTTGCAGAAAGGAAAGCACGGCGCTAATCGAACACCTTCGGGGGTCTTCGCGGCGAGAAGAACACCACTCAACGAACAGATTCCACTTTGACGCATAGAGGCGCCTCGTAGAGGGGGCTCTAGCGGAAGTGATGGTGTCCACCACTGCCTGTGGTAGACCACCTAGAACCTCCACGTCCCGTCCAGGGACCAGACATGGAGTTTCCAGAGGTCCGGACGCAGGTGCCATAGTGTGCCCTGTCCCTGAGAAAGTAGGTCCTTCCTCAGAGGAATGGGCCAGGGAGGTGCTGTCGCGAGGAGAGTTAGTTCGGAGAACCAGGTCCGGTTGGGCCAGTAGAGCGCAACTAGCAAGACCTGCTCCTCGTCCTACCTGACTTTGCACAGTGTCTGTGCGAGAAGGCTCACTGGGGGGAACGCATACTTGCGTAGGCCCCGGGGCCAGCTGTGTGCCAGTGCATCCGTGCCAAGGGTGCCCCCGGTCAGGGAGTAATACAGCTGGCAATGGGTTGACTCTGGAGAGGCAAACAGGTCTACCTGTGCGGCTCTGAAGAGGCCCCATATCAGCTGGACCACCTGGGGATGGAGTTGCCACTCTCCCGGAGGTGTCGGCTGCCGTGAGAGCTCGTCGGCTGTCCGGTTGAGCGCACCTGGGATGTGAATGGCGCGAAGCGACCTCAGATGCTTCTGACTCCAAAGGAGGAGATGGCGGGCGAGCTGGAGCATGCAACGGGAGCCGCGGTGACCACCCTGACGGTTGATGTACGCAACGGCCGCAGTGCTGTCCGTGCGGACCAATACGTGCTTGCCCTGTAGTGGCTTTTTGAGGCGGCCCAGCGCAAGACGTACTGCCAGTAGCTCCAGGCAATTGATATGCCAATGCAGTTGGGGCCCCGTCCACAGACCCAGAACTGCATGCCCGTTGTACGTGGCCCCCCAGCCGGTGGATGAGGCATCCGTGAAGACCACAGCATGCCTGGACACCTGTTCTAGGGGCACTGCCGCCCGTAGAAACGAAGGGTCCGCCCACGGGCTGAAGGTTTGGCGGCAGTAAGGAGTAACTGAGACCCGGTACTTGCCGCTCTGCCACGCCCATCTCGGGACTCGGCCGTGAAGCCAGTGCAGAAGCGGTCTCATATGCAGCAATCCGAGTGGCGTTACCGCGGCTGCAGATGCCATATGCCCCAGGAGCCTCTGAAAGAACTTCAGTGGGACCGCTGTCCTGCCTTTGAACGTATTCAAGCAGTTCAGCACTGATCGAACTCGCTCCCCTGTGAGGCGCAGAGTCCGATTGACCGAATCCAGCTCCATACCGAGATAAGAGATCCTCTGTGTGGGACAGAGTTTGCTCTTCTCTCGGTCGACCCGAAGGCCCAACAGGCTGAGGTGACGGAGCACCAGGTCCCTGTGTTCGCACAACTGCTCTCGCGACTGGGCTAGTATGGGCCAGTCGTCGAGGTAGTTGAGGATGCGAACGCCGCATTCTCGGAGTGGAACAATGGCTGCCTCTGCGACTTTCGTGAAGTTGTGAGGCGACAGGGACAGCCCGAAGGGCAGGACTTTGTACTGACATGCCCTCTCCTCAAACGCAAAGCATAGGAACGGTCTGCGTCTCAGGAGAAAGGAGACATGAAATCGCGCGTCCTTCAGGTCGATCGCTGCAAACCAATCTCGGGGACGGATGCATTCGAAAATGCGTTTTTGCGTCAACATTCTGAACGAGAGCTTGTGCAGGGCCCGATTCAGGACACGCAGGTCCAAAATTGGTCTTAACCCACCCCCTTTCTTGGGTACAATGAAGTAAGGGCTGTAGAACCCTGACTTCATATCGGCTGGAGGAACCGGCTTGATCGTGTCCTTCGCCAGTAGGACTCCAATCTCTGACCGCAAGACATGGGCATCGCTGCTCCGCCCGGAGGTGAAGAGGATGCCCTTGAACTTGGGAGGCCGGCAAGCGAACTGGATCACATAGCCGAGTCTGATGGTATGGATGAGCCAGCGAGGCGGCCTGGGGAGCTCTAGCCAGGCCCCCAGAACCAGACAAGCAGGACCAACGGCACCACAGACGTACCCGGGGTGGGGCAGCGAGGTGGGAGGCTCGGACCCGACTCGGGAGGCCCGGGGGGGCCGCCCGGAGTGTTGTCTGTGCCTCCCAGGGTGGGGCAGAGTGTGGGTGAGAAGGCTTGGTGGCGTCCTCGGTGCCCACTCTGCTGCCCCCTGCCTGGGGGAGGCAGGAAGGTGGAATGCTCAGATCCGACCCAGGAGGCTCGGAGGCGGCCCGGAAATCGTCTGAGCATTCCAGGGTAGGACAGAGTGTGGGTGAGAAGGCCTGGTGGCGTCTTCAGTGCCCACACTGCTGTCCACTGGCGAAAGGAGGGGAGGCAGGGAGTGGCAAGGCTTGGAGGCGTCGCACACTGCCCACTTGGCCCTCCTGGAGCCCAGGGAGGGAGGACACTGCTCTTTTGAGAAAGTGAGTACCACTGGACTCCGGAGAGCCAGTGGCAGGACCGAAACCTAGTCTCCCCTCAGTCCTCCTCTGGGGGGTGGGGGGGGGAGGAGGAGTGCGGACACCGCCTCCACAAGAGCAGATCCCCTTCTCACTGGGCCACCCGTTTCAGGGCTGCTTGCAGGCTTCACGGGACCCTGGATGGGTTGGGTGCCTCCCTTGCGCCCGGCCACCTGCTGCCTGGGTGGAGGCTGCTGCTTGGCTTTAGCAGGGGCAGACGCAGGGGGGGACGCCCTCGGCGGCAAGCAGGCAGAGACACTGTGACCGATGACTGGGTGGAGGCAGCAGCTGGTCATCGGGACAGTTTTTTTTTTTTTTCTGCCTCCGTCTGCTACTGGGCCACCAAGAACTGCTGGGCGAAGTTCTCGATGGCGTCGCCAAAGAGGCCGGTCTGACAGACAGGGGCATTGAGGAACCGAACTTTGTCGGGCTCAAGCATCTCTGCCAGGTTTAGCCCCACGTGACATTCCTGGACCACTAGTGTGGACGTCGCCTGACCCAGGGAGCGTGCGGTGACTTTCCATCACCACACGCAGTTCCTGCATAACCCCTGGATCGGGACTACCCTCGTGCATGCAGGACAGAGGGTAGTGAGAGAGGGGAAAAAAACACTTATACAGATTATGGCCCATTTGGTGTTCCATATTTCCCTCTCTCCGATGCAGCAATTGACATCTGTCCTCTGCCAGAGCCCTAAATGAAACGCTAGGTCCCCTTTTTTTTTTTTTTTTTTTTTTTTAGAACCAGCAATCCCATCTGTAAGCTACCAGCAGGCATGTGAGACTGTGAGCGTGGCCATCAGAATGGCACACAGCGCGCTGAACGCTCCAGCCTTTGAGAAAGGGAAGACGAACAACGCGCTGACGTGGTCATGTTTTCATGAGAGAACGCAGCATGCTTGTGATGCTAGAGGAGTGGGGGCCCGAGGGGATGTACCCGGCGGGGAAACCCCACTGTAGCCCTCAGGTCACCAAGGCTTATTAGCCGAAGTAGTCCTTTTCTGGTGCACCAGAAAAGGAACTAGATCGGGGAGTAGGCAAAGGGACTCAACCCCGTTTGAGGTTTCATAGTCTCGACCGCGCATCTAGAGCGCCGAGTGACGAAGCACTCAGGGAGATGGCGGCGGCTCACAGCAGTCCGATAGCAAGCCTGCGTGTGAGCACTCAAAGAACGGAAACGCCCAGCCAACCAACACAGAGACAAGTGTATGTTGCAGCGGCCACTCGCTGATCGCGCCGTCACACCAGCACCCAGGTAAGAGAGCGATCCTCCTCGAGACTCGTCTAAACACTCTTCGTAGAAACAGCTTGATACAGCAAACCGTTCGGCTCCGAAGTTAAAAGCGATATGCGGTACTTCCACTTCCGTGTTTATACCCGCGCTGCAGGGCGGTGCATGGAATGCGTGAACCGCATGCCAATGTCCATTGGCTCGTTTTTAATCACTCGAAGTAGATTGGTCTCTGAAAACAGATCCCAATTCGTCGGTCAGTTCCGACGTACGCCGAACGTGACCGACTGAAAGGGAACTGTTTTTGCCGCTTAATATTATTATGGAAACCATGATAAACTACTGTTCAAAAGTGTAGGGTAAGTCTACTTATCAAGGATGCATTAAATAGATTTATAATGTTACAAAAGATTTCTATTTCAAATAAATGTTCATTTGAACTTTCTATTCATTAAATAATCCTTAAAAATGTAGCATGGTTTCCAGAAAAAAATATTAAGCAGCACAACTTAGCACAACCACAGCAAATCAGCATATTAGAATGATAACAATTCACCATTACAACACGTCTTTCAATTGCAATGCATAATCCAGAATTGATGGTATTCTTCAATTCATTTTGAAACTTTTTGCCCCTTAGTGAATATATCATATACTTTCTGTTGCATTTATGGGAAAGTTATTGTTGTAAAATACAGTTGTGACTGATTTAACTGCAGCCACTGTAGTGGATGATATTTTAGTGTCATCGTAAAACACATAAAAGTTGAGTTGTCGAGTCTGTCAACAAAGTACAGAACTCAAAGAGCATTTTTAACATACGTTGCATGACGGTTTGCTGTGCTGCACTACATGTGGGAGAAATGATCTGAGTGGCATTTATTAGATAGATCAGACAATTAGAGGCTCATATTGGTGCAGTGCAGTGTGATGACTTTATTTCAGCAGGTGTCAGAGTTCCAGGAACTGACACTGTATCGACATGTTTACTAGCGTTATTGCTCCAGTGACCTCCAAAAAGTATTCAGAGACTTAAAATGTCTGATGCCTGATTGCATGACTTAAGAGAACATGAAACTGAGTGCTGCAGGGTTTTCATTTACTTGACTTTTCTTTATTATTTTTCTTCATCTCGTGTTTTGGTGGTTTTTAGTGAACGTTTGAAGTCAGTTCTCCTCCGGTTGACACAGGAGCACTGTTAATATTAGTTGTATTATAGTTTTATTAGTATTTTGAATTCATTTTTATAAATAGCTTTTATTTTTTTAGATTAGTTTTCATGTTAGTTACATTTTAGTCATTTTGTTGTGCTTTTGTCATTTTATTAGTTTTTCTTTTTAAATGTTGCTATATTATTTTTATTTCAGACAATCTTTTTGTAATGATTATGATTTTATACGATTATGATTTTGTAATGATTCGTGTTTATGATGTATAGATTGAGCAATACTAATAAGGTTAATGTCTAGCTTTAAAAAAAATAATAATTAATGAGTGGGAGGGCGGTGAATGACATCCTGGGTCACTAAAGACCCGAGGTATGCATTTAAGGGCAAATTTTTTGTTTAAGTTTTTCAACTAGTATTTAAATCTTATTCTTTTTAAGAATAAGTTCGTAGTTCGTAACTTGTTTTAGTTTAAAATTATCCAAAATCCATTTTTGAGCTTTGAGTTTGTTCAAATCTATCTCTGTGCCTTAGCCCCATCCACAACGGTAAGCTTTTAATAATGTGTTCTAATTTGAGGGGTACTGGTAGCTTTCCGCGGGAAATACAAGCTTGCCTCTGCTCGCTTTTGCTTCATTACATCACGTGTGTATACATAAAGAAGGAGTCCAGCTATAGTAGTATCATATGTGAGGATGCTGCAGGTGGCGGATCATTTACAGCCTTTTCTTAAATAAGTAATTAAACTTATCATTTTGATTGCGGATTGTAATCCACAAACGACGATCATCAGTGACAACTGGAGATTCACCCGCAATGCTGATGTTGTTAACATTAACAATTTGAGAACAAAGTATAACAGTAATAATAATTTGCATGGTTTGATGTGATATGTTTGTGGCTGCACGATTTACTGTAATGCTTTTTTTCTTAGTTGGTCAGAACAAAAGTGGCAGACATGTTACTTGTTCAGATTCATGAACAATTCTTATTTTGGTCATACTTCCAAGATGTAGAATCTGTGATTCTGAAGTACAGTGTCCACACCGGTGCGGTGAATGAATGACAGCCACACATACTCCTCAAAACATTAGATTCATCTGCTCTGAGGAGCCGCTGATGCACAACCCACATAAAGATGATAATTCCGCAAATAACTGCAATTGCAGGTTTCAAGCTGAGATGGCGACAAAGAGAAAAAAAACATACAGACTGCAGCTTTAATCTTTATTTCAATTAACAGAAATGTTTTTAATACTTTTAATTAATGATAACCACCCTGCTCTGAGCAGAGGAAACACAGGTGTAGTTCATTGCATTAATTGACAACCATAAAGTGTCCGTTTCCACAAAGTGACCAGCAAAACGGCTGTTATTGTCAGACACTTTGTAAGAAGAATCTGGCTTAAAGTAACAACCAAAACAGATTATGAGTCATTGCTGAGGAGTCAAGCTTCAGTGAAAGCTGTTAAACCCTTTACCCCATGATGGGCTTTTGGCTGCATTAGAGTGTTTAGTAATAAAGGCCTTTGATTGGACCAGCTCATAGGGACTGCGGTAACATTATCCCGGTTAGTGTAACGCTCTAAATATGCTGCAAAGCAAAGGGTGCTGCTGGGTTCAGAAGTGCTGTCAAATCACCAGCGTGACGACGCCCCACCGGGACAGTTACTGTAGAGCTGGGCCTAAACAAACACCAGCCCAGAATCCATCAATACCACAACAGCTGCAACAGATGCCAGGAGATCTCCGAATGTTAAACAGAGAAGGTTGTAGTGCTCTCTGTGTTTGTACTGTAATAAATTACTGGGGTTACAAGCAAAGGCCATCAGTGACTTGGAAGGGGTTTCAAAGCACATTTTGAAAAAAAAAAGTTTTAAAGGAAGGTTGGGGAGGAGCTTGTTTGTTTAGTCCTGTCAATCATATTGCAAGGATAAATAACTTACCTCACTCCAACTTTATTTTTATACTTAAGTTGCTTTTAATACTAATTATATTTATATATTTTTTTCTTTTGTCAAGTCAAGCTCTTTGCTCAAGCTTATGCATTATGAAAAGCACATCAAATTTGTTGTTTTTTAAAAGAAAAAATTTGAAAAGAATCAATAGTGAGTAGGTTTGATATTTAAGGGCAGTTTTATAGTCATTATTTAGTGCAAATCGACATAAAACATAAAATTAAATGTTTTAAGCACTTAAACTCCAAGGTTTAAGAAAGATGAGCCCAAAAAAAGAGGAGCGTTTTGATTTTTTGGTTATAAATTCTTTTTGTGTGTGTGTGTTATAAATTCATTTTTGAAAGTATACATCTCAGGCCCTGTGTGCTCTAGCACCCTGCAGACAGTTTTGGCTGTTTCCTGCATATGTCAGCAAACACTGGAAAAAAATTTTTGTGACACTGGGATATTGCATTTATACCACTGTATATGGGGAGACTTGTATATTGGAGAGATTTGGGTAGGCGGAAATTACTTAAGAAAGGTAATATTCCTCCCTTCAGATCCATTTGAATAAATCTTGCATACAACATTAGCCTGACGAGTCAGACCCACATCAAGATGTTGGGTCTGGGAACTCACCATTGGCAGGGCTCAATCCGAGAGGTGGGATAAACGGTTGTCTTGCAAATTCCCTCTGCACGCAATAGGATAGCGCTACAACCAACCAGAGCAACGAAGAAGGTGAAGCCGAGCTAGTTGATAGATTAAACTTTCGCCGTATCCGGTCGGCAAAACTCCGAACACATCTTCCTTTCTTAAGAATGACTTCAGTGCCGTTCTTTGTTCTTTTCTGAAAGAAAAGTTTAACAACAAGTCTCCCAGAGTCACGGCCAAAGCCGATTCGAAAGACCGCTGTTCGCCAGCTTCTTTGTTTTTAAGTAGCACGTGGAACCGCGGCAATTCTGCCATCATTATGTTAAGCCCGCCCACCGACTCTATACACGATGTGATTGGCCTGACCTGAGTTTGGTTTTTCAAACTCGCAGGTCTACCGAGAGATGCTAGACTACACTCGTGGCAAATTAGATTTGCTGCCACTAGGGTGAGTCTAGATTTCTAGGCTAATACAACATGATACAGACAAGATTTGTTTTCCAGTATTTGCTGCCATCTAGTGGAAACAGACAAAACTGTCTGCAGGGTGCTAGAGCACACAGGGCCTGAGTTATACACTTTATTAATTTATAATTAAAAAAAAATTATTATTACAGCTCAGACAACATATACTTAAATGTTTATCACTTTTAGCAGTGTTTTATGTAACTTCAAATTCCTGTAAAATAACACCAAAATTGTGTATGGGAAGCTTTTCAATTTGGAAAATCCCCAAAAATGGTCCCAGAGCTAAGAAGGTTAAAAGCAACAGTCATATCTTGTATATTTTGTTGCCTTTACACCGGAAATGTTTAGCATAAAGCTTTGAAATTTTGTCTCAACTATCTTTAACATATTAACAGTCATTATTGCATTTTACAATTAAGTAAATTAAAATGGTTATATTGTTCTATGGTTATATTACTAATGTTAGTTATTACACAACACATTCTCAAACACTAGCTTTATACTTTGATAATATAGGACTGGCTTTAATAATGACATGGTCTCATCATAAGCACACAGCAAACAAAACAAACAAGTTGATTTGAAATCTATACACGGTAAAATACAACAGTTGTTTAAAATCTATCCCTCATCTACACTACATGTGATGTCTTTGTATTCTTCATTCACTGGACCCTCATTTCTGCTAGAAACAGAACTGATTGACAAATCATAAAATAATACAATATAATATGGATCATTACTGAAAGAGTCTATAATTTTGGGTGGAGGTAGAGGTTTGAAATATGCGTGTACATACCTGCATCAGCGATAAAAGGGGAGGAGACAGTCCACTCATAGGAAAAAGAAATGGGAAAATGTGTAATGCTCAATATGGCAGCCCTTCAGTTAAAAATAATATTTTTGAGAGAGGCACCGCCTGTTTGTTTACACTGAAAAATAATGTGATGCAATTTGAGCTGTTTTGAAGAATGATTTATGATGCAATTTGTGTCAGATTTTGTCCCTGACAATGACATATTATTTAAATAACATTGACAAAATGTTTTGGAAATGTTACTCAAGATGGTGTCTTGTGTCAGTGTCACTTTTATTGAGCGTTACAATCATCCCTGCTTCCTTTGCCCTTACTATTGGGATAATTTTTTTTTAACAATAACAGATTTCAAGAACATCCTACAATTTCACATAAATCACATCTAACCATGTGCGCGTCAGATAGAAAAGTGTTTAGTTAACAAAGGCCTTCTGAGGTCAAATAAACATACAGTATATATTACATGTATTATGTTATAGCTTGAATCATCATGATATATGAGCAATATCACACGAGTAGCTATGCGATATGTAAGGGATAATCCACGGCAAGTTGTGCATTCAATTATTTTAATGCGCAATGTGGAGGCAAAGAACCACCGCGGCATAAGAGCCAGAGGCAAATTCCTGAAGGACTTGCTACAATAAAGCTGTTCTCGGTGGGTACATGAGCACTGAACGGCCACTGACCCCTGTAGCTCAATCTTTGGAAACATCTAAACAAATGATCAAATATGTGCTGTTTATATATGTCACATATTTGAGGTCTAAATAACTATATTCTTGACTAAAAAACTCTTAAAAATACAATTTTGTAAAATTATGGTTGTTTGCTCGTCCACCTTTACACTCTCTCTGAGAAATGTTTGCAAGCGGAGAGATACAAACGTTGAAGCGGTTCCAGTGCTGATACTGGGGGAATATCGCATGGCTGGAAAAGGCTCTCGGCCAATCAGATCCCAGACAGCAACATAGTGATCCGGGCCACATCTGGTATATGTGGATCCAATGCTTACCAGATGTAGGCCAGATCTAGGCAGACACTATGTTGCTGTCTGGGATTCGAAAACCAGAACGAACGGTTTTATATATAGAACTGTATTTAACCTGCAATAACTCAATACTGTGGCAAATGAGTGTCTTCCTCTTTACTCTTTAAGATATGTTACTTCAGAGAAGCAATATCTATAATCAACACCCTCTAATGATGTCAATTCAGCCCACCAATCATCTGTCTGCATTGCAGTTAGCACCACATTCTGATTACTAATTTGTCATATAACACCATCACTGTTCATCACTGTGGCTGCTTCTGCAGGGGCTCGGTGTCGACGTGCTGACCTCCCCATTTTCACCCACCCATCCGTTGGCATCCTTTGCTCGTACCCAGTCTTTACCCACATAACCTTTGACCTCCCCTATCGAGCACCTCTCACTGGCATCCAGCGCTAACATCCTCCTGAACATCTGCATACACACAGGTGTGAACCTTTTCCATTGAGATGGCACTGGGGCCTTCCCCGGCGCCCTGCGCCAGTCTGCAAACTCCTCGTAGAAGTCATCGCTGTCATTGCAGCGCTCCCAAGGGAAGAAACCCGTGAGGATACAGAAAAGAAGAACAGCAAAGGCCCAGGTGTCTAAAGTAGGCTCCACTTTAAGCGGAGGGACTTTCACCTCCTTCTGACCTTCCTCCAAGACCATGGCGCACAGCTCTGGAGCCATATACGGCAGCGTTCCTGATATGAAGCGGATGAAGGTTCCCTGTCTCTGGGTGAGGCCAAAGTCGGCCAGTTTGACCCGCCGGCAGTGGGTGTCCAGCAGCAGTATGTTCTCAGGCTTGATGTCACGGTGGACCAGGCCACGTTGGTGGATGAACTCTAGAGCACAAGAGATCTGAATGGCACAGCGCTTCACTGCGCATTCAGGGATGCCCACCTGGAGAAAAATAGAAATACTGTACAGCTTATCAATAAAAAAATTAAAAGTAGGTTATAAATATTGTACAAAAAATAAAACCCTATAACTGTTGGTAACAAATTAAATATAAATGACATGTATAAATTACAAAACACACACACACATATATATATATATATATATATATATATATATATATATATATATATATATATATATATATATATATATATATATATATATATATATATATATATATATATATATATATATAACCACATCTTTTAAATAAATAAAACAATAACTTAAATTTGGCATTTAGGGTCTATTTGCTTAGTCATTTGTAAATGGTAATATGTATATGCAGGGCTTGACATTAACTTTTTAGCTCACCAGCCAATGTGGCTAATGGTTTCCCAAAGTTACTAGCCACTTTTCACAGGCAACAATTTTGACATCCATACCATGTGGAAAAACTGCCATATAGATATTTTTAATATTATCTCATAATTTGGCAGCAGGTATATTAGGCTGCTGTCACTTTAAGACCTGACACATGGATCCATTATACTGTTACACATGCGCTTTCATTCTCAACTATTAATGTTCACTTAAAACATAACTGAATACATGAATACTCGCAAAGACCAGCATTTTGACATTAATTTGTGTGTATTTGACTGTTAAGCAGTGAAAAACAGACCTCAATTTAGTACTTAGAGGTGGCTTTATGTGCTCGTACTTTGGGTGTGAGCACAAAATATGCGTGAGCGGGTAAAATGATGCACAATAACCAAAATTCAAACCCTGTAACAACAACAATATTCATCCTGAGTAAATGAAATGAGTGAGGAGAGGTGGATTTGTGTGTCAGCTCGCTGTTGGAGAGATGAGAGAGCGAGAAAGCGCAGTTTGTATCATGTATCTATTCTGCAGGAAATTAGTATTGGAAGCGATTCAGATGCCTGTGTATATCTCAAAAAACACCCAACATTTTGCCTACTCTGCTTATGTGCAGGCACAAAATCCTGCCAAGACAACATCATTGCATTATAAATTAATATTAGGTTGCATGAGTTTATGAGCCCCTGTTGTGTTATTGCCACTTTAAATATTTCCAGTCTTCGGTACGTCTGGCTTAAGGTTTCACTGGATATGCTGAAGTAACAGAGACTCATGTTGTGACAGAGAAAAACAGCTGCTCAGCTCTTTTACTCACACATTACACCCTCCAAGATTTCCTTAGAAGACATGTGAACATTACCGAAATATGTCAAGCATACCTCCTGCTCCTTATTCAGTACGAAAAGCATGTGAACATGTTTAGCGTTTGGTCTGGATTCCAGATCCTTAAAGTCACTCCAGGCCAGCACCGACGTGTATACAGGCTCGGAGTGACTTTATTAGTCACATACTGTGCAAGTGTTTACTTCAGCTATGGGCACATTTGGCACTGTGGACATAATAAAATAAACCTAAAATATACTTTTCTCACTAGTTACTTTCATTACTAAGAATGCCTAACAGTAAATATGCATGTGTATCATCCAACGAATGTCATTTTCTAAATTCCACCATCTCAAATGATGGAATCACATGTGCTGGATGTTACAGTACATTTTTGAAAGCTCATTTCATTGCTAACATTTTCTTAAAGGATCTGGAAGTTATGAAAGCCCTCAGAGGCTGTGCATTATTTTCTTATTATCCTAAGACAAAAAAGTCTGCATTTGATCAGCATCTGTCAAACATCATTCTATAAGCATGCAGTGAGAAAATATACCTCATCTAGAGACACATAGTGTCTGTGACGAAACATTTTTAACCTTCTCAAGTGTCGGACACTGATTTGGAAGTTATCTGGCAATGACAGACATGGAGTATGTTAGTATGTCTGGCTAGAACAAGACATAATTACAGCTTTATTGGAAATTACGCACAATTTAATATTGAAATATGAAATATTGACCTTGATTTTACTGTAGTATAATTGTGGCATCATTTCCACCATGATAAACACCTTGTAATTTGTGTAAAAAATGTAAATATTTTTAAATGCTTTATATCATCCTTAATTAAATTAGAAGTTATAAATGAAACATTTAATAATAATAATAATAATAATAATAATAATAATAATAATAATAATATATATATATATATATATATATATATATATATATATATATATATATATATATATATATATATATATATATATATATATATATATATATATATATATAAATATATTTATTATTTTTTTAATTTATTTTTATGATGATTTTTATAGTTAAAGATTTTATGTTTGGAACAAAGGACAAATTTATATATAACATGCAACTGAAAAGAAGCAAAAATTATGAAGGCATAATGAAAGATTTCTAATATTTTTAACATTAAAGTGTCCGTAGTTGAAGAATGACCCATGCATCTGTGAATTTGCAATGCTAGAATTACTAGTGCATTTGTGCATATATGAATGAAGGTAAAGATTTTATATTTTTTGAGCACCCACCCGTGGCTGGATGATGGCGAACAGGTCCCGTCCTGTGACGAGCTCCTGGGCGAATCCGTAGTGCTCGTTGGACTGGAAGGCGATTCCAAACAAGCCCACGATGCAGGGGTGGCAAGACAAATGCAAGGAGATGCAGTATTCTCTCAGGAAGCCCTGCAGTTTGGTCGAGGCTTTGGGCAGCACTTTGAGAGCCATTGGAGTCCCTGTGACACAATCAGCAGTGAAAAACAGGCAAGATCAGAGGACTTTTGGCCTTCATAGAACGTGCTCTACAGACATAAAATGACGTATAGTCTTATGTTTGTAGTGGAAAGTATTTTCACAGCTGTTTGGATGATATCTTGGCATTAAGATCTGTGGGAGTGTAAAAGAGGAGATAGTGTTACATTTAAATAGCATTAACTCATTTCTGCACTGCTCAAAGTGTTCTTATAACAAAAGTGGGCATGCAGTAACTCTGTCCTGAATGATTCCCATTTTCATACACTCCGGGTCCAAAAAAATAAATAAAAAATCCTAAACATTTAATTGTTTTAATTAGTAAAATATTGAAATGTATTTTCCCTATAAAGTTTTCAGTAGGCCTACACAAATTAACTAACTGTTATAAGGTTTTCTCAGATGAGCTAAAATGTGATTCAAGTGCATTTTATGCATTTTAAGAAAGTCCAAAATATTCTACTTTTGGTTATTTTTGTCAGAGTTATGTTCTGTTTTGGACATGTTTCTTTGTGTTTTGGTTCTGTATTCCTTGTCTGCCTGTTTGACCCAGTTATGTGTTTTATTAGTTATCCCATTCACCTGTTCTGTTAAATAACTAATTAGTTCCCTTATTTATTCTAGTATTTATACTCCCTGTTTCTTTCAGTTGGTTGTCCAACTTGTCGATGTTTTATGTCTTGTAAGCTGTCGAGTATTCGCTGTTTATCTCCTACATTTCCCTGTGGATTTCGAAATAAAAGCTGTTTCATTTGACTCTCATTCGCCGTGCGCTCGTTGCACTCGCATTACATTACAATTTTAGTAAATTACATAAAATAATTAGTTCATTTCAGTGAGTGGTGTCCAGTTATCATCTTTCCATTAAAAACTATTCTATTGCATTTAGAGGCTTTATGGCCAAATTCCGAGCTCGAAGCTCGAAGCCCTCCCCTGGACAGCACGCCAAATACACATTTAAATTTAAATTATATGTAAGTGTGAACTATGTTTTCAGTGGTGTATCAGTGGTGTTTTTATTACCTTAGAATGAGCCATTTCTATCTACATACACTGTGGGTCCCCTTACGGGAAAGTCGCCATTTTGCGCCGTCAAGCAGAAACCAGCAACCCCACCCTTTCTCTTGGCTTAAGATTTCTCTCTGTTCCTTACACTCTACAAAAGTTGGGTTGAAAATGGACTAACCCAGCGATTGGGCTGTTTTAACCCAGCGAGTGGGTTGTTTTAAGTAAACATTTAACCCAACCGCTGGGTTAAAACAACCCATTTACTGGGTTAAAACAACCCAATCGCTGGGTTAGTCCATTTTCAACCCAACTTGGGTTGTTTTTAACCCAGCATTTTTTAGAGTGTAGCAAATGTTGGTCTCGGTAGTTTTGTGAAAAGGTTTTAAAAGGAAATTCTTACCAAATAACTTCTAAACATCCAATAAATTCTAATAAGCTTTGTGCTTTGTTACTTTTGATATGAAGTGTCAGATTTCAAATTGTGTCCATTTTACTACAAAATTCAAAAAATAAACACCGTTTTGGCGCTGTTTAATGTGTCATGACAGATCGCTGTAGTGTCTCAGTTCAAGAGAAGTGGCAGCACGAAGCACACGTGAACTGATCATCTCCTCCACTTTAATAACAGTTACAACGCGAAATAAACATTAATGAACATCTGAAGGCAAGTTAAAAGATACAGTACATCCTACCGAAATCCGTATCATGTCTCATCTAATCGCTCAATCAGTGTTTCAAATGCGGAAAGACATCAATAAAACAGCACGTAAACAATATGTAATGTCAAATTTATTACCTCAGAAAAACAATATTCAGTGACCATAAACGCGTTAGTCTGCTACAAAAAATAACTATAAACATATGCACCCTATTACATCGTCAATATAATTTTTTAATCTTCTTCAATATATAATGCATGTTTAACTTAAATCCGTCAAGTTGAAAGCCACCATTTAATATTAGGGTATGTATTTATACAGTTAGTTTTATAACTTTTTTGTGTAATTTGTGTTTGTATACAATTAAGTTCATTTTAACCTTCAATATACAGTATAGCAATATAGTACCAACTGACTACAGTTGAGAGATTTTTCTTTCCCTGAGAAAATTTGCCATGTATTATAACTGATTTATATCCAAGCAAGCTTGTGAATCGAAATTGAACTGAATTATGAAATTTGTGTCAATACTCAGCCCTACTATTTAGGAGAACTCTTATGCTGTGTTCCAGACAGATCGGAACTTGGATTTTCCCACCTCCTTCTAGGAAACAACATCTAGAACGTCACATTCGGCGTGTGAACTCAGGGTACCTCGATCAACCCCGACCTTTCAAGATGACGACAAGTCCTGCTTCCAATGAGCATAAACCTAAAACATTAAGATGTAATATGCGTTCTTTTCTGTTTTTCGTCTGCTGTTTTCAAAGCGATATTATGTTGTTCTGTTTTTGCCATAGGTGACAGAAAATCACGATATGCTCTTGCTGTGTGGTGCACATCATGTGGTCTACGTGATCGTGACCTCTGATTGCCTGGAACTGAGGTCTGAAGTGGGACATTTAATTTGGGATATTCCCACGTCCAATCTCGTCTTGAACGCAGCATTAGTGGTAAGATAAAATGTTTTGCGAATGCGACCTGTTTTACAGAATAGGGAATTTTTGTGCATGACCACCCATTGCAGCTTCATTTCATTTCTGCAATCGCCCATTCTAGAACTCTCATACAAACGTGTCTTGTGTCTTTATTTATTTTGTAAGTGAGTGTAATACTTTGAGAGCTGAAAAATGTACAGTCGGCCAGTCATTATCCTAAAATAAATCCATTGATACAAGATCCAAAGGGGTTAGTTAAAAATCTGTTTTATAATCTGCAAAGGAATGATAACGTATAAAAAAACTCTAGTAAAAAAACTTTTAAAAAACACAAAAACAAGTGACTTCTTGTTCTTGAAGAGAGACCAGAATCGATTCAAAGCGATCGATTTAAATTTTGGGATTCAAAATTGCACTTTAGAAACCAACGGTCGACGTCACAGACACTCCATCCATATTATTTTACAGTCTATGGTGACTTCAGAATAAAGACTCAGTAAACATCTGGTGATGTACCTTTGCAGCGGTGGGTGACCAGCAGCACATGGCCATACTTGCCACGGCCAATTTCTTTTATGATGTTGAAATGTTCTTTAATCTCGAGTTGACATAAGCTCTGAGATGTCAACTCCATCAGCTCGTCTATCAGACTGCTGCCCTCCTCCACTGAGCCCAGTTCAATCATTGCACCGCCTGTCCTGGGAAATAAGGAAAAATCAAAGAATATTCAGCGCACATGTGTTCGCTTTAGAGTGTGTAAACACTAACAACACAATGCCTTTCAATAGAAACTATGCCCAGCTGTAAATGTGCATTAAAATGAAGTGCATTTATCTATATTATTAATAACTTTATTGCACATTCACATTGCAATAGCTGAGTGTTTCTGTTTGTCCTCGTCACTCATCACTGAACAATCAACACATTCCTGCTCAGCTTCCAAACACTCACTACATACATTCCCGTTCTTGTAAAGCTCCTGTGCTTTCTGTACTCTGATACCCTGTGTGCATACAAAACACGTGTGAAAGACCTGCCACGTCAGGAAAATAAAAACAGAATGTAATGTGGTTATGTGTGGTATGTGTGATTATCACTTATGAGCTCTTCCTTCCTTTTTAACTCTAATATAAGCAGGTTGTTGAAATTACACTGCACTGCATTATTCAAATGAACAGGAAAAAATGCTGTTAATAACTTTACCTACTTTACTTTTACTTAAATTAAAACTTATTTAAATATATTTTGTTATGAATATACATGTAATTAATTATACATGTAAATTAAATCACACTATGTTGTGTATAGACATTTTTGCAGAAATCCTTTTAGAATTAATTCAGCATTTCAAAATCAAAAGCGGTATCATCTAAATCAACCAGTTTTATTCAAGTCAAAATATTGTTTAACATCACTAAAACCTCCTAAATACAAATGACTAATTTTAATGCATTAAATCATAAAGTAAATAGCCAGCTAACAATTGCATGTTACCACTTTTTACTGTGTATTTAAGTCCAACAAAAAATGCAGTATTCCATTAATATCAATATAGCAGTCTTCAACTGCATTAACAAATTTAAGAAGCATATAAACCCACAAATATTTACAAATCACTGTAATGCAAATAAATGTGTAAATTCAGACTAGCACAGTAGCACAATGTCCATATGCATACACAATAATGCACAGGATTTAACTTCATCAACAAATCTGCCATTGTTAGCTGTGTAGTAATGTCTCTCTCTCTTTCTCTCTGCCCTTCTCTCACCTCTCTGCAGCTGTGCAAAGGATCAGGGCGCCCAGACGCGCGGCAGTAGCAGCAGTGCTGCAGCCGAAGTGAGTGAGGATTCCTGTTCTAACAAGGGCTTTGAGCTCCTGCAACGCTTTATATGGAAGAAGCACCCACTCTGGGAAGAGTTACACTTCTCTGGTGCTGACTCCACCCGCATGGGCAGCACACATAAACATGTTCACTGACATATATCAGACACACAAGGCTGAGACGTCATATCATATATCCCCAGATATGTTTATGCATATTCAGTTGGCCTATATAGTTTCTACAAAAACACTGCGTTCTAAACTTCAGAACTGAGTATTGATAATTTTTGTATTAGGAATATGATCGTGCATTTATGCACGTATGCACTGTGTCGGTCTGTCTGTCTTTTTAAAGAACAGTTTATCGGTCTAATCGAAGGTGACTGTCTTTTGCATACTGTCACAGCATCATCAGATTCTATTCTTATCTCCATTCAGCAGTGCTTTAATCAAACAGACAGTGTTATTTATAAGACTGGCATTACAAAACCACAAAAAACGGTTTGTAAAAGGGTTTCAATAGACGGAAATACTTTTTACAAAATGAAAATATCTATAGTAAAATATAAAATATTTGAAATAACTGATTTTAATCAAATCCTCATAACAGAATGTCTATAAAAAAATATTATTTATTTTTATTTTGACTAATTTTCTATAATCATCAGTATATTTAAGTTATATTTATTAATTTATAGTTTCATTAAATACATTAAATTGAGATTATTTATCTTAAAAAATGTAAGGATTTTTTTAAACGATATCTTCAAGGTGTTTAAGATGTCAATATCTTTTCGGTAACACTTTATTTTAAGTAGTATAGTACTATAGTAATAACAGTAAATTATGCAAGTAACTAATCCTAAACCAAACTGTAACTCTATAGTAAGTACATGAAGTTAATTAATATTACTCAGTGCTTATTTGAGAATAAATATAATGTAACTACAATAAAAAGTAACTTTTTTGAAGATTCACACATTGAAGTTTTGAAGTTGTTCACACATTGGCAATAAAATCCATTAATACATGAACATTTTTAAATAAAGAAAAATACCTCATAAACACTTCATCATAAAAAAAAATAATAATAACCCTTTAAAGGTTTAGTTCACCCAAAAATAACAATTATCCCATAATTTACTCACCCGCCTCAAGCCATCCTAGGTGTATGTATAATATTCTTCTTTCAGCCAAACACAATCTGAGTTATATTAAAAAACATCCTGTCTCTTCAAAGCTTTATAATGGCAGTAAATATTATAATTTTTTGAAGCCCAAAAAAGTGCATCCATCCATCCATCATAAAAGTAATCCATAAAAAAGGCCTTCTGAAGTGAAGCGATGCGTTTTTGTAAGACAAATATCCATATTTATAACTTTATATGTAATCACTGGCTTCCGGTAATGGCATATTTTGCATATTAGAAAAATTTATAACCCTTTAAGCATGAAAGTATATAATGCAATCATTTAAAACATTTCCTCTTAACCTTTTTGGCATAAATGAAAGTGTTATAAATGTAATATTAATATTGTAATATTGAGTCAAGAATCCAAGGGATCTATTTAGAACCCCATTAAGAGTGTAGATTCAAGACCATGAGCAGGAAGGTCATCGGTTCTTACTTAGTCATATTAGCATCCAGTCTGACACTGAATTATGTCATGATGGTTGAGATCTCTCATACTACTGGGATAGCGTTAAGGGCGCCAGTGTCTTTTCCTGGGAGGCCATAGGGAATGGAATTACAGTTCAGTGTGGACAGACGGTCAGCCAAACCCTGCTGCTGCATATTTCATATTATCCGAAATATGCATCACGCGCAACATGCTACTCGTCTTCAGTGACCTAGAACGCGCTTAGCAAATTAAGAAGGAAAATAAAAGCATTGCACAAAAATACTAATGGCTTCACGAGATAATAATTACTACATCACTACAGGAATTCTAATTTGGGGTGAAAATCACTGACTGGATTTGAAAGTGATCTCACTGGAGTGTAGGAGTGATTTAGAGCGATTTTGTTTCCCACCGGTGTGAATAACGGGAGTGGATCATGGGTTTCTTACCACCTGCTGTCACAGAATAGATTCGCTTGAACACTATAATCAGATTACATATCAAGTTCTAGACTGTACGCCACTGTGTTTTATGTGACTCATTTGGCATTTACACTCTCATTTATATTGTAAATTACACCGCCATAGTTGAGAAAAGAATTCTGCTTGTGAAGATCATCAAATGCTGTTCATTTAAAGATGCACAGATGCTTTTGTTGTATTTGGACACTTAAAGGAATGGTTCCGGGTTAGGATCCTTCAGCATTTGTGGCATACAGTAATGTTGATTACCACAAAAATAGTTTTGACTTGTTCCTCATTTTCAGAAAAAAAAGAAGAAAAAAATAGAACAAGGCACTTATAAATATAAGTAAATGAGGCCAGTTTTAGAAGAGGACTTAAGCTTATTTATGAATGTAATAACCTTTTTAAATTAATTATTTAATTATTTTATAAAAGCTTCTGTTAATTCTTCTGGCAAAAATTGTGTCTATAACTACACAAAAAAGATTATTATGGGATTTTTTTCACACTAAAATCATGTTAAAAACATATTGTTGAGTGCGTATTAGTGAGTAATTAATGTTTAGATTGGCCCCATTCATTTCTATTATAAGTGCCTCACTGTAACCCAGATTTCATTGGAAATTATGTGGAAATTAATTGTGGCTCTCAGCATTATGCCATAAATGTTGTTGACTGTGCTTAACTTGTACACTTAAATAACCTTAGGAGCATTGGCATTGCATCAAACCAACTAGTTTTTTTTTTTTTTTTGAAACAGACAAGAACAAAAGTGCACAACAGACATCATGTTTAATCTTAAAACCAGTGAACGTGTAAATATTTTCATTCTGCAACAAGTTGTGTGTGACCTGGGGTCTTTATAGGGCAGTGAGTAGGTTAGGACAAGAAAAGCAAAGGGTTTATTTTAGAGGAGATGTGTTTTGAGCCAGAAACGATGTAGAAGGTGCAGACAGCCTCGTAAGATATCGTTTCAGATCTACATGCCAACCACTCTGCTGTGTGTGTGTGTGTGTGTGTGTGTGTGTGTGTGTGTGTGTGTGTGTGTGTGTGTGTGTGAGTGTGGGTGTGCGAGCGCCTGTCCGTCTGTCCTCTCCTCTGATGAATTAGGGGTCAGGATGTCTCTGTGGAGCACACTTTTAGAAGCGGTGGATTCAATAGGTGCTATTCTTACAGGCTAATTACTCTCCCTGGTGAACATTCTTTGATACAGAGCTTAGGCTGGATTTTGAGTTGGACTGTTGAGCACGGTGAAGACGGATGAATATGACACTAATGAACAAGGTGGTTTCAATACTATCACCACCTGCAATTGTGGTTGAGATATGTGGCAAGTGGCCTTCACCTTATGAACATTTACATGTTTTTTTCAGAGATTAAAAACATAAGGAAATATATATATATATATATATATATATATATATATATATATATAGCAAGTGGGTTTCAGCAGTGGCGTGTGTAACACAGTTACCCCTACTAGCCACTTTGTTGGGTTGAATTTTATATATAATATATACTTTTTTCACTTAAATAATGAACCAAGTGGTATCAAAATATAGATTTTTCGATAATATTGATACTGAAATGTCTGAAACGCAGAATACATACATGATACTGATGTGCTTTCTCGCTCTCTCATCTTGCTGTCAGTGAGTTGACACAAACCCGCTTCCCCTCATTTGCTCCGGATGAATATTGTTTGTGTTACAGGGCTTGAATTTCGGTGTGAGGTTGCGTGTATTGTGCATAGTTTACTCATTCACTTCGATTTTTTGCTCACACCTAAAGTACACGCACATAAAACCGCCTCTTAGTATTAAATCGAGTACTTTTTCGCTGCTTATTGCACTTAAACAGTCAAATACACACAAAATAATGCCAAAATGCCAGTCTTGGCGTGTATTCATGTAAACATAGTCATGTTTTAAGTGAACATAAACAGGTGAGAAAGAAAACGCATGTGTAATAAAAATATCGTAATATTAAAAATATCTAAATGGCAGTTTTTCCCCATGGTAAGATGTCAAAATTGTTGCCTGTGAAAATGCTGAGTTGCTAGTAACTTTGGAAAACCGCTAGCCACAGTGTGTTCCCCAAGGACACATTAAATTGATCAAAAGTTACAATAATGACATAATGTTACAGAAGATTTCTATTTCAAATGAATGCTGTTCTTTTGAACTGTCTATTCATTAAATAATCCTTATACATGTATCACAGTTTCCTCAAAACTATTAAATACAACAGTTTTCAACATTGATAATAATGAGGAATGTTTCTTGTGCACCAAATCAGCATAGAATGATTTCTGAAGGATCATGTGACACAATAATAGAAAAGATTTATTTTAAATTTGTAATAATATTTGGTGGTATTTGTAGTGATAGAAACCAGACAAACTATTGATGGCTCCTCATTGCCAAGATAAATCATGGTTTATAAAAAAGAAACTGTTATTTGTAATAAAAAAAGTAGCTAAAAGACATTTAAAAATCATTGTAATAAAAACAAATATGCCCTCATTCCCCCAAAAGACTGCAATATATACTGTGATTGGTGTTACCATAGTAACTGGTGAATATTTGTAAAGGAATAACAAGATTGAGATCCAAGATCATGATTAGTGTCTGAATTGTGGACAGAAATCAAGTAAAATTCTGGAATCAACATTCAGTCACAGACTGTACGCCACACAATCCGATATGAGTAGCTTCTGGGGCACAGAGATTCTCTCCAGTGTTAAGTGTTGAAAAATTGTGAGGCACGAGCCCCCGCTGCCAAGCCCAGCGGGAGAACGCTGACTATGATGTAGTGGGGTAACAGCCGGATTACGCAAAGCCATAAAGGTGACAAGAATGTTTGAAACTTCCCATATCTTCCTATCTGCCTCACACTTACAACCAGACGGACACCAAATCCTCCACCCTAGTGTGGGCAAGATACACAATGTTTTGTCAACAAAGAGCATGGCAGCAGAGAGTTGTCTTCCAGAGAGTATGAGAGAGGGCTTTAAATCAAACCCAGGCATGGTGTGATAGTACAGACAGCAGCTCTCACTTCTAAAACAGTCAGGGAATGTCCATCTCCCGCTAGTCATCAGAACAAACAAAGAGGCAGTAATGTGAGCCAAACAATGTCTGTTAATGTTCACCCTCTGTGCCCTGTGATTCCTCCTGCAGGCTTCTGTGCATTCACATGATGGCTGTTACATAAAGAATACAGCAAGTACACTGTAAAGGTTTTTTTTGTTTTGTTTTGTTTTACAGGAAAAGAATGTCAAAATGCTACAATATAACCTATTAATTGTGAACTGTAAGTTACCTTATCGTTCATAATGCATATTATATTTAAAAAGAATATGCATGTTATGCAAGTAACAAGGAGAACTTATTTTTCTTAGATTTATCTCCTAAAAGACAAAGGTCAAATCCCAAACATCTTCCAAGTTATTTCAACCAAATTCTGCCAAAAAGGTTGAATCTTTGAAAATTGCCAAAGAGCATGAATGTATGTGCCAGTTCTTGTTTATAGCATTTATTATCATTCAGACAACACACTCTAAACCCTAATAGTGTCTTAAACATTCAAGTAATCTTGACTAAACATTACTTGTTTAGTCAAGATACTCAAAAATATAAGTTAGTTTAACTTAAGGCGAGACATGGCAGCTGAAAACATCGTTTTTTCATGCAGTGGGCAATTTTTAGTTTTTGGGCCAGTTTGCTCCCTTAACATGCAAGCTTTCATGTCAACATTACACATTAAAGTGGTTATTTCTTTATATTTTGTCAACTTGCTCCTTTAGATTTCTACCCAAAATCATCAAACGTTAGCATTCTAACGCAAGCTCCCGTACCGCCTCCATTCATAGAAACATGTCATGCCTGGTATCATTATAAAGCTCTCAGTCTCATACACAGCGCTGTCTAATCCAAATATGGCCGTTTCCTTTGTAGAAATAACCAACTGCGAAAGTTTTAGCTGATAAAAAGGGAGTAAACACCAAAAGATTAGACGACGAAATCCCATCAGAATTAGATTCAAATAGTTATAGGTGGACATACAAACTAAGTTTTTTTTTTTTTTTTTTTTTTGTAACTGTTATGTGTGTTTGTTAAGGTAGTTCTCTTCAGCTTAAAGCTATTGCTATTAATAATTTATTAATTTATCAATTTCCATGTGTTTTAAATATTATACACTACTGATATTAATGAACTGAATACATAATTAGTTTGTAGGTTGGGGGTTTCAATAGAAATGTATGAAATTATACAATATAAAACTTTAAAGGCTGTTTTATCAAAATGAGTTTTTTCTCACACTCAGAGTCAGATATATATCCACTTCAGTAGCACCTACAAGCACCGACTTTTCCAGTCTTATACTTAACTATATTCTGAAGGATTTTACGGAGGGATTTGTTGATATATCATTCTTATCCTGAGTTATCGGTCCTTTTACTCCAAACATGGCGAAAATAGATTTTTTAAGGCTATTGTCAGTATTTTCTAATTTACTAAAGCACAAAATAAGATATCCAGAATCCCCTCTGTAAAAGCCCTCTCTGTCAACAAATAGAACCAAGGATTTTAAACCTGGTCCTTTCCCATTTCCAGATTTTGTTTTTGGAAATATATGCAAACGAGCGTATATTTAAGTATTTAAGGCCTCATTTGCATATTAAAACACTGATTTACACAAAACTTGTAATACATTTTTTTCTCATGTTTATGCAAGTAATAAACTGGAGAAGTTTCACATTGATATCTTGTAAAAAAAAAAAAAAATATATATATATATAAATAAATAAAAACTCTATTCACCTTAGTGTCTCGCATTAACCTACAAAATACATAACATTTCAAGTGTTATGAACTCATAATTAAATCATAATGAATTAAAATAGCTCATGAGCTACATAGAGAACTAATGTACTGATTGGTGGATATTTACAAAACGCGGTTCTTTTGACCTCATCGTCTGTTGCTGCTGATTCAAATCAAGGCGAGATTTTTCCATCAGTTAAGTCCGGTAAGTAAAACTATGTAGATATAAAGTTATTTTTGTGTGATTTTTGATAGTGAAATGTTTGTTTAAATTGTAATGGTAAGTTGCTATAATGAAACAACGGAGCCATGATTACAGATGATTCCCGCTGAAACTGCTAAAGTAGGCATTAATTAACGATATTTTTATTGATGGGTTTGTGATGTTATAAATCAGATATAAAATGTTTCTTTATTTGATTTCTAATATTGAAACATATTAGTTAATACACTTATTTAATCATAGTTTAATCGTGCGTTTCTGTGAGAAAACATGGCTGCTATTACTGAGATCTGTTAATGTTAGTGATATTTCCCGTCAAACTAATAACGATTTTTTTATTATGATGATTTTTCATGAAAACTTTTTTTCATATTTTAACTGATATTTTGTGAAGTATTAATCACGCGTTTTAAGAACATTGTGACTAGCCTATAGTTGAGACCAATAGTGATGTTTCATAAACGGTGAAATTTATGAAATTTAAAACACATTTTTTCGAAGGCTTGATTGTGTTTGTGGGGTGCACTGTAACATATGTTCATGCTTCGTTTTTATTTATTTTTTAAAATTATTTTTCATATATTTTACCTTTATTTTACAGTGCTCTGTCCCTCTTTGTAAAAACGGTCAAATACGCAGTGGGCTCAGATTGGTCAGCTGGCCCAGTGTGCTGTGATTCGCTAACCGCCTAGTGCACGTTTTTCGGAAACGTCACGCCCCTTCCTTTACCGGGAGCCTGTGCTTTGGTAGTATTAGAAACAATGTTGATTCTAGCAATTCTAGGCAAATATCTGTCGCAAGAACTATTAACCCAAAACGAACACTAAACATTGGCTTTACTATAGTAGCCAAATCAAACACAGAACCATGTTTAGCTTGTAGATAAACAATACATAAAAGCTCTAATCAAAGAATAATTTATACTTATTCCAATTTCGCTGTTGAGATTTAAAAAAAGTTTGTAGCGTTAGGTGTTTGTCGGATAACGTTAAGTATGAATGAGCATTTAACAAACTGGTTTGTGGAGCCAAACAGCGTTGTCATTTGTTTACTTCCTTGCTACAACGTACAATTAACAATACGAACTATTACAGGAAAACACATCGACGAAAAATCAATCATACTTACAGGTTGTGTCCCGTAAACAGCTTCTGTTTTTAAAGTTGAAACTGCTCCATCTTTCAGGACAAGCCGTTGTGCGAATCCTGCATTGAACTTGCAAAGATTGTGGAAGCTTTCCTCCGTAAAATGTGCAGCACAGAGAGCGAGTAATAATTATGAGGGGCCGAGTTAAAAATTTATTTTAACCATTGATCCCTAACTCCCCCGTCCCTAGGAAGGCTGAACAAAGTGGACCAGCGTTTCGTTGGCATTGCGGCAACAACACTCCAGCCTACTAACTATACCACAACAACTCTTCTCCACAGCAATAAAAATGGCCTCGCCCCCCTTATTTAATATTCTCGGAGGAGGGGTTTATGTAAATATTGAGGTTGGTGATGTCAGCAACCCTGGAGGAATGTCTGTATTCTGATTTCTTTAAAAGCAAATATCTCCCTTTGCTTTAAAATTTGAGCGTTGTAACTTTGCAGATGTTGTTTATGCTCAAACAGCAACATTACACACTAACTAAAGTTAAAAAAGTGAAATCGTGTTTTACCACCCCTTTAATGTGTATATAAGACAAGAAAGAACATGTGGATATGTAAGTATATTTTCATAAAAATACTGTTAACATACCGATAGTTCTCAACATTTTACTAAAATATTCTTATATTTCCAGAAATGATCCAGGCCTTCTAAATGAAGTGTTTCTTTAAATTATTATAAGATAAAAGCTCATCATTACTAAATAAATTCTCAAAAGTACATATTCCACTTCTAAACCATTGTCCCCAAAACAAGGACTTTTTCAATACTACCTTAACATAAGGATTATTCCATATTGATGAGTAATGCTGCTGAAACGTGAGAAATCTTACACTTTTTGTGGACGATTTTCCAAACTTCTTTAGAATGAAGCAATATTGAGTTGGTTATGTAATGCTGCAAGTCCCTCTCTGGGATCTAAATCTAAATCATCTTCTTCCCAGTGTCTACTAGCGAGCTTAGACATTTCAAATGCTATTTTATGGAGCTCTACATTCAGTAATGCTAAACCCCTCTATCTCTAGGCAAACATCATGTATTAATGCCAATCCTGGGTCTTCTACCTTCCCACAAAAAATTCTTAATCATAGCATTATATCGTTTATATATCTGGTGAGGCATAGTTACAGGGACCATCCCCGGGGCTACCACCATCTTTATTATATTAATCTTTCCCCATAAAGTTAACTTTTCTTTTTTTCCAACTATCTAATTTTGCATTTGTTTAATACATGTTGAATTCAATATTCTCTAAATTAGGGCTCAGGTGGATACCTAAATATCAAATTCCTTTATGCCTCCATTTAATTTTAAATGCACTGACTGAGGAAGAAAAACATGCTGCTGACTCTGACTTATGCCAGTTGATTTTATATCCTGAAAATTTAGAATAAGATTCAATCATATTAAGGAGTACTGGTAAGGAGCATGCAGTAGTCTTTACTACTATCAATATGTCATCTGCATATAATTTATGTTCTCTTTCCCCTGCAAATACACCTTTAATTCTTGGTTCCTCTCTGATCATTGAAGCAAGCAGTTCCAAAACAGATGTAGTGGACTAAGAGGGCAGCCTGGGTGGGTAGACCTAGATAGATTAAAAAAAGATGAAGTTATTAAATTAGTTATTACAGCTGCTTTAGGATTGGAGTAAAGAATTTTAACCCAAAGGCCTTTTCCGCACCAAGCGATATTGAAGCAATGGGATCTAGATTAGAACGATTCATCCACATGAGATGTAATAGCCTTCTCATATTGTCAGATGAATATCTATTTTTAATAAAGCCCACCTGATCTCTGTATAATTTTAGGTGAAATACCTTCTAATTGTGAGGCTAATCATTTTTTTTTAACACTTTACAATCTACATTTAAAGGGGTGGTTGATTATGATTTAACTTTTTTAACTTTAGTTAGTGTGTAATGTTGCTATTTGAGCATAAACAACATCTGCAAAGTTACGACGCTCAAAGTTTAAAGCAAAGGGAGATATTTTCTTTTAAAGAAATCGCTTTTTAAGGACTACAACAAACGGCTGGTAGGGACTACAACAAGCTTCTTCACTAACCCTAAAATTTACATATACCCCATCCCCGGAAACATGCAACAAAGGCTGTGTTGGCAAGAGGAAGAGCTGTTGTAGTAGAGCACATTTAGGAGTCTGCTAAAGCTGTTGCATCCGTCTTTTCACATTTATTGCAATACAGTACGTAACAAATGCAATCGCATGTCATAAAAGCAAGGTGACAACATAAGTTATAGCCGTAATTAAACTAAACTATACCTATTCATTATTAAAGCTTTAAGAAACTTACTGGACGATAATTAGCAGGATCCATCGTATCTCTTTCCAGTTTTGGTATGAGTGATATTAAGGCTTTATTAAACCTGTAAGAAAACATTTCATTCATATCATCTCTAAATGTACCTCAGTTAATATTGGGGTTAACTCATCGACAAACTTCTTATAATATTCTTCTGGGAATCCATCAGAGCGTGGTGAATTTCCAGATTTTTTCCAGATTTTATATATGTTATAGATGCATCTATTGAGTATCGTTCGTCAGGGTCTAAAGTGGGCAATATAACATTGGCTAAAAATGATTTTAACTTCTGACTGCAAATGGATTCTTAATTGCCGGAATGACGTGAGATGCATCATGTTGCTTTACCTGCCTAGCAAGGAGTTTCCCAGGTTTTCCCCACTCTCATAATACTTGGTCTTCAATCTAATCTCCAAATATCTGTTAATCCATTGCCATCTTTGAGAGTGTGATCTGAGGGCTTGATCTGATGTTGTTTTGACTTCTGTCCAGGATGCCATCCATAGTTTTATTAAAGTCACCTCCAAGTATAGCATAACCCTTGAGGTTGGCTAATATTTTGTTTAACAACCTTCCTTTTCTTTAAGTTGATTCATCAATACAAAATGTATTTTCTCATTCACTAGAAAGGCTACGCCACTCCTCTTGCTTTACACATTGTCTATCCATCACACACTAATAAAATGTAACACTTTGCACCTGCTGTGCTGCGATGCAACTTCCTTAAGTTCCCAAAAAAATAAAGAAAAAATAAACCTTTCTATCATTTCTGATAGAAAACCAACAATTTAACTTCCAACATTTTTCTGAACAATGAAACATTGTAAAACATACAGAAAACAAAACAAAAGAGAAAAAAATAAGCTCAAACTTCAAAGACAGACCCCAAAGCTTTCCCCCCGGCCCACCATTTGAACCATGCAATACTTCAACTTGCATATTTCCAGTCACAGTGATTTACTTGTCACCTCCTTGTAGTTGGATGTGCTCCTTAATATATCTTTCCGCTTCCATGTGGTCAGTAAAACTCTGCTTTTTACCCCTCCAAGTAACGCTCAGTTTTGCTGGGTGACCCAGGGTATGTCGAATCTCACGGTCCCAGAGTAACTTCTTCTAACTTTTTCTTCTTCATTCACATCCCCTGCTCTTTTTCGCTGCTGCCAGGACATTCACCCTCGTGGCATAAGGTTGATCATGAGTAGGCCTAGGCTCTGCGATCAGTGTCAGAAAACCTAGGGTATGGCATGAGTCCTTTTGGTCATACAACAGCGACATTCCCAAATAATCATATTATATCTAAACAAAATGTGGACAAAAATCCACTGAAAGAACTTAACAACAGCCTTAACAACAATACAAAATCAATGCAAGTACTGAAACAGTATTTGCCCTATAATTCACCCTATAATTAACCCTATAATTTACTGTGTCCTAACCATGTGAGAAAAATGATCTTTTCCATGTTAATCAGAGTTTTTTTGTACTAACCAGCTGCAACGGTGATTCACGGCGATTCTATTTTATAAACACTTTTTATTTCGGCGGCGTTGTGGCTGGAAAAACATACAAAGCATGACAAGTGCAGATTATGTGCTTTATTTCATGTAAAAAGAATTTAAAGTGAGTTTGAATATCATTTTTGTGACCTTTTATAGACATAGCCTTACTGAAAGCAAGATGTTATGATGTTATTCCATCTGCTGGGATTTTCCAAATCCTCAGCTTTATTCCAGAGTTCGTCCACAAGTTTCCCCATCCTCTCAGTGTCACCGCTCAGGCGATTCAATGCAATTTTTGAGATAATATTCATCACATAATTTGCTACCCCATGCAAACTAGTGTTCATTTGACTAATTTCAGCAAAACGATCTTTCAAGTTCTGTGACGGGGAATCGTTAGTTTCTGGGCTTGCTGTTTTCAGACGTGTTTGCACTCCTCAAATTGGTTGCTTGGAGATGTCGTTTGTCAGATGCTTTAAGTAAAAAGTAAGTTATCTATCGAAGTTTGATTAAATTTGGGAAGCAAATATATACAAAATAAACAAATTAATTGTAATTAATCGTGCAGCTCTTTTGTGTACTTTAGGTTTTTTTATGTTGTTTAGTTAATGTAATTGCGTTAGTTATGGTGGTGTTAATGGTGTTTTGTCCATTTGTGGGTGACATATAAAAAGGCCACATTTGATGAACCTTGTGGTCTTTTATTTTACCACCTGTGTTGTTGTGTGTAACCAGTCGGAGCAGGATTTGAACCGGGGTCACCAGTGTGGGAGGTGAGCGCTCTAACAAGGAGGCTAAAGACTGTATTCTCTAGTGTCAGTCGATAGCGCGCCTCTTGAGATCAGGGGAGTGAGATTTACACACATAGCTCTTAGGCCGGCTACATGGCTGCGTGGCGTGAGTGTGGCGTTTCTGTTGCGTGGCGTTTTCTATGTCTTTGCACACCAGAAACATGTCTGACGTGGTGCTGCTGCTGCTGCTAGGTGACATACAGGGAAGGCCTATACTTCATGTTAAACATAAATATATAGCCTACTGATACAGCAAAGACATCGTCGACAGTATTGACGGCAAAATATGCTACAGAATATTTTGTTCTGTATTGACAGGTACAATATTTCAAAATCGATAATTTTTTTTAAAATTACAATTAGGCCTATATCTGCATTTATGTCAACCTAGAGACTTTCAATCATCAAAATGTAATTTATTAATATGTATTGGTGTCAAAATGACACAAACATCTTTTCCTATTCTATTTTGCCTGTGAATGCTTCCAACACGTTTGCGTGTCGTG
This sequence comes from Paracanthobrama guichenoti, assembly GCA_018749465.1. Classification (NCBI taxonomy): domain Eukaryota; kingdom Metazoa; phylum Chordata; class Actinopteri; order Cypriniformes; family Gobionidae; genus Paracanthobrama; species Paracanthobrama guichenoti. The sequence goes on along the minus strand of CM031950.1, from coordinate 2,028,771 downwards.
TGAAAAATAGGCGTTGGTTTTATTTCTAGCATGCACACGTTTTCGGCGCGTCTCGAGCCGCGTGTCACGCAGGCAGTGTGCAAGCTCTAACCTGTTAACATGGGAGCCGAAATAAAAACAGACACGCCACGCAGCTGAAACGCTCACGCCACGCAGCCAGTGTGTAGCCGGCTTTAGTGGCCTATGACAGTTACACTCAACCTCCCAAACCTCACTCCCATCCAGGTCAACGGCACCAAATGTAACCGGTCCTACTTGACCCGCTGCAATCGGAATCATGTTCATTTTTTGTGTCCTACATAAGTTTGGACTGAATTTGACGTTGTATTGTGTTTTTGAGCTGCACTGAAATATTTTTTTTTTTTTTTTTTTTTTTTTATCCGTACAGGATTCAAAAGAACTTGATATCTGTGATGACAGTCATTTGATCCACGAGTGAGTCCTGCAGGCCGCTGAATATTTATAGCGAGTGGCCTGTGAATGTTATGAGTGTGGGTAATGAAGTGTGAAGATCTGTGTGCGATGACAGCAGGAGTACGAAAGGACATCACATTATTAAACTGAGCAGTGTATCCCTGACAGTAAAACCTACATTTGCTCAAATATTTGCTCCTGATGGTTCAGGTGACTTTAAGATGTCCTGATAGTCACAACCTTTCCAGTGACAATGAGAGACTGTGTAAAGAGCAGTGTAAAGTTACAGCAAGTTACTGTTCAATAGAATTTGACTGTACAGACTTTTCATTTGTTTGCATTTACTGTGGAAAAATAAAACTGAAATTGAACATTAATAGGTAATTTAACAAATTAAATAACATAAATAGTCACCATGAAATCAAATCACCAATTCATATGTTTATGGAATATTGCAGTATTTATTATAAATGCACATGCATATAATTATCACGTGCCCTCATAATCTTTAATAAAAATAACTTCCCCCAAACATCTTCCAGAGGCTTCTCTTCTCTGATGACGTGTTTTCTGGAGTGAGGGCGGGACAACCTGTCACTCAGATGAGATCGACCAATAGCGATCCAATCAAATCCTGTCAAAGTCAAGTCCTTTTTTTTTTTTCAAGTAGCCATTTAATTTGGATATGTCAAAATAGGGAAGAAAACACTATTGCAACTTCCGTCTCATGCCGACTTTAACATAGGCCTACCTATAGCAATAAATCATTAGTCTCTATGAATACTTTTTTCTTTGAAGATTCTTATTTTGGAAACTAAAACTGTTGAATGGACAATTATGATACGTGTAAATGTCCTTTACACACTTTTTTCTTTCTTTTAATATGGTAGCTAGGCCTGTAGGCCTTGTACTAACCAGCCTATCTTTTACAAGTTTTATACCAGGGCATCTGTAATACAGTTTAGGGTGTCATTTGCAAATCCACGTTGCATCTTAGCCTATACTTATAATATTTTATATATTTTGTATACGATTTTACATAACTTTTTCAATATGTCTGTAAAAGTCCATAGTAAGCTCAAGCTGTCCTCCATCAATCATGTCGTAATGTTCATACCGTGTCTTGTGACCGGACCCTCTGGAGACCCATGTGTGACTGGAAAATAGTTTGTATCAGCTTTCACTATATCATATAAAAAGAGTTAACGATCTGTGAAAATGATCATTAAAAATCAAGCCCATTACATGTTCAGTATTTATATTTAGAGAATAATATACATGCCATCTTTACACTTTCACACTTTTATAGGCAGCATGGGTTGGGAAAAAACATAATGATGATAATATTAACCATCCATCATTTCTAGCCACCGGTGTTGACGTTTTTTTGAGCAGTTGGAGACTGGAACGCCATGTGCTTTAAATGCAGTACAAACCACAACAGTGTCATCTAGTGGTAGACCATGAACAGTGGTAGAAAATCACCTAGATATTTGTGAGACTTGTTATATTTTTGTCATTATGTCATTCAGTTTTTCTTGAATCATCTTTTATATGAGGTGATAATATTGGCAAGATATGCAGAAATGTGTCAAATATCATTGAATTTGTATGTGATTGATTGTATGTGATTTTTAAGATATTATAATGATTATTTTAAGGCAATTAGATATTTAAAGTCAACTTTTAGGTTTTCTTTATTATTATTGTTATTGTTATTATTGTTATTATTATTATTATTATTATTATTATTATTCATATATTTACGGATTTCCCCTTTTTATCCACTATCCAAACAGCTGCACTCCCCACTCCAGTCCAGTAGGTGACAGAAATGCACCTTATGTCAGTTTGCCAACCACCACAATGGAAAAGCAGGTGTACTGAAAAAAGTCAGCAAGGGGAATCTTCAGGAACCAGATTGAGCATTCCTGCAGTGTTTACAGGAACAGTTACCCCCAAATAACCTGAAGATACGTGTTTTAAGATCATGGATGGATCCTTGGGATATTTGAATCAACAAATTTGATTCAGATTATTAATATTTAGGTCACATCATACAGGAGCGTTATGGGCTGCATCAGAAATCACATACTTCCCTACTATATAGTAGGTGAAAAACAGTATGTGACAAGTAGTATGTCCTCAGTACTCAATTCACAGTACTCATAAATGTGTAGGCAAAAAGTACCTAGATGACCTACTTCTTCCAGTGAGATTCTGAAGTGTGCATATGATGGACACTTTACTATCCCAGTGAAGCCATTGAAGCGCAGTGAGTCCCAGTGAAGTGACACAACTGAAGGTAGGTCACATGATAATGGCAACATGGCAAATGAATTTTTGGCAAATGTAGTCCAGATTACATTCATACTACACACATTCATACTATATGGAACATACTTTTTAGTGGTCGTGAAATACTTATTTATTCTAAATAAGTACCTACTCGGAGAGTATGCCTTTGCGGATGCAGCCATGCACCGAATATGCCCATTTTCATACTATATAGTATGTGAGCTGAGAAGTATGTCCAAATTCATAGTATTCATAAAACAGTATAGTGTACCCGGATGACCTATTCTGGTGAGATTTTGAAGTGTGCATTCGATAGACACTTTATTATCGCATGAGGCCACGGGAGAGGATTTGTGAATGGTGGTGAAGTGACATTACTAGGTCACATGATAATAAAAACATGGGGAATGTAGTAGAAATGTGAATTTCATTTATACTACACACATTCATACTATATACAAATCACCTAAAGGATTATTAGGAGCACCATACTAATACTGTGTTTGACCCCCTTTCGCCTTCAGAACTGCCTTAATTTTACGTGGCATTGATTCAACAAGGTGCTGAAAGCATTCTTTAGAAATGTTGGCCCATATTGATAGGATAGCATCTTGCAGTTGATGGAGATTTGTGGGATGCACATCCAGCGCACGACGCTCCCGTTCCACCACATCCCAAAGATGCTCTATTGGGTTGAGATCTGGTGACTGTGGGGGCCATTTTAGTACAGTGAACTCATTGTCATGTTCAAGAAACCACTCTGAAATGATTTGAGTTTTGTGACATGGTGCATTATCCTGCTGGTAGTAGCCATCAGAGAATGGGTACATGGTGGTCATAAAGGGATGGACATGGTCAGAAACAATGCTAAGGTAGGCCGTGGCATTTAAACGATGCCCAATTGGCACTAAGGGGCCTAAAGTGTGCAGAGAAAACATCCCCCACACCATTACACCACCACCATCGGCCTGCACAGTGGTAACAAGGCATGATGGATCCATGTTCTCATTCTGTTTACACCAAATTCTGACTCTACCATCTGAATGTCTCAACAGAAATCGAGACTCATCAGACCAGGCAACATTTTTCCAGTCTTCAACTGTCCAATTTTGGTGAGCTTGTGCAAATTGTAGCCTCTTTTTCCTATTTGTAGTGGAGATGAGTGGTACCCGGTGGGGTCTTCTGCTGTTGTGTGGCTTCACAAATGCTTTGCTGCATACCTCGGTTGTAACGAGTGGTAATTTTAGGCAAAGTTGCTCTTCTATCAGCTTGAATCAGTCGGCCCATTCTCCTCTGACCTCTAGCATCAACAAGGCATTTTCGCCCACAGGACTGCCACATACTGGATGTTTTTCCCTTTTCACACCATTCTTTGTAAACCCTAGAAATGGTTGTGCGTGAAAATCCCAGTAACTGAGCAGATTGTGAAATACTCAGACTGGCCCGTCTGGCACCAACAACCATGCCGCGCTCAAAATTGCTTAAATCACCTTTCTTTCCCATTCTGACATTCGGTTTGGAGTTCAGGAGATTGTCTTGACCAGGACCACACCCCTAAATGCATTGAAGCAACTGTCATGTGATTGGTTGATTAGATAATCATAGAATTTCAATTCTCTGTATGTATGTACTGTACGTATGGCAGAATTGACAATAAAGCTGACTTTGATAATTGCATTAATGAGAAATTGAACGGGTGTTCCTAATAATCCTTTAAGGGAGTGTAGATTAGAACATACTTTTTTAAAGTTTCAAACCAAATGCAGTACTTACTGTACATATAGTATGTGATTTCGGATGCAGCGTTTGTGTTTATGCCAATTCACTTTAGATGGGAAGAATCTAATTTAAAACAAAAAACAATGAACTAAATTTGTGGCCTTCTCTCTTCCTCCCCTTCTAGGGCAGGCCTCACCTGATGCTGACATTTCAAAAAGAAGAAGTCCATTCAGTGAAAGTTTATATGATGTTGGGAAAGTGAAATATGAAAGTTTCGGTTCCCCAGAAAGAAGTGGTTTCCGGCCTCTTACTGGAAAAGACCCCCTCCCACTCCACCTAGACTTCAGTTCCACATATTTCACAAACAACAGAAAGTCTCAGTGGGCTGTATTTACACCACCAGCTGGGAAATAAGAGATGAGGTCAGAAAAGTCAAAGTGGAATGACACTGGATGAGTGAATTCGCTTGTTATTGCCAACAGTTTACAACATTATTTGGGCAGCACTCAGTTTTGTTTGGCTGTGATTGTTCAAATTCTTCCAGTCAGTCCATTTCCTGTTAAGATTTGCAGTTTGCATTCAGACACTTTTATCCAAATTGATTAGCAGTACATTCAAGGTGTACTGTGTTTACTGGGATTCAAACCCAGAATAGTTTTGTTAATAATAACAAATTTTTACATTGCTGTATACAATGATTCATGTACATACACACATAAATGGCACAATATTCTTCGACTGCTATCTAGTTTTTATGTTGCTTGTTTTAGCTATTGATTTGTTTTCTTCAGCCCAAAAAGAAAATTCTCTCATTATTTACTTATTTTTATTTTATTTACTCATTATAGTTTTTAGAATTTTAGCTTGTTCTTCACACAAAGCAAAAGACTTGAGACTGTTCTTTGTCCTTTCAGGAGCTTGACAACAAAAGTCCCATTCGCTTTCATTGTGGGGAAAAGACCTGCTTGAAGATCCTTCAAAAACATCTCTCCACTAAGAACTGGTGAGTAAAATGGTGCTAGTTTTTTCCTTTCATTTGTTAGGTGAACAATCCCTTTTGCAGTTTTGTTTGTTTGTTAATTGTGTAAAAGTGTTAACTTCAAAAACATTTTATTAATCAGTATTTTTGCCTTTACAACCCACTATAAATATCTAAATATAATGAACAATATAACAACATCATGAAACATCTAAACAAAAACAAGATTATTTTATAGTTTTTGTTTAGTTTTTAACAAAATATTCCTATTTTTAATTAAGCACAGAGGTTCTCTTAATTTTTAGATGATCTTAATAAAAAAAAAGAATAAATACATTTTAAAATAATAAAAAACATTATGCAATAAAAAATATAAGATGTGCAATATTAAACTGACTTAATTTTTTTTTAATGACATTAGAAGTAGCAGATGTACATGTTAACTTAGACAAGAGGGCCTTTGAATATTGAGGGCCTTGGAATCAAAAGGGTTGACAATCACTGCACTAGGGTACGAAAATAAAGGGTTAGGGTTAGTAGAATAAGTTGACATGTACTCTGTTGTGGGACCAAAGTATAGTGTTAGCAGATATTAGGCAGACCGTCTACTCCAATGAGAGTTAGTTGACATGAAGTTACTTATAATCAACAGAATGACTAAAGAGGACCATCAAATAAAGTTTTATCTACTGAAGTAAATGTTGCTTGTTTAAAGGATTTTTGGATATTTACCCACACACAACTTACCCTAACCCTACCCATCACAACTAACTGTCTAACCTGAACCCTTACCCTAAACCTACCCTTAACCTAATTATAACCTTATCCATAAAAAAACAGGTCTTGACCCTTAAACAAGCCTTTAAAGGGGTCTCAGAAAGTGCCTCACAAAGATAGTTGTACAATTACATACTCACCCACTCACTGATTAAGATAATGTTTTTTTCTCAGTGATTTAGCGTTTTAGTTTTTCTGTGGGGATGATGCGTTTGTCACCAGTATCGCCAGCAGGGAGCGCTGCATCACATGTTATGATAATCAGATTACACAATCTAATAATTCCCTTAGTCTAATTCTTAGTCATCACATTTCAAACCTCATGAGCATATAAACATTTAGATCATTATCATTGTCCTTTCCCGAATATTTCATGTTTTTCTAGTAATGTTTCTGTCCACCCTCCTTTGCTCTGCTGTACATAACATCCCTCGCTGACATATAACAGATTCTGTGGAATTGCCGGGGAATTCTCCTTCCTGTCTAAAATGACTGTGTTTGTTCCAAGAGCTATGTTTTTTTTTTTTTTTGTGGAATTTATGGTGATTTCGGGCATCTGGGATGGACCTTTGACCATATTTGGGAAATTCTAAAGTGATACATGCAGCTGTACACTTTGGTCAAGCATGTTGTATTTCTTTGTATTGCTGGTTCATCCTGTAGTAAAAGGCTAAAATGCTCTTGTGATGCCAGACTGGAGTAGTAAATGGTTCCCATGGTAACAGTGGAGTCTGGCTGCCACCCAAACCTTGCACTGTGCTAAAACAGACAGAGCATTCTGGGATATAATACATCAAAACTACCACTATCACCTTACCTAACCCTGCCTCCCACTCCCACAGCCGTTTAGGAGAGCAGAGGAGCTTAAGTAACTGCATCAATGTGTTATATTTGGAAATAGTATCCATCACCATTCAAGTATTTTATAATCACTTCAAGTTTTCGAGAGCAGTGCTTCTCAACTGGTTTTTACTTCAGGATGCAGATTTTTATGTTTGAAATCAAGAGGTTACTGTACAAAATTGAAGTCACGTGGTTTTAAAATTTGTTCATTAATATGCCGCGAACTACTTGGGTTGAATGCATTATCATTTAAGGGTCATTTCCAGCCATATCATTTCCAATAATTCACCACACATGTTTTTTGCTCCCTTTTAAAAGTTCTTTAGCACATTAGGGATGCACAGAATATCTGTACCTTATTGTTATCGGCCTTTAATTTTTAATTTATTGGTATCTATTGACATCGGTATGTATCTTACCCTGGTATATGCACTATACCGTTCAAAAATGGTCGGTAAGATATTTTTGAAAGTAGTCTCTTAAGCTCACGAAGCTGCATTTATTTGATCAAATATACAGTAAAAATAGTAATATTGTGAAATATTAATGTGATTTAAAATGACATTTTAATATTTATTCAAATAGAAATCAGTTATTTATTCCTGTGAGTTCAAAGCTGAATTTTCAGCATCATTACTCCAGTCTCCAGTGTCACATGATCCTCCAGAAATCATTCTGAGATGCTGATTTGCTGCTCAAGAAACATTTATTATTAATAATAATGTTGAATTATAACAATGTGTACTTTACTGTATCTTTTGGACAGTTGAATGCATTCTGAATAATAATGTCTTACTGACTCTTAAACTTTTGAACAGTAGAGTATACAGTATATCAGCTGATTTTGAATATTTTAATTGTGCATGCACATCCCCACCCTTTTCATTCATATACATTTCATTTACATTACCTTTGTCGTAATCTTTGTCATAAGTTAATCTTAACAAACAAAAAGAGTAGTCAAGCAGTCCTCCAGTATGATGCGTAGCCCACATGACCACTGTAGTTAGTCATCATAAGCCTGAGGAGAATTCATTGACCGACAAGTACTATAATCATTCTATGATCATCACAAGAACAAAACACTCTGTAATTTGGAAAAAACAGGCTGTTTGTTGCCGGTGATTCCAAGCATGTTATTCCTGTTTAGGAAGTTCTGGGAAACAGGCTCTTCTGTGCCTGATCGATAGATGGCGCTGTCGAGCGCATGAACTCTGTGCCTGCTTGGCACATCAACACAGTACAGGCCGTGTGAATCTGGCTTCATCTCAAAGCGCTCTGAATTTGTCATTCAGTGTGTAGCTTCAAAGATTTTTTTGTTTTATTTGTTCCGCACTGAAAAGGACACCGGTAAGAAGGAAGTGAGGTCTTTTAATCCTTGCATTGTTTCATGTCAGTATTGTTTGTAACATTTCCACATTCCCTTATAAGGCTCTGTTTCCTACTTTGCTAAATAATGACAGACATCTTGCAATTAGTTAATCCCATGATTATGCAGGAGTTTATTTTTTTTAGACATCTATGAATATCTTTCCTAAGACGTAATGAGTGTGGCAGTGGTTGATGTGTCAATCCCTCTTGCCCTTTAAGAAGCTCTTTGGCTTTGCTCATGTTAAGGTTCATGAGGAAGGTCAGTGCAGCAAAGGTGTCAGTTTTCTTTTCAGAGGTCTGTGTTATCTTTTAATACCTTATCAGATCTCACTTCATTATGTGGCTCTCTGGAATACTTTATTTTGATACTTGATACTCCATCCATCCATCCATCGATCGTTGGGTTTGTCCATATTTGAACATGTATTGAGACAACCCAGCATTTTTTACAGTGTGGCCAAAGGTTATGTCAGTCCAATGAAAATCTACATCTTCACCCTTTATTTAAATATTCTTAAAAATGTGTTAAATATTTTGTAAGCAAATTGCGTAGTTGTGCTTGGAGCCAGTTGTTTTATTTGTGATAACGCAATGAAACCTGCCAAACTGTGAGGAAATAATTTTTGGCCAAAAATGAGTGTGCAAAAACGAGAGAATTACGTTATAGGCAATGTATTATTTTCTGTGAACTTTGTTTTTCAAATTATTTTAATTCTACTTCCTTATTCAAATTGCAATTCTGCCTTTTGTTTATTACCTCAGTTCAAACTCAAGAAATGAACTGGAATTTAAAATCGTTCTCAATTCAATTCTGATTGGTGCACAACCTGGAATGAGTTAGTTAGCAACAGTAACTAAAGGGGCGGGGCTTAGCGAAGGGCCAATTGACTATTATCTCAGGCCACTTCAGCTCTGCAGCATATTTTGAATGATTCAATGATAATGCAATATTGGACCCACAGGTGGTGCGCAGAGTTGAATTGCTTTTTAAGCAGTTGCTGTCCAGGTTACATCTTTCTTATTACTCCACTTTCTCTTTTCTCCCACATGATTTTGACTCGTTTTATCTTATGTTGACTGAAATCACTATTTATGTCTGTTTATTTAGTTGGTAAGTTGGCAAATAAAATAAACCCAGTTCAGGATGTAGAAGCATAGAGCATAAATTGGAAAATGCATTTCAAGATGCCATTAAATCAATCCTCCTCCGTTGTCTTTAATCTAGCTGTGGTTCTTCATGTCACAGTTGTTCTTAATGGAAAGGCGTCTTAAAGACAAACATGGATTGAGGAAGACAAAAAGCTACAGGAGGTGCTCTGTAACCTATTGGTTCCATGAACGGCCTCTCTGAACTCTTTCTGTGACCCCAATTTCATCCTATGTCCGTGGTCTCTTTGGACGCCCCAGTCATCTGTAATTGGTTTTGACAGGTCTCTGTTTTGCAGTGTGTGGGAGCACGCTGTCTTTGGTGTACCATGTCTGTAAGGTTCATGGGAAGAAGCTAGCAAAGCCCGGCCCAAATCTGAACTCCCCCCTCCTCATTGTCTCCTCCTCTCCAATCTAGAGCCATTGGCTGGAATCTCTGTGCCGGAATGCTGCCGGGAGCCCCGGCCCTCCCCTTGAGTTCACCCTCCCACCCATTAGGAATTCCAGCGGGGCATTGTGGGTGGGATGAATGGGGTCAGAGCCAAGGAAACAAAGTAGGAAGTTTTCACAAGAGTTTAGCCTTTGTTTATGACTGCTTGTTTTTGTTTTGTTTTATCCAAGTGCCCTGACCAGCAAATAATATTTAACACAAATTAATATTTTACAGCATTTTGTCCCGCATTTATACTCAAGCTTTTTCCACCAAGGTTAAACATTTGTTGAGGGATTTGATCTCTATATAATTTTTTATTCATCCATCCATCCATTTTTATTCCTCCATTAATTTCATCCATTTTTATTTATCCATCCATCCATCCATCCATTTTTATTTATCCATCCATCAATTCATTTAATTTCATCCATCCTTCCATTCATTTTTATCCATCATACACTTTTATCCATCCATCCATCCATCCATCCATCCATCCATCCATCCATCCTCCACCCATCCATCACCCATCCATTTTTATTTATCCATTCATCCATCATCCATCCATCCATTTTATTTATTCATCCATACATCCATCGTTCAAATTGTATATCTATCTATCTATCTATCTATCTATCTATCTATCTATCTATCTATCTATCTATCTATCTATCTATCTATCTATCTATCTATCTATCTTGTTCATCCATCATCCATCCATCCACTTTTATTCATCCATCCGTCCACCATCCATCCTTATTTATCCATTCATCCATCCATCCATCCATCCATTTTTATTTATCCATCCATCCACCCATCCTTATTTATCCATTCATCCATCCATTTTTATTTATCCATCCATCCACCCATCCACCCATCCATCCTTATTTATCCATTCATCATCCATTTTTATTTATCCATCCATCCTTCCATTCATTTTTATCCATCCATCATTAATCTTTCAATTTCTATCCATCCATCCATTTTTATCCATCCATCCATCCATCCATCTATCTATCTATCTATCTATCTATCTATCTATCTATCTATCTATCTATCTATCTATCTATCTATCTATCTATCTATCTATCTATCTATCTATCTATCTATCTATCTATCTATCTATCTATCTATCTATCTATCTATCCATCCACTTTTGTCCATCCATCCATCCACACCTGCTGAAAAAAGTTTAAAACCCTTATAACGACAACCAAACTGACAAACTAAGAACAAACTTAGCCTGGTTTAAGATATTTGGGATGATTATGGAAGAAGTTTTTCTGCATTGGTATCTAGTATTTCTACATAATAATTTAAAAGAGAAGATAAATCCTATTTACCATCTTATTCCCTAGCTATACACACTCATTACAAATAGTGTGCGTAGCTTGAAAATACAACATTAATTTAATTCTGCAAATCTTTTTAAGCATATCCAAATCCATTCCTAAATTAGTTTACCTTTAATAAAGCAGTTTAAGGAAGTTTATTGGCGCCACTGTCCTTCTGGGGGCATCGAGTTCAACTGATGCAAAGCATCTGTACAATCTAACCAAAAAAAACTGCCATTCATTTAGTGTGTGACGTATTGGTGTCAGTGCATGAGCAGAGAACAGTCGGTGTGTTTTGGTCTCACGCTGAGTCAGTGGGTTGCATTCTGTGTGTGTGGCGGGGGACCCTCGCTCCTCAGGATGCTTTTGTGAGGGCCTCCAAAGAGGCCAAGTTCACAGAGACACAAAAGCGGGTAAGAAAACCGGAGGGAGTGGGGTGACGGGGCAGCTATCAAAGGATATCAGCACATTCTTAGAGCCACTGCTCGCTAATGCATTGTGATTTGAATAGCAGAGTGGGTGAATGAAATGAAGACTTGTAAAGAAGATGAAAAACTGAATTTGATAGTGCATGTCAGGCCTTGTGGAATTCCAGATGCTTTTGAAATAGTTGAATAGGGAATTGGTTGTGTGAAATCGTAAAATAACAGAGATCATACGCTTTGTTTGGTTATAAGAAACATAGCAGGAGTTGTTAGAAAGATTGCAAAATCATAAAAGTGCTCTAAATATATTTCATCCATATATCACAAGTGTGTTAGCAGATAAAGCGCTCTATTTTCAAACTCAATCAGCTCTTTTCATCCGCTCTTCTTCTTAGACAGGCGTGTATCTCTCTTTCTGTTTGGGAGTGGGTGAAGAGAGCAAGAGGGGCCTTAAATCAAATAAACATCACAGCCATGATTGCTTCATCTCTGCTTTCCAAGAAAACCAGACATCCAGGCTGAGAATAAACTCTATTTGCATTGTCTCTTCCGGCTGTGGACCTCTAAGTGTCTTTTATTGAATCTGGTCTCATTAGAGAGCTGGACCAGCAGAGATGATGCTACTATAGACAGCACTCAGCTAAAGCACTTATATCCATATATATATATATATATATATATATATATATATATATATATATATATATATATATATATATACATGAACACTACACAGTGTTTTGGATCTGTAATGGATTCCTCACCCCTTCTTGTTTCTCTTGTTGTTACAAACTCTGTTGTTTATGGCACTGATCTTGCGGGCTCATTAATTACGGATGAGAGGTTGGTGTTATGCATCCTGATTTAGTCATAATGACTAAGTTATTTTCGTTGTGATGTGATGGGAGGAGAGATCTGCTTTTTTGCAGTCAACAATTCTACAATAGCAAGATGTATAAATATGACCCTGATTAGCATATGGCAAATGCCTTCCCTTAAATTAATGTACCATAATTAATAACCAGTTCATGTAAAATAATTTACATAATACAAATGTGGTAATGTGGTATAATGAAAATATGATACAGATTTTGACAGCTTCTTATTTGAAGGAGATCCCATATTAATTAGTGATTGAAGCCACTGAAGTGATATTCCTCAAAATTAGGGTTTGTTCTAAACTTCAAACTTTGAAGATTAAACATGAATCGCTTTATGCACATTCGATTCAGACTTTTTGTAAATCATTTCATATTCATTTTCATTGATAAAATGTTTGCATACTGAATTTTAATTGCTCTTCTTAATTACTTGTGATTGGTCTTGTATTCTTTGCCTATTTTGAATCATTAATAGCTTTTACTTTAATTAACTTTTACACTTCACAGTGACTCTGTTGATTCCCATGTGCAGCCAATGGAAAACAAGTTGTCATGACATCAGCAAAGTGGCACTGACAAAATAATTAAAATAACAGAATAATTAGAATTAGAATAAAATAGTCATCAACAGTCATTTTTAGTCACTATTTTGGCATAAATGCTTTCCATGGTTCTCCATTTGTGAGGTTTAAATTAAATTATGGGATCAATGTTTTCAATGTTTCAGTGTTTCAATGATTCAATGTTTGAAGTCCAAAGAAAGATACAATTGTTTATTAACCATATTGTTAACTTAAAAGAATGTGAGCAAAACTTGGCATTAAATAAGCACAAAAATGCTTAGTTTCAGTCTCCAAGCAGCAAAAAGACCTTCAGTTTTGAAGAAGGCCAAACCACCTGCCAGCATTGTCTGTCTCCATGCAGCGAGAGGGAGCAGAGCATGATGGGAGGAGGGATGGTGGGGAGATTTGGTTCTCACAGGCTTCATTCTCTCAGAATTCCCGCCAACAGACACTCACACACTCCTCAATGCTGTTTCACGGCCATTGCCCTTCAATACAGACCTGTGGAATGAGGGTGGTCAAGATGACAGAGAGAGAGTTGATTGGTCAGAGTGTGTGTGTGGAAAGAAAAGGATTTTTTTTAGGTATATTTACATTTAAGTATATAGAGTGCCACAGTGATTATTTTTGTAGGCCAACCAAGAAATTAGCATCACCCTGGTTCCTTTAATAAAAATAGGATAGGATTTTTTCCCGTTGACTTGATTATTGGAGAAGATGAGCTCTGAAACAAAAAAAAAGTTTATGATTCTTACATGTTTTGTTCATCATGATAATATTCACAAATGTTTTGCAACCTGTGTGTGTTATATCAATATTTTAAAACGTGAATGATTAAAATGTCTCCACGGTCTGCTTTTGAAGAAATATTGTACTATCGTGTTACAGTGCATTCTGTCTTTTCTGGTGGCTCCGTCCCAACAATGCAACATACTGTACATTCACATCAGGTTAACTATGCAGTGTAGTAACGCTCATGTGACACTGCAGTTATTTGTAGTCATGAAAGTTTATAATTTCCATGCATTGGAAAGCATTCACGTGCTGTTCTGACATGCGCTTTTCTGAGCGCGTACACCCGAAGCGTGCTCACACTAAAATCCTGTCAAACAGCGTGTGAGTACTAAACTAAGTTATAGTGTCTATATATTAGATCTTTGCATGAGTTCTTAAAGTGACAGCAGCCTAATAATAAACATGAACATGCTGTGGCTAGTCCTTAATGTTGACGAAACGACAAAAGGGAAACTCACTCGCTGCTCTTCACTGAAGAACTTCAGTAGCTTTAATAAGAATCAGTGTATAATTTATACAGTGAAGTCTATGTAGTTTTATTTTTTGCATTTGTTTATTCAATTTCTTACTTGAATGCTGCTGAAGTCTGGCTGAAAAAATAAAGCAGTTTAATTTGTATATTATGTTGTGTATTTGTAATTTGCATCTTTGTTCTTATTTTTAATAACAAAGATAAAATAATGAAATAAAGAGTATTGTCTTGTACCTTGTAAGGCTATGTTTTAAAGGCTATTTTTAAATTGGTTTGGCTGTACTGTACAATCACTTGCAAAATAGTAAAAACAACATGAAAAAGAATCGTGATAAAATCATGAATGGTGATTTTCCTGAAAAAAATCGTGATATGATATTTTAACCATATTGCCCACCCCTAGCCTAAATACTATTGCCAGAATTAGTAAGCTAAATGTAGGCTTTGGGTTACGTAACTTCAACATCGCCACCATTACACCATCAACTCTTTTAGTCTTTATTTATAAAACATTTTCCCTAAAAGTTTGAGTTAGAGTTGTTTGCGAGTGCATGGTTATAAACACAATTAGGCTGTGAAAGTGAACTATAGTGAGTAGACGAATTGCAACCGCACACCGCTCATCCCTTCCTTTCGAAGCGCATAGAGAAGCTACGGTGGCCGACACAGGACAAAGATGTCGTCGTCTGAGACAGCAGAGAGTAGCTAGCGCTCTGTAGAGCAGTTTGTCCGTTTAGGGCTACTGTAGAAACATGGCGCCGCAAAATGCCGACTTCATTGTAAGGGGACCTGCGGTGTATGTAGATAGAAATGGCTTATTCTAAGGTAATAAAAACATAACGGTACATTATGAAAAACATGCTAACATGTGGCTAAATGGGACTACAGGGGTTATCGGCAGAAATGCAATATATACACTGCTGAAAACATAGTTATGTATATGATATTGCATGCTACACGTTAGCATGTTTTTCAAGATAACTGAAAGCTTAAAAAAAATCACAAGGGGGTATTATTGATGTTTTTATGTCATAGAATAAAACTTATATATCTTATATCCAAATATCCTATATTACATGTTACATATAGGCTGCTCTGTGTTTCCAAATGCCTCTTCCTCAGGAGCGATCCTATTTGTGGAGTCAGATCTTTTGAAGAACTCTCTTAAAAAGCCTATTAAAAGGTTTTAGCAGCATATTGTGTGGCCGCCCCCACCACTACGAGAGATCAGAGAGGGGGTGAAACGCAACAGAGACAGAGAAAGAAAGAGTGAGCGTTTGGGGTCATCATAGATCATTTAACTGGTCACATTAACTTGCAACAATGTGTATCTGAAGTGCTTAACCCGTAGTGGAGGGCCACTGTCTCCTTTCACAATGGCTAAAATCAGCGGTGCACAATACTGGGTCTCACAGAGGGCAAAAGATGGGCCAGAGATGATGAGAGCGTGGTGGCTACCTCTTCCTTTCTCTCTGTCTCCATATGCGTTCGCCTTTACGGTCCCCCGTGGCCATACTCCCATGCATCACTGCACAATATCTTCCCTCATTATTTTTCAATTCCACAATTTACCACTTTCTCCTATCTAATGAGCTCCATGTTGGTGTCCCAGTAATTCAAGACATTTACATTTCTGAAACCTGATAAATTAACTTTAATGAAACCTATTTATTGCTTCACTTGCATGGCACATTCTTTAACATAAAACATATTAGTGTTTAGTTGGACACATTAAGGGAAGTAGACCATTCTGTTTTAATTGAGTGTTTTAAAAGTTAATTGGTGCCAATGGCCACATGACTTTCAAACAACAATTCTTCAATTTCTTTCTATCTTGCTTGTTTTAATATTATTTGAATACTGTACGGCTTTAGTCCTTGTTTATTTTCATGGAATTATGAAAATGGAAAAGACAGGATATCTTCTTTTGTGTTCCATGAGAAGTAGTAATACAGGTTTATAAAGACAGAATAAATTATGCCATGGTTATCATATATTACATTGTCATGTAAAACTATTCTTTTGAATAATTAAAATCACATTAATAATCATTAGCTTCATTAATGAAATGTAATATTAAACACTGTGGCACAATCTACTGTACATAACTAACATAAGAAGCCACATTTATCTATTTAAATGTCTATTAATCACACAGAGACTTCTGGGAACTTCTGGAAATTATAAGTGATTCATATGTTTTACTTATAAAATACATAGCCATTAAATGCTGCAACTTAAGGGATTTTTTTTTTTTGTGTCTTAAATATATATATATTTTTTTTTAAATTAACCGTAGTGTTTTTACATTGGTTTAGCATAGAAGATTACTGACATTTTTGCAGCAGTTGTGTATTATTTTTTGTGACTATGACAGGAATGGATGTTTGTTTAATTGGAGTAATTTTTTTCTTTTTCTTGGAGCATCCTCACGCCCATTTTGTGTGTGTGCGCATAAAGAGAACACTAATGAATTTTGCTCCTTGTCCCCAAGCCCTTCCCAAACCCTAATCCCAGCGCAATAATGAGCTGTGTGTGTGTTTGTGTCTTGAGGGGGATGGGATCCTGTTCCTGTTATTGTTAACTACAGTCGACCCCTTTGAACCCTTTAGCTCAGTACGTACCAATCATGTTTTTGAGGTTTGGTCACCTAAGTTTGTTTTTGAGACTCTGCATCTGAATAGATCATTCATTAAATGCGACACATTTAAAGGTTGCTGGATGTCTTGGGATTTATACCAAACTGTCAGTGGGCCACCCCGATGTCAAGAATCGTGTCACAGGGGACTTGTGAAAATAGATCTCATCTCATATTTCATATCAGCGCTGTGCAGAAATGGCCCAGTTCAAAACAGAGATCTGTGTGGCATGTGATTTCCTTCACAATTAGAGCGGTGTTGTAGATCGGAATTTGGCTAATGAGAAATGCTCACATGGGAATGTCGCCGTCAAACATATGAGAGAGCAGAGCAGCTGCTAAACAACACACACGTCACAATCACATGTATGCGATCTGTAGTGAGTAAGTGAGTGTGTTTGACAGGCCGCTGTATCGTCCCGTGGGAAGTGGGCAGTCATGTGCTCTTGAGGAAAAGGCCTTCAGTTGTGATTCAAAGGAATCGGAGAAAGGCCACCGGATTTACAAAAGACCTGTGGGCTAGAGTATTCATAGCGTCACCCTCATCAATTTACTATTTTCCTCATGCTTAACCTTTACTAAATAAGCCATGTGACATGTGCACTTGTGCATGTGAGCTTGTGTGTGTGTATGAAAGCGTGGGCGGATTTGGAAAGTTTGCTGTCATATAACAGATTTAATGAATCGTGACAAACAGTCCATTTATTGATGATTACATAGGATTTGCTCCAAAACCTGCATGTGTAAATAACATTTCAAGGCATATTAGACACGCTACTGATGCATAGGCTAATCAAATATGGATAGAAAATCTTTTAAATTAGCATTTGTGTCATGCTTTCCTGTAAAATACAAAAAAAGATTTGTGTTTTGATTTATGTTGAAAATGTAAGATTTTACTACTTGCATTCAGACATATCTTGAACATATTTTCAACTAGATTAAGTTTAACTAAATGTAACTGAAAGTTCATATGTGAAACAAGACAAAACTATTTGGGGTAAGAATAAGTAAACTTAATTCAACATATGCTATAAAATGTGCTTAAGACGTAAGATTTTATGACTTTATGATAACAAAAAAACTTAATACAAAACAATTATTCCAATGGGGTAACATGAAAACAAGTCTTAATTTCTTAAGCATTTTTTTCTCCAGTACATTCAATTAAAAAAATCAAGTTTTAAGGATATATTGATATATTCTCTGAACAATTATTTAATAATAATTATTATTATAATCTGTTATAATCTAATGTAATATTTGTAATGTTATATTTCCTTTTGGTGAGCTCGCTAAATACATGATGGCTTTATCTAAGACAAATGGCCCTATTGTAACGATCTAAGTGCATGGCGCAGGTGCACTCAGGGCATGTCCAAATCCACTTTTGCTAGTATAACGACCAAAAAAACGGTCGGTGCGACATGCGCATGGTCCAAAAGGGTTATACCTAGTCTCTTAATGAGTCATGGGTGTGTTTTGGGCGCAACGTGTAATAAACCAATTAGAGTCTCATCTCCCATTCCCTTTAAAAGCCAGTTGCGCTTGCACCATGGCGGATTCGCTATTTTTTGCGAGCGGAAAGACTGAATGCTTCTCCAGAGAGGAATGTTTGTGTGCTGCTGCGTGTCCCTGTGTGTGTAATAAGCAGAGTGGACACGTGTTGTGCACCCGCCTATAGGCGCATATTACATTTACATTTACGCATTTGGCAGACGCTTTTATCCAAAGCAACTTACATTGCATTCAAGGTACACATTTTTACATTTTTGTCATTTCTTGCTTTCCCTGGGAATCGAACCCATGACCTTGGCATTGCTAGCGCCACGCTCTTATTGTTTGAGCTATATATATTTTACTAACGCAAAACACAAAAAATACAGTGCTATTGACTTTAGACCAGGTTTTTGTTGGTCAATGGCGCAGTCTTTTCAGTTCCTCAAAATAGCAACATACCAACAATGCATCTGAACACACCTCATCTTCAGACCAGCAGCACGGCCATGGGCGAACAGATGGGTGCGAGTGCATTTGCTGTTTAAATAGCGTGGCGCAGGACATGAAAATGATAACTGCGTCAGGCTAAAACTAGTAAAAAACACTTTGCGTTTTACCCAATATTTGTCTATACTTTGTATTTTTATTTGTATGATTATGTAAGTCATGTCAATAGCTTAGCAACATGCTAATGCAAAACTCTATTTAAATCCATTTCGTGTTGAGTCTTCTATTTGCTTTGCTCTGTGTCATTGTGCTGTTTGGAGTTGTTTATGGAGAACATTTCAAATCAACCATTTACGAGGTTCCATTTCAGTTAGGATGCTGCCTTAAAAGGGAGCTGCCTATGTAGGCAATAGACGGCAAGTCCGGATCCGTTCATTATATTTTGGGATAGAGCTTTAGTCTGTGATTTTGTTCATTTAAGTTTCATTTTCCTCGTTTCTACATTAGTCACACACAGTTGTACAACCAGAAAGTGACATCAATTTAACATTTGTCCTTATCAGCGTCTTTGCCCTGTGACCTGCTCTTGCTCTCTTTCTGTCACTTAACACCTGTTCATCTTCCCAGGATCCTTTGCTCCACTTCACCTTTTGGTGTCTGACACACTTCCACCTGCTTAGGCCAGTAGTACCCGATAAAACAATACAGATTTGTTACCCCACACCTGGACCGCTCCACCTGTTCCTCCAGTCCTCCATTACTATGCTTGCCCACTTATCTGCTTCACAACCGTCAAGTGATGGGCCACAAAATGCCTACATTTTTCTAGAATATGGTGACTTTTTTTTTTTTCTTATGACATGGCGATTAGTGTGGAGCTGGATCTTAACACAGATCAGAAGCAAAGGGCCGGTTCAGCCTGTGATAGCCTGGCATCTATCATCAGCCATGTCATTAATCTTAATTAGATTACAGATAATGGTGTGGTGCTAGACCTGGACGTTATATTGAGCATAAAATTTACAGCACGTCCGATCGCAGGTGTAGCACACAGTAGCAGCTGGATGAAATGGGGCTGTTTAATGCATTAACACTCATCAGGGAGGGGCGAAGAGGGATAATTATCACTGACAGCAGCTCCTTGTGTTCTTATGGGCAGTGGGAATGAGGAAAGGAGATAATTGTATAACAAAGATTATTTCTAATATGAGTGTCAAGAGAATTATAAACCCCACTGACGTTTTTTTATTTTTTATTTTTTTTTAATTTAAAGGGATATTCTGTCCCCAAAAACTATTATTTCTCACACTTGTGTTATAATAGAACTCATGTTCTATGGAATAGAAAAGGAGATCCTGGGTTATCTCTTTTTCTTTTAGTGTAAACAAATATGGAAGGATGTTGTCCAGCTTGTTAAAGGGGTCATGGATTTTTATTTTAATATGTTCCTTGAGGTTAATTTATAATGTTAATACATTTTTTGCACAAAAAAGCAACAAATTATATATGTGGAAAAAGATTATTTTTGTTTTTAAGGTGTGGCTCCTTTAAGGCTTGTCAGTAAACGGCTACTTTTATGATTGGCTAACGCCATTGGATAAGAAACAAGTATTGACGCCCACTCACTATTGCACGCGAGTATTGTTTTGAAAACATTCTCCATATAAAACCGTCATTTACAGACAAAGCATTATGAAATCATTTACTTACGGTTGTAATGCAGCTGCTGTCAAATCCAATACGGCTGACTGCTTCATCTGTCAACAAAAGATTCTTTGCAATCTCTCCATTACACTGTGCCTTGTTTACAAAACAGTTAAATTCTCAGAACAAACATATACACTCACCTAAAGGATTATTAGGAACACCTGTTCAATTTCTCATTAATGCAATTATCTAATCAACCAATCACATGGCAGTTGCTTCAATGCATTTAGGGGTGTGGTCCTGGTCAAGACAATCTCCTGAACTCCAAACTGAATGTCAGAATGGGAAAGAAAGGTGATTTAAGCAATTTTGAGCGTGGCATGGTTGTTGGTGCCAGATGGCCCGGTCTGAGTATTTCACAATCTGCTCAGTTACTGGGATTTTCACACACATCCATTTCTAGGGTTTACAAAGAATGGTGTGAAAAGGGAAAAACATCCAGTATGCGGCAGTCCTGTGGGCGAAAATGCCTTGTTGATGCTAGAGGTCAGAGGAGAATGAGCCGACTGATTCAAGCTGATAGAAGAGCAACTTTGACTGAAATAACCACTCGTTACAACCGAGGTATGCAGCAAAGCATTTGTGAAGCCACAACACGCACAACCTTGAGGCGGATGGGCTACAACAGCAGAAGACCCCACTGGGTACCACTCATCTCCACTACAAATAGGAAAAAGGCTACAATTTGCACAAGCTCACCAAAATTGGACAGTTGAAGACTGGAAAAATGTTGCCTGGTCTGATGTGTCTCGATTTCTGTTGAGACATTCAGATGGTAGATTCAGAATTTGGCGTAAACAGAATGAGAACATGGATCCATCATGTCTTGTTACCACTGTGCAGGCTGGTGGTGGTGGTGTAATGGTGTGGGGGATGTTTTCTTGGCACACTTTAGGCCCCTTAGTGCCAATTGGGCATCGTTTAAATGCCATGGCCTACCTGAGCATTGTTTCTGACCATGTCCATTCCTTTATGACCACCATGTACCCATTCTCTGATGGCTACTTCCAGCAGGATAATGTCACAAAGCTCGAATAATTTCAAATTGGTTTCTTGTACATGACAATGAGTTCACTGTACTAAAATGGCCCCCACAGTCACCAGATCTCAACCCAATAGAGCATCTTTGGGATGTGGTGGAACGGGAGCTTCGTGCCCTGGATGTGCATCCCACAAATCTCCATCAACTGCAAGATGCTATCCTAGCAATATGGGCCAACATTTCTAAAGAATGCTTTCAGCATCTTGTTGAATCAATGCCACGTAGAATTAAGGCAGTTCTGAAGGCAAAAGGGGGTCAAACACAGTATTAGTATAATGTTCCTAATAATCCTAATAATCCAATGTTCCTTTTGTTCCTGACGCTGAGATCCTGCTGAAGTCTCCACAGAAATTAGCAAGTGAGCTGTTTAAAAAGGACATGTCAAAGCGAACATTCCTTGACGCTTCCATTTACTCTTCCATTTGTCCTGTTGTCGACTCAATCGTATGAAGCACGTCAGAAAGTGAATGTGCATCTGTATGCTGTATCCAGTGTAGACAGCGTCAGTGATTATAATGGGTTCTATTTGTTTTTGTCGCTTGAATCAGGTGTAGGCAAGTGTCAGTCATTCAGCGACTGAACCCTAGTGGTGCGATGATGTAAAACTATTCGTCGATGTCTTGCTCTGAAGGCAGTCATATGCAAATATATTTCATATATTTTCAACATCTTCAAAATAAAAATTTTCTTCACCAGATTCACCATCAAGTGAAAGTGACACTAATGCATTCAGTACTTCCTCTGCAATACGTTTTGCTGATGATTCCTCCTATTCTTTTGCTTGTGGTAACTGAGTGAAACGTCACTTCATCATTGTGTATCAGACATTGCGACCTTGTGGAGTTGAGGTGCACTTATTCAGTCATAAAAGATTCAATTATTGTTGTGTAGAAAAAATATACTTGCACTGTTACACACCTCGGGTCGTTAGCGACCCTATACAATTTAGAAAAAATATGAATGGGAAAACAGGCATTCTTTTATCATTTTGAGGAATACTAAGGAAGTTGATGTCTAACTTTAAAAAAAATGAAGATGACGTCCCGGGTCACTCTAATTCCCGAGGTATGCGTTTAAGGGTTAATGGTACAAATACCTCCTATATATCAAAAGATGAATGCAAATTTGATTTCTCATGTCATGATTAAACAAAATGACAGAAAAAAAAAAAAAAAAAAAAAAAAAAAAAGCATGTTAATGGTCATTTTAAAGTTTTGTTATATAAAAAAGCATGACCAAAAAAAGGGTTTGGAACAACATGTGGTGGAGTAAATATAAACTAAACTTTTATCCTCTAAAAGTACCATTAGTGGTGTTATCGTTAACTAAAACTATTAAAAATTGTTTTGTAATTGACATAAAATTACCACCATACAATTACATACTAAAGTTACTAAAACTAAAACAGAAGTAAAGCTAAATTAATTAAACTAAAACCAATGACAAAAAAATGACAAAAGCACATAAATAAAATTAAAATAAAACGGAAAATATAAAAATAAAAGCTAATTAAAAATATTAATAAAATTATAATAGTATATAATAAATTTAGACTCTACCAAGATTAGGGTTGGGCATCGTTTTGATTTGAACGATTCTGATTCCAATTCTTACTTTTGATTTTGGTTCTTTCGATTCTCGATTCCGATTCTTTGAGGGGCGGAGTCAAAACATATTCAAGATTCAAGAGTTTTATTTGTCACATACACAGTTATATACAGAATATACAACCGGCAGTGAAATGTAAACAGGTCCGCTCCATGGACAGTGCAAATTCACAGTTAAAAACACAAGGAAGAAATTATAATAGAAATAGGATATAAAAAAAGTACTATCTATATATATATATATATGTCTATATCTGTAGAATTATAAATAATCAAGTCAAGAGAAAAAAAGGTAACAAATAAGGATAAAGTGGAATAAAATAATTGAAGTAGACTTTGCAGTGAGTAAACTGTAGACTTATAAATATGTGGTTAACAAATGTATAAAGAGTATAATGTGCAAACAGGTTTATGACAGGTTGTTACACAGTAACAACGAGAACAGAAAGTGCAGTGCAATGTCAGTGTATCGATGTTTATCCTGACGTGAAGTCACGTGATGTTAAGTTCAGGAGTCTGATGGCCTGGGGAAGAAGCTCCTCCTGAGTCTCTCAGTTTTGGCCATCAGGCTTTGGAAGCGCTACCAGATGGTAGCAGCGTGAAATGAGGGTTTGCAGGGTGATTAGAGTCCTTGATGATCTTGGTAGCTCTACCTTTGCAGCGTTTGGTGTAGACGTCCTGCAGAGACGGAGAGCTGACCCTGAGATACGCTCGGATAAGCGCACTACTCTTTGCAGGGCTTTGCGGTCATGACTGGTGCTGTTCCCATACCACGCTGTGATGCACTGAGTTAAAACACTTTCTATCGCCCCTAAATAGAAAGTTTTCAGGATAGCTGGTGAAACCCTGAATTTCCTCAGCTGGCGCAGGTGGTACAGTCTTTGCCTGGCTTTTTCACCTGTGTCTGAATGTGAGCAGTCCAGGTCAGGTCCTCGGAGATGTTTACTCCCAGGTACTTGAAGCTGCTCACTCTCTCTACTGGTGACCCGCTGATCATGAGGGGGAGTATGTCCGTTGCTGTCTCTTCCTGAAGTCCACAATCATTTCTTTGGTCTTGCCAACATTCAGAGAGAGACAGTTGTCCTGGCACCATGATGTTAGATGCTCCACCTCGTCCAAGTATGCCGTCTCATTGTTGTTGGAAATGAGGCCCAGGACAACAGTATCATCAGCAAATTTGATGATAGAGGTGGAGCTGTGTGTGGACAAACAGTCATGCGTGTAGAGAGAGTAGAGCAGGGGGCTCAGGACACAGCCCTGTGGAGCTCCCACACTCAGGGTGATGGAGGTGGAGGTGGACTGGCCTATTCTCACCACCTGAGGCCTGCCAGTGAGGAAGTCCTCAATCCAGTGGCAGAGAGAAGGATTCAGGCCGAGATCCAGGAGTTTGGAGGTTAGCTTGGTGGGAACTATGGTGTTAAAGGCTGAGCTATAGTCAATAAATAGCAGTCTTACGTAGTTCCCACTTTTGCTGTCGATGTGAGTGAGGGAGGAGTGGAGGACATGAGAGATGGCATCTTCAGTCGATCTATTGGGACGATAGGCAAACTGAAGAGGGTCCAAAGTGTCAGGAATGAAGGCGCAAATGGTGTTTTTAATGAGTCTCTCAAAGACCTTCATGACTATAGACGTGAGAGCCACTGGACGATAGTCATTTAGGCAAGAGGGTTTACTGTTCTTAGGGACAGGGATGATGGTGGATTTTTTGAAGGAGGTGGGGACCACAGATGTAGCGAGGGACTCATTAAAGATAGATGTAAACAACCCGGTGAGCTGATCAGCACAGGACCGCAGAACACGACCTGAAATACCATCCGGCCCAGCAGCTTTCCTGACGTCCACACGCTTGAGTGCTCTCCGAACTTCATCCTCCGAGACAGAGATCACGTGATTGTTGCTGCTCTGAGTAATTTCCTCTAACGCGCCACTTGGCGGAGTAGCGTTGCCGCGGTTACAGTCAAAGCGAGCATACGACAGGCTCATTTCTCAGAGGAACATTTTCTTTTGATTCAATGAGTTTTAGTTTAGGGAGTTAAAGGTGAATGGAGCTTCACACCTCCGGTCTCCACCGGTTCAGCAATAGCATTAGCAGCAGTCACATTAGGACTGCTACTAGCGTGGGCAATTTGCGTAACGCTACATTCATCTACGAGGGAAAAAAAATTATTTCAGTAACGTTGTTGTTCACCACAATTAGCAATTTGGTCAAGGGCTTTGTTATTACACTACAATCACTTGCCTGATTGTGATGAGGTAACGTTAATAACGTTGGTTAGCGCAGGGTTGCCCAAGGAAGACAAGACAGTGGACCTACGCAGCACGTCAACACGCTACATTTGTTAATTTGTACACCATGCAGGTGTAGGTGTTTAGTCATATTTGTAGTGCATCCTCCCGTGCAAGAAATAAGTTTGTCACATGTGTTGCACTGCGCCGACCCAGGCTTTTTTAAAGTGAAATAAAGCCACACTTTTGAGCGGCGCACTTCCGGAAATCCGGTGGCCACTATGGAAACCAAAACTTGCGCGTTTGGAACTGATGAACGGAATCGAAAACAAGTTTTCTAAACGATTCCAATGGCATTGTTATTTTTTAAACGTTTCCAAGATGGAACTGGTTCTCGATGCCCAACCCTAACCATGATGGTAATTTCATTGTATTTTTTAATGCATCAGTGTCAATACCATGTGTCAACCCCGAAACCATTTCAAAACTGAAATTTAAATGAAACCATGCTTTCAGAATGAATAAGATGCACAGTACTTCAAAAACGGTTATCACTGCAAATTATGCTTCATTATACAGTTGTGCAGTTTATATTTCATCCTTTTCAACAGGTCCTGATATTTACATTCAGGTCTCCTGGCACAGCTGTAATTGTTTTGGCAGCTGTGTTCTGTGATTACAGGAGCAGAGGCTACGGTGAATCTAAAGTGTCGTGCCCAGAGATCAGGCGGACCGCAGCTAATGAGAAACACTTGTCACGTGATCCGCAGGGGTGGCCCATGCTGCGCCGGAGACACCCAGGCAGGTGTAGGGAGTCACGTTGCTATGGAAACAGAGAGATAACACCTTCGGAGGTCTGTCAGTGCAGGATTAGCCTTGTGCATTCGCTAACAAACCTTTGGGTTTAGGTACAGCGTCTCGACACAAATTAGATTGGAATGATCCGGCCCGGCCTGTCGCCAGCAAAGCATGCAGATGTTTACGTGTCAGGATATTGATTGCATCTCATCTGAAGTATGTGCAATATCAGTACATGGCGACACTGAAGTTCATAACATCACTCGCTGGTTGCCACAGGACTGCCTTGTAGAATCACATTGAAATACAGTGAAATGTCTGGGATTGAGCACAGCTCCAGGTGCTTAAACTCTGGACTCACTGGACTTTTTGCATTTTCCAAGTTTTTTGTTTAGTATTGATGGCACTTATGCACTGAATGGTTAATTCATCCAACAATTATGATTTTTGTCATCATCTGATGTTGATCCAATTCCATATGGAGCAACATCTTGTAAAGTCTTCCTAAAGACACATGCTAGAAATGATGAAACACTTGAGAACCAGTGATGATTGCTACAAATTTGAAAGTAACGTAATTCATAGTTTTCAGTCACGTGACTGTTGTGGAGCCTTGGAGGGCAAAACTGCCATAGAACTCCATAAAACTGCAGCACAAGCCTGTCAAATTTCCATCTTAAAACAAAAATATGTAAACAAGATGCAATTTTTGTGCACTTATGATCCATATACAGCACCTGCTGCAGTATTTCAATCACTAAAAACAGAGGGATGGTTTTAAAACGCTTAACGTGAAAAATGCTATAGGGTGAGTTGTACCAATAATGATTAAATTAAGCAAAGTTTAACTAGGATCCCTAATCTAGGATTTGTTGATATTGGTTTTATTTTAAATCGAGTTGTTGCACCACTTCATTTTAAACAGATTAATTACACAGTAAAACCGTATAGGGCTGATCAAGCAGCAGACGGAGGGTGAACTGACGACAGGCTAAATAATCCTTATTAGTGCAACCCACCCTTAATGTACTAAAACAGTGATATTAAAAGATTAAATTCAGTTTACACCTTTTTGATGATGCATACTATATACAGACGAGCAGATGAGCCAAGAATATGAACGCAACACGTTTTCTTTATAATGGGTTTCAATGGTAAATACACTTAACGAGAAACCTTGTGTTGCATTAATATTCTGTGCTCATCTGCTTTCCTGTACAAAGGCAACATCAGTAAGGTGGATATTGAATTTGCTATTTTTATATCACTGTCTTACTGCATTAATACTGACTACAAACCTGGTAAAAATTACTGGTGGGCAATGGAGGAGAGCCTTGTTTTGCCCTCCAGGTGGGCGTTCCTATAAGCGTGTGACGTCACTTGAAAACTATGAATTGAACTTGAGTGAAGAATCTCTAAATTGACCTTATGCACCAGAGAAACAAACGTGCAGCCATCTTGTCTTTGAACTTCTGTTTTTGCGGTAGCTCTATATTTCTATGGCATTGCTGTCGAAGAGTAATTAGCTGCCGAAGTGGATTTACTTATTGTTGAGTTAACGAAAGTTATCATGAGCATTGTAATGTTTGAAGCAGATGTGATAAATTCCAGTAGACCAGTTAGATTTTAAAATTAGAAGTTCATTCATAAATCCGTAAGGTCTTACCATTATGCTGTGGAAATACAAACCAGAAGACACACTGAGCACAGCGCTGGAAAGGGGAGGGGCTACAGAAGGTCTTCCTCGCACAAAGCTATCATGTGATTTCAGAAATATTGAATGCAAGTGCAAAAGTTGCCGTATAATTCTTCAAAAATATAGGTTGATGGTGAGCAAATAATGACAGAATTTTTTTTTTGGTGAACTATGATAGAGGTCCATGAAAGTCAAATGCCAAGATAAATGTACTTTAGAAGCAACAACTCGTAAGATAATGTTTCTTTAATACTGATGTATTATTTCTTACTACACTGGCAGATTTTTTCCCACTTGTTTTGTTCAAAACAAAACTAAAAATTCCAATACAGTTAGACAAAATATGCTTATTTAATATATCATTCATATTTAGATTTCATATATCTATGAAAACACATTTTTAATATCTTATATGTCACGTATAAAGATGCTTCTCATATTTGATGGTATTTCTATATTTGATGGTCAAATTATGACCATGAAAGAAATGAAAAACATGGTGATGTGTTTTTGGCACACTTCCAGAATGGTAATTCTGTGCTATTCTTTGATGTACCTTACAGTATAGTGTAAATACCACAGTATATGAATAATACATAGCTTATCTCTTCCTCTGTTCTTCCATCTCTTCAACACCAAAACCATTTCAGAAGAGATCAAAACAAAATAGTGCTTTGAGTATGACTAAGATGCACATGAGTGCTTCAAAACATGGTTATGACTAGAAATGATGCTTCATTATTTGGTCATGCATTTTATATTTCATCCTTTTTAACTGATATTTACATTTTTGTATTGCTTGAAACATTCTCATTTTAGGGATTTCAGTTTTTTTGTTTTTTTTTTTACTGGAAAACAAGACAAAGTATTTTTTCATCGCATAGTAGTCTCCAGAAATTTTTTTTAATTTTTTTATTTTTTTTTTTATCAAAAGCGAATGTTTTTAATGTAAGCTTGATATTTTTCTACCTTAATATATCTATATTTGAGGCTGCTGAGTTGGATTAGGATTTTAGTGGGTCTGTAAAGGTTGAACCTCTCAGGCTTCATACAAACATCTTAGAAGCTGTCGACACTTGCTAAGTTACCATATCCAGCATTGACATGGACAGAGCGGTGCTCACCAAATCAGTGTTTACGAAAATAATCAGCATGTGACTCACAGCTTTTCTGTGACAGCGCTTCTGTAATCATCCGACCTCACATTGGAATCACAGGATGGGCTGGATTCACAGTCACACATGATCTTATCTAAGACAGAAGGCTTCACGTGTCCCTCACACAGAGTTCCCGATCCTTGCATTCCAGCTGCACATTCCCCCAGTCACAGGCTCGCGGTCCCTGATTTGAGTCATTCTGGCACACAGGCCCCCTGTACTGAGAGGTCTAATGTTGGGTCTGGTGTAAGGCCCTGTTCACTTTGGCCATATAAGGACCCTTTCAGTTCCCTTGTTAGCTGTGTTATTCTTAGTCTGTTTTCAAAGTGAAATAATGACATCGTCTGGAAGACTTGCCATGAATGGAATTGGAAGGGATGTGGAGAACACTTTCTTAGTTTACACTTTGATATCGAGGAACTAAGCAGCTGCGGTGCTGCTAGTGGTGTTATTGGAAATCCATTATGTTAGTCAAATTTGCATGTTTTTCAGTCATGAGTGTTAATGCATCAAATCAGCATTTAAAGTGAGTCATGTCTTGAGGAATTACATTTATCTTTTGAGTTCATTGCACTATGAAAACATTGAGTAAGATTTAGAGGTTAAAGTCAACATGAATTTCTTTTGTAACCCATTTTATGTCTGTAATTTGATGCAGTTCCAATTGAAACAGTATATTCAACAAGAAAAAATGTTGGGCCAGACTTTATGCAATGTTGCTAAAACAATATGCAAGATATTATACAATAGTCTGTGCAGCCAAAGTGATGTCAGTGAAAAAAATTTTTCTTTAATGTCCTAATAAACCTAAGGCTTAATCCTGGCTTAATCTAAGCCCTGTCTGTGAAACCAGGCCGTAGAGTATTATATTTTGGTTAAAGATTACAAAGACAAACATTTTTTGTTTTGTTTTTGTAATTACATCCTGCAATGAATTCTTTACAATAAACCAGGAACATGTATTAAGAAAGTTAATAGTGAGAATTAGAATTTTAGTTTTGTACTTGACAGAAGTGCTGAAACCTGGCCTGTCCTGTTGAGGCTAGGTTTTATGGAGAAATACAAAGTTCTTTCATGAGACTCTAGGTGGCGCAGACTGAAAGGTCACGTCGTTATCTATAGCAGTGGTTTTCAAACCTGTTCTGGAGGCACCCCAGCCCTGCACATTTTGTATCTGTATTCTGTATCTTTTGTATTTTGTATTCTGGGGCGCCTCCAGGACAGGTTTGAAAACCACTGATCTATAGGGCACAGCTGATTGGTTCCTGCTATATCAGTAGCCAATGAGCTCGATGCTCAACCTTCAAATACTTGGTCAGCATTTGCTGTAGCAGTTGCAGCACGCTTTCAGAAACGCTCCTTCTTCCGCATTTCCACCTGTATAGATCTGCTTTGTGTAATTCATGCATGCTATATTGTGTCTTGCTTGCACACAGTGTGTCGTGTGTCTATTCTGCCAAGACCAAACATAACAACATTGTTATATCATGACAAACTCTTCAAGAGTTGTTATAACAGAACTGTTATTACTATTACATGTAGCATCAAAATTGTTAATGGGAAGAATAAAGTGTTCATCTGCGGGATCACAAAGTTAGAATTGAGCTAGAATTTAATTTTAGGTCCGTTGATCATTTCAGCATTTATCAGCACATTTCAGCATAGATTGTTTGGTGAATCTGTCTCAATATAATGTAGGTTCTGCAAAAAGGTTATCAGTGAAGAATGGAACGTTTGAAACTATAGTGGACCTGACAGAAAACCCGCTGACTGTGTCTTAGCAGACCAACCAAAGTGGGATAGTTGAAATCCCCAAAACTGAAAATTCTGTCTTTAATTACTCACCCTCATGTCGTTCCAAACCCGCAAGACTTAATTTTTGTGCGTTGGAGATTAATATTTCATAAATAAAGTGGTACAACACACACAACCTTGAGGTGGATGGGCTACAACAGCAGAAGACCCCACCGGGTACCACTCATCTCCACTACAAATAGGAAAAAGAGGCTACAATTTGTACAAGCTCACCAAAATTGGACAGTTGAAGACTGGAAAAATGTTGCCTGGTCTGATGAGTCTCGATTTCTGTTGAGACATTCAGATGGTAGAGTCAGAATTTGGCGTAAACAGAATAAGAACATGGATCCATCATGCCTTGTTACCACTGTGCAGGCTGGTGGTGGTGGTGTAATGGTGTGGGGGATGTTTTCTTGGCACACTTTAGTCCCCTTAGTGCCAATTGGGCATCGTTTAAATGCCACGGCCTACCTGGGCATTGTTTCTGACCATGTCCATCCCTTTATGACCACCATGTACCCATTCTCTGATGGCTACTTCCAGCAGGATAATGCACAAAGCTCGAATCATTTCAAATTGGTTTCTTGAACATGACAATGAGTTCACTGTACTAAAATGGCCCCCACAGTCTCCAGATCTCAACCCAATAGAGCATCTTTGGGATGTGGTGGAATGGGAGCTTCGTGCCCTGGATGTGCATCCCACAAATCTCCATCAAGTGCAAGATGCTATCCTATCAATATGGGTCAACATTTCTAAAGAATGCTTCCAGCACCTTGTTGAATCAATGCCACGAATTACTGCAGCAATGCGGCGTGGAATGGAGTCGATCAGTCTGTGGCACTGCTCAGGTGTTATGAGAGCCCAGGTCGCTCTGATAGTGGCCTTCAGCTCTTCTGCATTGTTGGGACTGGCATATCGCATTTTCTTCGTCACAATACCCCATAGATTTTCTATGTCAGGAGAGTTTGCTGGCCAATTAAGAACAGGGATACCATGGTCCTTAAACCAGGTACTCGTTGCTTTGGCACTGTGTGCAGGTGCCAAGTCCTGTTGGAAAATGAAATTTGCATCTCCATAAAGTTGGTCAGCAGCAGGAAGCATGAAGTGCTCTAAAACTTGTATATGGCTATACAGTATACTAGGGGTGTGCGATATATATATATCGTCTGCGATAATATCGTAATTGTTGTTTTAACGATGTGCGATCTGACATTATCGAGTATATCCCTCACACACACCCAGAGAGTGCACGCATACACTACGTGATGTAGTTTTGTTGATTAGACTAGTGCGGGTGCGCATTGGAGTACACGCTTTCCCTGCTCGATTAATGCTGCGTTCCAGGCAACCTGTGTTTTTCCAACCCTCTACCCGTGAAAGTGCACTGGAATGGCAGTCGAACCCGTGACTTCCCACCTGTGAACTCGTACTAGATTGATGTACTCCCAGTTACGCGCTCAGACATCACATAGACCGCGAAACAACAACGGCAGCCCCTACGGATATACAAATAACATATAATAAAAGCTATAACAGCTTCTCTTGCCTTATGCACCGTTTTTTTCTCCTCCGTTTCCCTCAAATAAGCAAGGAGTAAGCACCTTTGGCGATAGAAATTATTGTAAATGAGCATAGGCCCTGTATGGTCTGCTATGCTTTGTTTACATCTAGCTAACGTTACCACAATTCATTGCCCTCAGGCAGTTTGGTGTGACTTTGCCTGGAACGCTAAAAAGTCGTGAGTCGTGGTTTAAAGTCATAACTTACAGGCTTAAAAACCTGCCTGGAATGCAGCATTACTCTATATTTATATCATATAATATAGTTAATAAGATATCACACAAAGATTGCAGTTTTTCAAATGTGATATTGATTTTATGCAAGTTTACTAAACAAGAAGTTAATATTAAGTGACTTACAGTTTAGACTTCCATATTGCCTGTTTTTTGCCACCAAAAATAGTTCAAAACAAAAACACAGCACTGTATCTGCGTCTCTGAGAAAAACACACGTTTCCATACTGAATGAATCAGCTTTTTGAACGAATCAATTGATTCAATGATTCAGTGACTAAGATAGATTAAGATAGTCAAATGCTTCGTTCCTTGAATGAATCAGCTGTTTGAATGAATCAGTTGAATCTCAATGACTCACTCATTAAACGTGACTTGCTGCCACCTAACTTTCACAGTTAATGTATCTTTTCATATTTACACACTTACACATATTTGAAAATCAGAATATCAGATAGTTCATGACATAGTTAACAAGTTTGTGTATTTTGAATAAAATATAAAAAACGGAATAAAACCGATAGCCTACATCTGTGATACAGCGTTATTGTGGCTGCTGTGTGTCATGTGAGAAGCACGATGTGTCGCCATGGAAACAAGGCGATGCGTTATAAAATATTTAGCCAGAGATTATGGTCATATTTCTGTTAAATAATGCTGAACCTTGAAGATGGTTTGTAGCATACCAAGAATACTTTGCTGTTATTAGTACTGTTACTGTTATTTAGTGTTAAATTAGGCCTATTGTAGTTGGGTTAGGTTTTACTGTGAATTTAAGTGAATTTGTTGTTTTGTATTTATTTATATTTATATGTTTAAGTATACTTTAAAGTTAATACATTTAAATTAAATAAAAAGCTATTCTTTATTGTCATCCACCATCGTTTTGTCGCTCTTTATTTTATTAAAAATATCGGTTCAGGCACTGGTACCGTTTTAAAAGTACTGGTTTGGCACCGGTATCGTAAAAAACCCAAACGATACCCAACCCTAGGCACCAGGTGTCTTCAATATTGAACCTTTTCACAATATTCTGAATTTGGTACTGAATTTGGGATTTTCCTTAGTTGTCAGTTATAATCATCAAAATTAAAAGAAATAAACATTTGAAATATATCAGTCTGTGTGTAATGAATGAATATAATATACAAGTTTCACTTTTTGAATGGAATTAGTGAAATAAATCAACTTTTTGATGATATTCTAATTATATGACCAGCACCTGTACATATATTTAATGTTTGTGTGTTAACATTAGCAAAACAGTCTTCAAAAGAAACATTCATGTCATTGGAGCGAAAGGTTGTTGGCATTTGAAAAATGTTAAAAATAAGGTAAAAGCAGCTTTAGGGCCAGATTTACTCAACAGGGCATGATAAAAAAATTTACAAAAAAAATCAAAAAATTACAAAAAGCGCCACTGGCAGTGGAAAGTTATATGTGTGATGTACTGACGATGTGCAAATGAAAGAACACAGACGCAGCCGGATCATTTCCATAATGACCAATGCACTCTAGCAAGAGCAGAGGAAATTCGCATCTGGTTTAAGACAAATAAACAAATGATGGCGCAAATACCAGTAAATTGACTACTGCAAACTTTAGTAAACCATGATTCATTTAAATACTCTCCTATAAATTTTGTGCCTGAAAGGGAAACTCCTACAAAGGCATATGCAATAAGTTCAGCCGCAAAAATAACTGTCCACGCCTTTTCACTGCAGTTTTTTTTACTGTGTCTTTAGTAAATCCTGACAGTAATTTTTAATGTCAAAATAGGGTTTGAGCTGGCGCAAGCTGTTAGTAATGTTGTTTGAGCAATATTAAATGTTTGTGTAGCAGGGAAGATAGAGATATACATGCTCATTTCTTCACAGGTTTCCTCTACATTCGAGTGTGTAGGAGTATCAGATTAAGTGAACACTAGCTGTCTCAGCAGTATAAGCAATTCCAAACACTTGCCCACTTCATCTTAACTGCTATCCATTTGTGAGACAATTATCATGCCTTACTCTTACCTCTTTAACATGTTGACCATCAGTTACATTTGTTTGGAATAAAATCTATGATCCACTTTAGCATCATAGAGATAATGTTAGCTCTCTGTAATAGCGTAAAGCAAGACCTGCATGGATCATGTATAATTGAACAATCCTTTTACTCTACCTAATATTGCCCTCGTTCTATCATACCAGCATGCACATTTTCCTCGTCCCCTCCCCCACCAAATGTCATCGCCAATGTTACTGCTGATATCGCAGGACAGGACGGTGCGATTGACAGTCCCACATCAACCAGGCTTGCCATGGCAACACCTCCCGTCGCATTTGAATAATGAGGGTTCGATACATCGAGATTAACAGCCTTAAATGTCATTCAGCATTTAAGGCTGCAGGATTTCCTTGCGTTTGACAGCTGTCGCTGCTGGTGCTTTTCCACCGGGGCGGGTCTGCTTACGTACAACTAGCATGGTCAAGTGTGAAATAGATGTGCTCTTCGAACCCATCACCCCCACCAAATACACATCCACCGCTCCCCCGAGAGTGTTCCCTGGCAGCTGTCATTACACTCAGGTGTAAGGTCTCCCTCTAAATTGGACCACGCTGAGTAAGAGCGCAGTGGGCTGTAACACTAGCTAGCGCTTGCGGCTAACAGCTGTCCGTGCCCAGGTCACGTTACACGCACATAACTATACATAACTGGGTGAGGTCTACCGAATCACTTTGCTATTTTTAACACAGTGGGAACTTCATGCCACAAGGGAATTGAGCTAATTTGACAGAAAATGGCATTTTACTTGTCCCCTAGATCTATTATAGTACTCCTATTTTGTTTATTTATTTTATTTTATTAATATTTTTTTAATTATTTGATTTTGTCATATGCCTGAAAAACTCCCCATATATCTGGTACTTTTACTTTATTTATTTATTTTTTGTTATTATTTGATTTTGTGCCCTACATTATGTGATTTTGTGCCTGGGAAAAGAAACCTTGTTCCCAGTCCCTACATTTGGTACTCTTTTTATTTATTTATTTATTTATTTATTTATTTAATTTCCTTCCTTCCTTCCCACTCTCCCCTCCTCCCTCCCTCCCTCCTTCCTTCCTTCCTTCCTTCCTTCCTTCCTTCCTCCCTTCATCCCACAAGGAAATTGGGATAATTTGACAGAAAATGGCATTTTTTCAAATCACTCGATTTGTCATTAGTGTAGCTTGCAGCTTCTTGTCTAATATGTGATGTGAAGTGAGTGAAGCACTATGGGATGTTGCTTTTATGGCAGATGTGTCAGAATGAGGGCTGATTTTCATGGTTTCTGGTTGTGCATGGGAGGAGGGGAGACCCACCGCATGTCTCCTGCTCATATGGGGAAGCCC
Organism: Paracanthobrama guichenoti; assembly: GCA_018749465.1. Classification (NCBI taxonomy): domain Eukaryota; kingdom Metazoa; phylum Chordata; class Actinopteri; order Cypriniformes; family Gobionidae; genus Paracanthobrama; species Paracanthobrama guichenoti. Next base: position 1,992,535 of record CM031950.1, on the reverse strand, counting down.
AAACAACCAACCCCCCAACCCCCACAGCACTGCAGCAGGCCCCACCCACTCTGCGTCCAATAGCAGCCTGCTTTTGAGGTGTAGACCTTGGATGTCTGCAGTAAGTAGGTGTGTGTGTGTGTGTGTGTGTGTGTGTGTGTGTGATAGGGGTGTGGTGATGGGTATATCGGCGTGTAAAGAGAGAGAGATTGAAATACATACATTTATGTAAGCGATCATATACATTACAGACATATACAACCTCTCTGCACTGTGTCAGGATTTATTTTGATCAGCTGTCTGTACATTATCCCATGCATTAGGCTACATTCCCGTCTCAGGATACTAAGGCTATGTCCTCACTAGTGTGGTTTTGTTTTAACAAGGCTCTTTAAAATTAAAATGATCCTTGTCCATTCTGGCGTTTCCACCATGTTTCAGAAAATATTGACTGAAAACGCATACACAATGGGCATGCGTGTACAAGTATAAACATTTGCAGATTGTTGCAGATTGCTCTAATAATAGCTTGCCTCCCTGCACATGTAGGCAGAGTTTAACTTCACAATGGCTGCTAAAAAGGACAACAAAGTCAGCAAAGCTTGCAGTCTGCATGTTATTGTTTACACGGTCACAGAGGCTGGTCTGTTATTGACGTGTTCCAGTAGCATAATGGTCATATGATAGTGGTTTGATGAATCAGGGAAGGATATGCAGTGATCCAGAAAGCCCAATCAGGCAGTGAATGTGGGCAGCCACACCTTCATTTTCAAAAGTCTCTGTTTTGGTCCGTCTACACTGAAACGCAAGATAAAACAGGGTCTGCAGCATTTCCAAAAGTCATGTCTACGGCAAAAGGATGGCAGATGTAACCGTATATGTTATGCATTTTAAAATGAAATCTCACTAGTGTAAACAGGGCATAAGGGTAAATTTACATCAACAATGATGTACTAAAAACGGAAACGTTTTTCCTTTACATTTTTCACATACAGGCGAAAACATTGTCAAACCGATCCTCTTTCTCACAGATCCACGAAAACGACTAAAAATTTTGTATTATGCATGTCAAGCCAGTAGTTGACAATGTTAACTTGTAAAGAAACACTGCTTGCCTATACCCTGAACATGTAATACGCATCGCCGTTTTCACAAATTTACAATAACGGTATCATTTTGAAAAACTTGCACTTTGAATCCCATTTTCAAAAGTTGTCAGGCCCCCAAAACTCTGTTATTGTGTAAATGAAAGGCCAAAACGCATAAAAAGATATTGCAGAAAACATTTACATGTATTTATTTGGTAGACTCTTTTATCCAAACAATGATATCAGTCTGGGATATTGGGATAATCAGCTAAGGAAGTCCCTAATATTCCAAGCAGCCAATGTCTGAAAAACTAGTTAGTCCCATAGAAAACAAAATATAGACGTAGTGTCTGTGACATCACCCGCAGGTTTCTGAAGAGCATTTTTGAAGCCTAAAGTCGGCCGTTGCCATCTTGGGAGCACGTAAGTCCCGGATAACTGAAAATGGGCAAAGAGGCGGGACGTGGGTTGAGCTGAGGTGACTGGTTCCTGAAACTACACCCGCCTAGCTCAACCATAGTGGCAATCCACCTGTCACTCAAGTGGCCACGCCCTTAATCATTTTAAGGCTTTATATAATATAAACGGATAAGTTATAAAAAAAATTCACCCCCCCACAGTTGTCATTAAGGGCAAAATTAGCTATATAAACCAAAACCACTTTTTGTACCAGGCTGTAAACATGTTTTTTCTGCTGTAAAGTTGGGCATTTTAACATGGGGGAGATAACAGATTTGACTTCCTTTTGGAGCCTGTCCCTAGCGGCCAGTCGATGAATTCCAGTTTAAGTCACTTCCTTGTTGGCTTCAAGAGAGATCGCGGGAGGTTGCCGCTTGGTTAGTCCCTAAATGCTTCTAGTGACACAGCATGTTCTCTGCTACAGAAAGAAAACTCCCTTTAGGCATTGAAAACTTATCATAAATTATTTTAAACTATATAGCAGAGGTCTTCAACCCTGCTCCTGGGGACCCACTGTCCTGCAAAGTTTATTTCCAACCTGCTTCAGCACACCTGCCTGTGTATTTTCAACAAGTGATCCTGAAGATTCAAGATTCAAGATTCAAGAGTTTTATTTGTCACATACACAGTTATATACAGAATATACAACCGGCAGTGAAATGTAAACAGGTCCGCTCCATGGACAGTGCAAATTCACAGTTAAAAACACAAGGAAGAAATTATAATAGAAATAGGATATAAAAAAAGTACTATATATATATATATATATATATATATATATATGTCTATATCTGTAGAATTATAAATAATCAAGTCAAGAGAAAAAAAAGGTAACAAATAAGGATAAAGTGGAATAAAATAATTGAAGTAGACTTTGCAGTGAGTAAACTGTAGACTTATAAATATGTGGTTAACAAATGTATAAAGAGTATAATGTGCAAACAGGTTTATGACAGGTTGTTACACAGTAACAACGAGAACAGAAAGTGCAGTGCAATGTCAGTGTATCGATGTTTATCCTGGACGTGAAGTCACGTGATGTTAAGTTCAGGAGTCTGATGGCCTGGGGAAGAAGCTCCTCCTGAGTCTCTCAGTTTTGGCCATCAGGCTTCGGGAAGCGCTTTACCAGATGGTAGCAGCGTGAAATGAGGGTTTGCAGGGTGATTAGAGTCCTTGATGATCTTGGTAGCTCTACCTTTGCAGCGTTTGGTGTAGACGCCCTGCAGAGACGGAGAGCTGACCCTGAGATACGCTCGGATAAGCGCACTACTCTTTGCAGGGCTTTGCGGTCATGACTGGTGCTGTTCCCATACCACGCTGTGATGCACTGAGTTAAAACACTTTCTATCGCCCTAAATAGAAAGTTTTCAGGATAGCTGGTGAAACCCTGAATTTCCTCAGCTGGCGCAGGTGGTACAGTCTTTGCCTGGCTTTTTTCACCTGTGTCTGAATGTGAGCAGTCCAGGTCAGGTCCTCGGAGATGTTTACTCCCAGGTACTTGAAGCTGCTCACTCTCTCTACTGGTGACCCGCTGATCATGAGGGGGAGTATGTCCGTTGCTGTCTCTTCCTGAAGTCCACAATCATTTCTTTGGTCTTGCCAACATTCAGAGAGAGACAGTTGTCCTGGCACCATGATGTTAGATGCTCCACCTCGTCCAAGTATGCCGTCTCATTGTTGTTGGAAATGAGGCCCAGGACAACAGTATCATCAGCAAATTTGATGATAGAGGTGGAGCTGTGTGTGGACAAACAGTCATGCGTGTAGAGAGAGTAGAGCAGGGGGCTCAGGACACAGCCCTGTGGAGCTCCCACACTCAGGGTGATGGAGGTGGAGGTGGACTGGCCTATTCTCACCACCTGAGGCCTGCCAGTGAGGAAGTCCTCAATCCAGTGGCAGAGAGAAGGATTCAGGCCGAGATCCAGGAGTTTGGAGGTTAGCTTGGTGGGAACTATGGTGTTAAAGGCTGAGCTATAGTCAATAAATAGCAGTCTTACGTAGTTCCCACTTTTGCTGTCGATGTGAGTGAGGGAGGAGTGGAGGACATGAGAGATGGCATCTTCAGTCGATCTATTGGGACGATAGGCAAACTGAAGAGGGTCCAAAGTGTCAGGAATGAAGGCGCAAATGGTGTTTTTAATGAGTCTCTCAAAGACCTTCATGACTATAGACGTGAGAGCCACTGGACGATAGTCATTTAGGCAAGAGAGTTTACTGTTCTTAGGGACAGGGATGATGGTGGATTTTTTGAAGGAGGTGGGGACCACAGATGTAGCGAGGACTCATTAAAGATAGATGTAAACAACCGGTGAGATGATTAGCACAGGACCGCAGAACACGACCTGAAATACCATCCGCCCGGCAGCTTTCCTGACGCCCACACGCTTGAGTGCTCTCCGAACTTCATCCTCCGAGACAGAGATCACGTGATTGTTGCTGCTCTGAGTAATTTCTCTAACGCGCCACTTGGCGGAGTCGCGTTGCCGCGGTTACAGTCAAAGCGAGCATAGAAAGAGTTTAACTCGTTCACGAGCAACGGATCAACGCTTGCCTCTGCAGAGGATTTAGATCCAAAGGAGCAGATGGACCTCAGACCTTGCCACATGCGCCGCGAGTCGTTGAGTTGGAAATGAGACTCCACTCGGTCTTTATAACGGAGTTTTGCGGCTTTAACTGCTCGTCTGAGAGCATAGCAGGACGATCTGTATTCATTCATATTCCCCGATAGGAGACCGGCGTTGTAAGCAGCAGTGCGTATGCGTTCACTGCCGCATGGATTGAATTGTCCACCCACGGTTTCTGATTTGAGAAGGACGTTATTGTTATTGTTTGCGTGGCTTGCTCTGTAAGCGTGTTGATGAAGCAAAGCGCCACGCCTGTGAACTCGCTTACGCCAGCTGAACTCGCTCGGAACATGTCCCAATCCACATCGCCCAGAGCTGCCTGTAGCGCGGTCTCTGAGTGGGGTGACCAACGCTTAACTTCCGCCTCACCGGGGTTCCTGGAGGAGCTTTTGTTTGTATTCGGGAGTGAGGAAAATGGCGGCATGATCCGATTTGCCAACGCTGGAAGTGACCGCGCTTTATAGGCGTTCTTAAACGGAGAGTAGCAGTGATCCAGTGTGTTTGCTCCTCGTGTGGGGCAGGAGACGTGCTGATGAAAGTTTGGCAGGACTTTCTTTAGGTTTGCTTTGTTAAAATCGCCTCGCGACAATGAATGCCGCGGCGGGATGTTGGTTTATGACGCCGCTGGCAACATCATGAAGGCCAGATAAAGCCAGCGCTGTGTCTGCCTGCGGTGGAATGTAAACGGCGGTCGCGACAACCGCAGAAAACTCCCTAGGCAGATAGAATGGGCGGCAGATGATTGTTAAATGTTCCAGATGAGGTGAGCAGGACCGCGAGAGAATGGTGATGTTCCTGGGATCGCACCATTTCTTGTTGATCATGAAACACACTCCACCGCCTTTGGATTTACCGGCCTCGGCTGTTCTGTCCATCCGAAAAACAGAGAAGTTCTCCGACGGCGTCACAGCTGTGTCCGGGACCGCGGGCGTGAGCCATGTTTCAGACAAACAATAGATATTACAGTCTCTCATGTCCCGTTGAAAACTTATCCTGGCTCTAAGATCGTCCATCTTATTATCCAAGGATTGAACATTTGCTAGAAGAATGCTCGGGAGAGGAGGTCTGAATGCCCTTTTCCTCAGTCTGTTACGGATACCAGCACGTTTCCCACGGTGTTTCTTTGTTCTCACGCCACTGGCTCTGGCCATTGTTCAACTCGGCGTTATAAGAATCTCAGATGGCCACAGAGGATCGGCGAAAGTGTCCTGAAACAGTCCAGTGTAGAGGTAACCAATGTCCAAAAGAGTTTTGCTGTCGTAGTAGATCAATGCAGATGATAAGTTTGTAAAAACTGAGAGTAAAAGAAAGTAAAATAGTAAATAAAAGCACAGTCTTCGCGGAGCGACCTGAACGGCGACCAAACACAGCGGCGCCATTTGAGGTGTATGAAGATCTTGATTAGCACCTGTCTTTAATTAGGGTTGGAGCTAAACTCTGCAGAACAGTGGGTCCCCAGGAGAAGGGTTGAAAACCTCTGCTATATAGGGTTTTTTGCTCATTTTGTTTTCCAGGAATACGCATTATACAATGTTGATTGAAAGCTGTTGATTCATCTGTCAGATGCAGTTTTGTAACAATAAGGTCCACTGGAGGCAAGTTGTAGTGATGAACCCAAGTGCAGTTTTATTACAGCGTGAACAAATACAAAATGAAACTAGACCTGACTTGACTCATGAACAGACTTGAAGACAGACTTGAAACTAGACTAAACTACACTCACCAACAGCAGGTTACACCAAACAATACTCAACAAGGCCAACTTGCCAACATGCCAACTTGCTAACTAAACAACTAGTTTGGGACTGCTATTTAATAGCATTAACTTATAGACTGTTTATTCATCAGTATTTGTCACATTCTTACAATTTATGTGTATGTTAAGTAAACTGGGACGGTACTTTAGGTAATTCCTAAAAAGGTGGGTCGTGGCTTAAAGGGATACTTAAGCGATTAGCCTTAAGCTTTGTATCAGTAGAAATCCGGTAGTATATTCAAATGATCATGCTTCCCCCCTCATATTCCTCTGAGACGAGAGATTTATGTATTTTATTTCTAGAAAAAAATCCTCTGATGACGCAAATATCGTCATTTTGCGATGTGAATTACTGCCGCGCCCGCGCTTACCTCAGCTCTTCGCTCTCGTGATGAATGTAATCTGACTCCTGCTGCGTTTGTGCTGTGACACTCGCTCGGCTCACTCACATTATATTGAACAGACACGTTCAGTTTTTAATTGTAGTGTCTGTTCTCTAAATGAACTAAATTATTTTATTATGAAAATGAAAACAACGATAGGGGCGTTGCCGCGGTGGGCAAGTGATCCAGTGAACCAGTAGCAGTGGCTTTGGGAGTGGCCTCGTAGGGCAGTGAAACAAGTGCATTCTGGGAGTTGTTGTCTTTCATCCACATGAGCCAAAAATAAATTTTTTGTCTTTTCTCAGTCTAGAAGCCACCAAATTCAAAAATAATTTCACATTTCTACTACATAAATGACCCAGTTTAAATACACATTCATCTTCCCAGCACTGAAGTACCCCTTTAATGACAATGGGAAAATGTGGGTCCCATGGCCAAACCACTGCCCTGTAGGGCAAACCACTGCCCTACATTCATTCATTCATTCATTCATTCAGGCACAATATCAGCATGTTCTCTGTTACATTATTACAGTAAAAACACCCCATAACCTTGTTACTATATGTACTTTAAGACATGTATATGAAAACAACACATAATTCCCTGTAGCCTAATTATGGCTCCATAATGTAAACTCTTGCCAAGATTTGCATCACCTAATTTGTAGAGTTTGATTTCCAGGAAATGTGTGAAATGATAAATTGTTTACCTTAAAATGCCATGTAAGTCTTTTTGGATAACAGTGTCTGGTAAATGCATACAAATCAAAATGTAAACATTTCAGTGCTGTTTAGTTTAGTAGTTCAGTGTGTATGTGTGTGCATTGAAAGTTCATGGTGGTGAAAATATACTTAAAGTTAACATAAAAACAGCTTTCGCTATGCATTGAAACTTCTATAATGTAAAAACTGAATATTTAGCTGGAAAGTTATTACATTAAGATTATGTAAACAAAATTGCATGCAAACATGCATAAGACCAACGGTATTTATTAGAAAGTAAATAGTCATGTTGATTTTCTGTCTTACAGAATCAAATTAAGAAAATTATTCACTGCAGTGTGAAAGTGGGATGGATCCAGCTTCAGGTCAAAGGTCAGAGGGATAATTAGAGACCCAGAGGGGTTAAGTGTCAGGATGTGCCATAGCGTGTGAGCATGTGGCTGGTGATTTGGGTTTCTCTGACAGAAAGATGGGGTCATGGGGTTTGGCATCTATCACATGTGATCGCATCAGTGACGACAGCTAGGCCAGCAGTTCGCCAAATACGCATAATTGTCGTTGACCAGCGGTGATTCTTTAAGCTCTGATAGCTGCACACACACAACTGACCCTGTGTTGGATTGGTTTACTCAGGTAAATATTAAAGCAATAAGTCACAAGGGGCCATGCAGTGATGTGATTATACTAGTTCAGATGCAATGCGGTCACAGATGTGTATTTGTTTGTTATAGCAACTTCAAACGTGCTCAGATTTATGCATAGAAGTATAGCTGTATAACTTGCATTATATAATGTGCCATTGTCATAACTAATTAATAATATAAATAAATAAAAGGCATGCTTGTTTCTTTTGGTTGGTTGATTGATTTGATTGATTTTGAAGTGCTTAAACTGGTACTTTGTTTGTTTGTATGTTTTACCTTAACTATTATATTTTTATATAATAATATATAATTGTTATCATTATTGCAAGTTCTAACAAATATTTTGAAAACATAAAGAAAAGTATTTTTAATATCCATGTTCAGAGTAAGAGATCCAATTTCCCTCCATGTTGAAGTTACTTTTCATTTAATTTAATTATATTAATATTAATTATATTAATTTAAAAATATTTACTATACAGTTTTAATACATCTGACTCATTACTCAATAATGTTGCTCATAACTGCTTGGGGACTCGTAACTGTATACATGACTAGTATACATTGCATTTTTGTATTGCCATACACTCAGAATCAGAACATGTCCAAATATGGCCAAACGGCTATGTTGTTGTTTTGAGACGTGGTGATGATAGTAGACTCTTCCTCTCTGATTGGCTGTGTGGATGTACTCTCACTCTCCTCCACTCACATACACACACTCACGCGGTCATGAATCAGACTGCAGCGCATTAACCTGTATTTAGGCTGGAGTATGCGTCACACAGGAGTCTAGAACTCTCCGTATCTGCGTCACAGACTCAGCGCTGTTCGAGAAGAACTGTTTTTTTTCTTCTGTGACATAGACAGGTTTTATAATCGGTCCTTTTGCTCCTCTGCAGTGCACCCACCCCCTCTGCACTGGCACAGAAATGACCAGAAGGCTGTTCTGTGCCGCTTCTGTCCTCCCGCCGCTCTAGAGCAGCATCACGCGCCCGTGACGGCAGTATCTTTTACGTCGTGTTCCTCTCCACGTTCACAGCATCACCCTTACAAAAGACCCAAGGCTACGTGATTGTGGTTTCTCGTACACGCAGTCTTTCTCTGTGTTAATTCATGCTGGGCAGAGATTTTGATGTGGAGCGCGTAGACAAGCTTTTTCACACACGCACATTCGTAATGTGGACAGCAGCAGGGAGCGGTTCTTCACGTCACATTCTTACGCATACATTCACATACTGTGTCAGAGTTGAGTTTACACACGCAAAGCTTAAGCACGACTTTCATTCATTAATGATCGTCCATGCAAGGGTTTTGTCTTCTTCTGTCTCCTCTCCAAAAGCAAATAATCTTCAGGGTTCACTGCCAGGAGCTCTTCATTAGTTCTAATAGAGTTGCACTTGCAATAGTCTCAGAGGTTTTTGTTATTTCTTATTGTGTTAAAGCAGTGTTTCCCAACCCTGCTCCTTGAGGCATCTGCCCCTTATATTTCCTGTCTGATGAGTTAAATCAAGTGTGTTTGATTAGTCAGAGTTCGAAAATGTGCAGTGTCTGTGTATGTCTGGAAACAGGTTTGGGAAACATTGTGTTAAAGGTATAGTTCCACCAAAAAAGATAATTCTGTCGTCATTTACTCACCCTCAAGTTGTTCCACACCTGCATGAATTTCTTTCTTCTGTTGAACACAAAATATATTTTGAAGCATATCAGTAACCAAACAATTTATGGGAACCATTGACTTCCATAGTATTCCCCACCCCCATACGGCCCTCTATACTAAACTAACCGATGTAATGTCATTTAGAAAAAAATCAGGCCAAAATGAACTTCGTTTTGAGTTTGTTTTGGGAGTTCGAAACAGCTCGCCAAAGCAAACTTTCCAGTAAAGTTCGCTACGGCTGGTAAATACCTTTGTAATACTTTTGGTCTGTGGTGATTACATGATAGGCCGGTGTATTCAGAGGCTCCGCCTTCTTTCACGTCGAAATCTTTTCCAGTTCATTTCTCCTGTTCAGTCGGTTGAGTCCATGAGTAAAAACATGAACACTGGAGAGCTACTTTATAGTAGAAAATTAAGTGGTACTTCTGATGAAACATTACTTTAATACAAACCCGATTCCAAAAAAGTTGGGACACTGTACAAATTGTGAATAAAAACAGAATGCAATGATGTGGAAGTTTCAGATTTCAATATTTTATTCAGAATACAACATAGATGACATATAAAATGTTTAAACTGAGAAAATGTATCATTTTAAGGGAAAAATAAGTTGATTTTAAATTTCATGGCATCAACACATCTCAAAAAAGTTGGGACATGGCCATGTTTCCCACTGTGTGGCATCCCCTCTTCTTTTTATAACAGTCTGCAAACGTCTGGGGACTGAGGAGACAAGTTGCTCAAGTTTAGGAATAGGAATGTTGTCCCATTCTTGTCTAATACAGGCTTCTAGTTGCTCAACTGTCTTAGGTCTTCTTTGTGGCATCTTCCTCTTTATGATGCGCCAAATGTTTTCTATGGGTGAAAGATCTGGACTGCAGGCTGGCAGTACCCGGATCCTTCTTCTACGCAGCCATGATGTTGTAATTGATGCAGTATGTGGTCTGGCATTGTCATGTTGGAAAATGCAAGGTCTTCCCTGAAAGAGACGACGTCTGGATGAGCATATGTGATCATGGAAAGTAGGGACACAAGTTGGTTCTGGGGCATTTTGGGTTATTCACATATTCTGAAAGTGTAGTCTCCAAGCTTTCCAACGATGTGTGACACATGGATATCTGATAATATTTGGAGAAGTTGTGGCCATTTGAAGGTAGGCACTCAAAAAAGCTCAAAAGGGAGAAAACGGCCTCTAAAGATTGTGTAGTTCTCACCTGCTGGGAGTGACAACAGGGTTCATTTACATTTCATTTAGATAAGACATACCCCCTGTAAAGCTCCCCCCTGTAAAGCTGCATGGTTGCATAGCAATGTCAAACGCAACGGGAAAAATCGGACCACATACTATTAATAATAAAGGATAATGTGCATTGTAAATGTCAGTATTTATCTTTTTGACTTTTATAAAAATGATTTAGAGACTGAAATATGTGAGTTTTTCTTTTTATAAAACCTTTTTTGTCAAAACTCTATTTGAACTTGTGCATTGTAGATAACGTTGCAAGACACTCCTTTAAAATCTGGCCATCATTTTTAATGTTATTTTAATGTTTATGTAAACAAAAGTACATATTGATGCTAATTGTATTTGTTATTTGCTGGTTTTCTACATAAAACTTGGTGAATTGATTTCATTGTGTAGCATTAGGACTTTTTGAACAGGATTCTGTGATAACCGTGATCATTTTGGTAACTATAATCATGAAATTAAATTTTCATGCCATTTCCTCTCTAGTTATGATCAACTATGATAAACTCAAATCAACTATAATTATGTGTTTTTATAGTTTAATATGCAAAGTACAATTATCTATAAGAAAAAAAAATCTCTGATTCTGTTCTTTTCTCTGACATTTAAGGGCTACAAAGACTCTTTTAGGTCTAAAACAGTTTGGATAGTTGTTTGATAGTTGTACCACTGGCTAAAATTATTAGCATCACATTCAATTCAAGAATGCTAACAGGCAGGTTTATGTGGGCTAAGTCATTCACACCAGTCAATTCAAGCAATTGAAGCATTATTCAAATTAATAGCAGATGCTAACATTACCATCTAAAAGCCCATTATAGTAATGGGGGTTTTTGGAAAGTGATACGATGCTAACAATTACAATTAAAACGACAGTCCGGAGCTAGCTAATAACAATAGGTAACGTTAGGTATGGGAAGGTCTAATCATGGACTAAACATGAGATAATGTGTAACGTTACGTGTTCTTAGAATGAACACAAAACGACAAACTTTGTTTATGGAAACTCACCCCATAAGAAACAATTATTCTTATTCTTCCCATAAGAAAAGTATTCTTGCAGATCTCGTTGCCTCCAATGAAATAAGTCGTTCGGGCACACTTTCTCTTTGTCTGGGTCTTCGGGCAGAGAGTTCTCTTTTCTCCTCGTGTAGCATTTACGATTTTCCCCATTTCTCTGTCTTTATCTCCATCAAATGTTACTATCGATATAGCCATGCGATACTCTTTGCGGCGTCAATCTTCATTGAATTTTGATATCAGCTAGAGCCGGCCAGAGCGCTGCATATTAAGTAGCCACGCTTCCCTTGGAGGGCGGGGGCAATGGAAATACACACAGACAATGACACGCCCCTACTGTGTGCTAGAATCTCCAAAAAACAAGCTGATTTCAACCTCAAAATGTACGCTTTTAAATATACCATATACTGCTATCTCAAACACGGAGAGGCTTCTTCGTGATCTCAACTAACAGATTCTGCAAAAAAGTGAACATCACCAATTTTGAAAAAAAAAAAATGCTGCTTTCTCATTTTGCTCGAAAGTTGTGCTGCCGACTTGTGTCACTGGTTTCCGTGACGGATCACACATGTTGTTCTAGAACTTGGATATACCTTTCAGCATTGATGGTGCCTTTCCAGATGTGTAAGCTGCCCATGCCACACACACTCATGCAACCCCATCCCATCAGAGATGCAGGCTTCTGAACTGAGTGCTGAGAACAACTTGGGTTGTCCTTGTCCTCTTTAGTCCGGATGACATGGCGTCCCAGTTTTCCAAAAAGAACTTCAAATTTTGATTCGTCTGACCACAGAACAGTTTTCCACTTTGCCACAGTCCATTTTAAATGAGCCTTGGCCCAGAGAAAACGCCTGCGCTTCTGGATCATGTTTAGATATGGCTTCTTTTTTGACCTATAGAGTTTTAGCCGGCAACGGCGAATGGCACGGTGGATTGTGTTCACCGACAATGTTTTCTGAAGTATTCCTGAGCCCATGTTGTGATTTCCATTACAGTAGCATTCCTGTATGTGATGCGGTGCCGTCTAAGGGCCCGAAGATCACGGGCATCCAGTATGGTTTTCCGGCCCTGACCCTTACGCACAGAGATTGTTCCAGATTCTCTGAATCTTTGGATGACATTATGCACTGTAGATGATGATAACTTCAAACTCTTTGCAATTTTTCTGATATTGCTCCAGTATTTTTGGCCGCAGCATTGGGGGAATTGGTGATCCTCTGCCCATCTTGACTTCTGAGAGACACTGCCACTCTGAGAGGCTCTTTTTATACCCAATCATGTTGCCAATTGACCTAATAAGTTGCAAATTGGTCCTCCAGCTGTTCCTTATATGCACATTTAACTTTTCCGGCCTCTTATTGCTACCTGTCCCAACTTTTTTGGAATGTGTAGCTCTCATGAAATCCAAAATGAGCCAATATTTGCAGCACATATTTACATATTCATCTAACCGTCGCTCTCAGCTGTGTGGGTGGCGTTAGACGTTCTCTAACAGTATTTCGCTGCTCACGTATTTCAAACATTGTTTTACTCCTAAACGAAAAAGAAAGTATATCAGGGCTTAATGTGTTTTTGGATTGTTCTGCTGACATTATTATAAGTGATCTATGAGCTTCATACAGCTTTTTACAGCAGATGTCATTGAAATACGACAAGTATATCCCTCACAGCCTCGCTTCCATGCCTGTCATGGCTCTGCTCTTAATAAGGTCTATTGAATGAACTGAGCTGGATGATGTTTCCTGCTGATTTGAACTCATTCATAATTGATGAACTTTACACAGTTATTGAACTGATCTGAATCAATTCTGAACGGACTTCAGCTGAACATCACTGCATCATTTGCACCACTGATCATTATTTTCCTGTTTATCACTGTAAAGCTGATTTGAAACAATCTGTATTGTATAAAGCGCTATATAAATAAAGGTGACTTGACAATGGACTAACAGTAAACTACACTGTTAAAATGATTTTTCGATATTTCATTTTAGAAGAAAATACTATTTCAGTCTTTTACTTCAAAATTTCACATTCAATTCCATGTTACTTGCCATTTCTTTGTAATTGTTTGTGATATTTACTAGCAATTTCTGAGTGATTTTTTTTTTTTTTACACCCATTTTCTTTTTCAGTGTATGGTTACCTTGGTAAAATAAGAAAGCAGCATGATAAAAAGCCTCATCAGTGGGTTACATCACCTCAATTCCCAATCTGGGTCATGACTCGCACGATAAGAAACACTGACCTACTTGACTATATGTAAAATCTCAGTGCGTTTATTCCTGATTGTGACTTTGTGGCACTGAACAGGATGTTTGGATCAGACCTTGTGCCCTGACCCGTGGCCTCTGCGCTCTTGCATGGCAGGTACTGTGTTCAGCATGTTCTGGAGAGATATCGATTGGCTTTAGCGATTCTCGGAGGACATGTGTGTGTGCATATGTGTGTGAATGAGCAGAGAGGTCGCTTAGTATTAATAGCACACAGGAAGCTGAGTGGCCACTTGCTCAGCTCCCTCGTGACTGCGGTTGTAGCGGATGGATGCTGTGGAGGCCTGTTCTGTGAGGATGAGGGATACGCAAAGCCTGCTGGAGGCTGTGGGGGAGGACAGGAAGTGTGGTTGTGTTCAGAGATGACCTTAAAATATAGGCGATACTCATGTCCTGGTCCATTACATTGAACACAGGCCTAGCACTGAGGTGATGTATGGTGATGGTAGAAATGTGACAATTTTGGTTATTTGACCACCAGCTAATGTTATGACAATATAAATACTTCCATAGTATAGGGTTTTGCTGTCCTGCACATAAAAGCAAGAGATAATCGATGACAGTGTATTTTTTTACTGTATGGCATGCAATCATCTCTTCAGTGGTAAATCAGTATTCATATCTATATATATCTATATATATATATATATATATATATATATATATATATATATATATATATATATATATATATATATACATATACACATATATGTATATGTATATATGTATATGTATGTATGTGTGTGTGTGTGTGTGTGTGTATTATTTAGCAACATTGGTAGCACTTAATTTTCCAGTCCTGTTTTACATGTACTATGACACTAACTGGGTAATAACTAGGTACTAACCCCGAACCTACCTCTAAATCTAACCTTAACCCATGTTGTTACCTTATGTTACTTAGTACTTGTATTAGTAAGTACATTGAAAGTGCACATACTGTAAGAAAAAGTGTAACCGCAACATTTATTGCCTGTGATGTCAGATATAGTCCCGTGTAGCTAGAATTTAGTGTATTGACATGTAGTCTGGTATCTTATATGTGTAGTTCATAGTATTATAGTTCTTTCATGTGATGGCCAGTCCTCCACACCAAACTCGATTATCCATGTCTTTATGGACCTTGCTTTGTGCACTGGTGTGCAGTCATGTTGGAACAGGAAGGGGCCATCCCCGACCTGTTCCCACAAAGTTGGGAGCATGAAATTGTCCACAATGTCTTGGTATGCTGAAGCATTAAGAGTTATTTTCACCGGAACTAAGGGGCCAAGCTCAACCCCTCAAAAACAACCCCACACCATAATCCTCCCTCCACCAAACTTTACACTTGGCACAATGCAGACAAGTACCGTTCTCCTGACAACCGCCAAACCCAGACTCGTCCATTGGATTGCCAGACAGAGAAGCGTGATTCGTCACTCCAGAGAACACGTCTCCACTGCTCTAGAGTCCAGTGACGGCGTGCTTTACACCACTGCATCTGACGCTTTGCATTGCACTTGGTGATGTAAGGCTTGGATGCTGACCCTGCTCTGGGATTTTACGTGGCCTTCCACTTCGTGGCTGAGTTGCTGTTGTTCCCAATTGCTTCCACTTTGTTATAATACCACTAACAGTTGACCATGGAATATTTAGTAGTGAGGAAATTTCACGAATGGACTTATTGCACAGGTGGCAGCCTATCACAGTACCACACTTGATTTCACTAAGCTCCTGAAAGCGACCCATTCTTTCACAAATGTTTGTAGAAGCATCTGCATGCCTAGGTGCTTGATTTTATACGCCTGCGGTGATTGGAACACCTGAATTCAATGATTTGGAGGGGTGTCCCAATACTTTTGGCAATTAGTGTATATTTGCTCAACATTGGTAGTTGACTTTGTACCCTGTACTCATATAAAAATGACACATTTGAAATTTGCCCTTATAGCATCTGAGGCCTGAAATTGTTACTGTGTCTGATGTGGCATTTTTATGATTCTGGTTGTTTTTACTGGGTGTTCAGAATAGAAATTGTCAGTTCATTTCCATTTCCTCTGTGCTTTATCAGCCTCTTAAACACTAGCAAATGGAAAGCAGTCATCAGTGGCAATAGTGTTAATGAAAACGAAAAAATCAAATATTCATTAATTGACGTTATCCAATCATAATGCTCAGTCGCTCCTCTCTTCCCTGTGGCCCTGTTCAATTCCTCTTTCCTCTTCAGAGGGTTTCAGATCAGGTGTGACGTGAAATTTATTGAAATAGTGTCACTCAAAGGCACCGACGTTCATGAGAACGTCATAAAACCCTATTAAAAATCAATTTTTATGGCCCCATTTTAAGAGTCTTTGCGTTCCAGTCCATTAACAATATTCTATCAACCTAGAATAGCACAGAGAATCCATATTTTCAGGTCATGTTCTGAGTATTTATGTTTTCCAACCATTAGTAATAGCACAATAGAGATCTAACAAACCTCTGACATCAGTGCAACTGGCTAGACTGCAAATAAATATATCAATTAAAATTATATTTAATAATAACCTTTAAAGGAATGTTTTGAGGTCAGGTTACGTGCACAGGTACCTAAAACTGTGTCTAATAATGTGGATTGTCTGTTGTTCTTACTACTATGAGTAAAGATAATGGATGGAGCAAGATTTATTTTGCAAACTTTTGTTACATCAGTCATTCATGTTAGTGCTCGGCATGCACTATGGCTTGTGCACCGCAATAAATTAGAAATATACACGCGTTGGTTTGTTGATGTTCATACTCTTGCTAATGCTGATGTGAGGGATTGCAGTTGCAACAGCTCATAATGTACCCCAAAATGAGTTGTGTATTACTGAGAAACATCCTGCTCAAGTCGTCCTTGCGACGGAGGTTCGGGTTGAATAACTAGTTCTTCCAATGTTTCATCATCGGACTCGCGCTCTGATTGATATAGTAAAACTGATGCAATCGTCTTTACTGTGTGTACAATTGCTGAGGACTGAGGAAGTCTCCGAAGCTGAAGTTCAGTTATGGTAATGGGCGTTCATTTCGAAAGTGCTGTAAGCGATTGACCAATCATAACAGACTGGGCCGTCTGGCCAATCAGAGCCAAGTAGCTCATGGAAAGGAGGGATTTATAGAAACTGATTAATCCGTGGAGTCGTTTGCAAATCATGAAAAAAATGTGGTGATGTGCAATGTATATTATGAGAAAATGAAACAAAAACAAACCTCCAAAACAAAATTAGGAACCTTTAAAATAGCATAATTGGGGCTCTTTAATTTAAGAATTTTATTTTCAGTTTGGTTCAATTTTTGTTAAATTTTACTTTATCATTGTGAGTTTTAGTTTAATTTCCATAACAAAAACATTTAGGTAAGTAAAGGAATGAACGTGAGGGTTGTGTGTTATTGCTTACAGTCAGACTGCCCGTTTGTGATTCAGCCCTAACAGCTGTTTCGCTCAGTCCTGCATTCAGAAGACATAATCTCAGCTGCTGGCTATTAATGGCCAAATACCCCAGAATGCACCTTGTCCAGAAACCAAAGCCGACTGTGCTGATGTCACGGTATATCTATGCTTTGAATCCTCACCGAATGCCATTTTAAGCCTGGTGGTGTGCTGGGGGGCAGCGTGTCCGCAGACAGAGTCAATCCCAGCCTCTCTAATGTTTTGTCCATGGGGTTTATGGGGTTTTCTTATCCTCACATTACACTGTTCAAGAGAGGCCATGCTTCAGGCTTTAGCACTTCTTTGTTCTTCCTCTGTGGCCACTGACAGAGAAGATACGGTGGCACGCGTTCGCTGGTTGTCACAGTCGGACAATGTGTCTGTGTTGTTCTTGGTGACTGGGGATTGAGTTTGGGATTTTCTTTTGAATTGTTCTCTTGAATGCTATTTTAAAGTAACATTCCAGCTTTTTGTTTAACCTAATGTATATGAACAACATCTGTGGCTTATACAAAAATTTTCATCCCTCAGTTATGTGAAAATGACTGAGGCCTGGCAGATGCAGGTCAGAGGGTTTAACAAATGGTTTCTTAAAGGCCCACTGAAGTGCTTTGAAACATGCAGCATTATTCAAAGGGTTGATGTAATTTCTACTGGAACAGCAAGACAGGGCGGGACATATCGAACAGCTCCTTCCCTTTTTAAAATAGCCAGTAGCGTGTAGTTTATATCGCAGCTCGGCCAGTGCCGTTGAGTTTGGTAAAGCATTTTCCTCCTAATCTCTAACAGCTTCTCCTCCTAATATCTTCCACATTTCTTTAAAATACAGCATTCTGTGCAGAATTCAAATGGGCTCTGTGCTATTGTGTCTCTGGACCAGAGCTAAGGTGATTTACGTGAAACCAGACTTCATTCACCCCAATGGAAAGCATATTTACACTGTCTGAATCATTCCCTATCCCTATATAGTGCACTGTGTGCCATTAAACCATGTAGAAAATAGTAAATGTGTGAACAAGTGACCGAATTTAGTCGCAGCTTCAGCTTTTATTTATAATGTAGGGGGCCGGACGCTTCAGATTCTAGAGAGCATTTGATTGGACAGAAAATCTGATGAGAAGCTGAAGTGCAGAGTGATGTCATCAAAATCATTGATCAATATGGGCAGTTTTGAATGCTTTTATCTTTTAAATGCAAATTTGTTCATTGTTTTGGAGCACACTAGCTTATAGATAACAGTAAGACTATTCATACTTAAAGCAAAAAAAAATCAATTCTGATTTCATGGGCACTTTAATCTGTGAAATTGTTCTGTTGAGGCAGGACAACTGTTCTGGGTTGAGAAATCCAGTCTCAGAGTAGGCCAACATATTAGACCACACCCTCTTACCAAAACCACACCCTATAACTCAAATATGCAAAAGTACTTTAAGACTGTAACAAAAAGAAGTGTGATTTGTCAAGAAACCTATTTTAGTGATTTAATAGATTCAATTATTGTAGTAATTAGTAGCCAGTCACAGATGCTTTCAATGGAGATTTGAAATAATCATTTATCCAATTAAGGATCGACATTGATACACACACTGTACACTCACCTAAAGGATTATTAGGAACACCTGTTCAATTTCTCATTAATGCAATTATCTAATCAACCAATCACATGGCAGTTGCTTCAATGCATTTAGGGGTGTGGTCCTGGTCCAGACAATCTCCTGAACTCCAAACTGAATGTCAGAATGGGAAAGAAAGGTGATTTAAGCAATTTTGAGCGTGGCATGGTTGTTGGTGCCAGGTGGGCTGGTCTGAGTATTTCACAATCTGCTCAGTCACTGGGATTTTCACGCACAACCATTTCTAGGGTTTACAAAGAATGGTGTGAAAAGGGAAAAACATCCAGTATGCGGCAGTCCTGTGGGCGAAAATGCCTTGTTGATGCTAGAGGTCAGAGGAGAATGAGCCGACTGATTCAAGCTGATAGAAGAGCAACTTTGACTGAAATAACCACTCGTTACAACCGAGGTATGCAGCAAAGCATTTGTGAAGCCACAACACGCACAACCTTGAGGCGGATGGGCTACAACAGCAGAAGACCCCACCGGGTACCACTCATCTCCACTACAAATAGGAAAAAGAGGCTACAATTTGCACAAGCTCACCAAAATTGGACAGTTGAAGACTGGAAAAATGTTGCTTGGTCTGATGAGTCTCGATTTCTGTTGAGACATTCAGATGGTAGAGTCAGAATTTGGCGTAAACAGAATGAGAACATGGATCCATCATGCCTTGTTACCACTGTGCAGGCTGGTGGTGGTGTAATGGTGTGGGTGATGTTTTCTTGGCACACTTTAGGCCCTTTAGTGCCAATTGGGCATCGTTTAAATGCCACGGCCTACCTGAGCATTGTTTCTGACCATGTCAATCCCTTTATGACCACCATGTACCCATTCTTTGATGGCTACTTCCAGCAGGATAATGCACCATGTCACAAAGCTTGAGTCATTTCAAATTGGTTTCTTTGAACATGACAATGAGTTCACTGTACTAAAAATGGCCCCCACAGTCACCAGATCTCAACCCAATAGAGCATCTTTGGGATGTGGTGGAACGGGAGCTGTCGTGCCCTGGATGTGCATCCCACAAATCTCATTTTAGTACAGTCAACTGCAAGATGCTATCCTATCAATATGGGCCAACATTTCTAAAGAATGCTTTCAGCACCTTGTTGAATCAATGCCACAGTAAAATTAAGGCAGTTCTGAAGGCTCTACCAAAGGGGGTCAAACACAGTATTAGTAGTATTAGCCCATTCTTCTCTGACCTCTAGCATCTTTTTCCAAGGCATTTTGAGTCCACAGGACTGCCGCTGTTGTAGCCCATACTGGATGTTTTTCCCTTTTCACACCATTCTTTGTAAACCCTAGAAATGGTTCAGCGTGAAAATCCCAGTAACTGAGCAGATTGTGAAATACTCAGTTGTGCCTGCCCATCTGGCACCTACAACCATGCCACGCTCAAAATTGCTTAAATCACCTTTCTTTCCCATTCTGACATTCAGTTTGGAGTTCGGGAGATTGTCTTGACCAGGACCACACCCCTAAATGCATTGAAGCAGCTGCCATGTGATTGGTTGATTAGATAATTGCATTAATGAGAAATTGAACAGGTGTTCCTAATAATCCTTTAGGTGAGTGTATATATCTGTAGAATTATAAATAAATCAAGTCAGGTAGAAAAAAATAAAAATAAAGAAGTGGAATAAAATAAGTGAAGTAAACTGTAGACTTATAAATATGTGGTTAACAAATGTACAAAGTATAATGTGCAAACAGGTTTATAACAGGTTGTTACACAGTAACAACAAGAACAGAAAGTGCAGTGCAATGTCAGTATATCGATGGTCACGTGATGTTAAGTGACTGAGTTCAGGAGTCTGATGACCTGGGGGAAGAAGCTCCTCCTGAGTCTCTCAGTTTTGGCCATCAGGCTTCGGAAGCGCTTACCAGATGGCAGCAGCGTGAAATGAGGGTTTGCAGGGTGATTAGAGTCCTTGATGATCTTAGTAGCTCTACCTTTGCAGCGTTTGGTGTAGACGTCCTGCAGAGACGGGAGAGCTGACCCTGAGATACACTCGGATAAGCGCACGACTCTTTGCAGGGCTTTGCGGTCATGACTGGTGCTGTTCCCATACCACGCTGTGATGCACTGAGTTAATACACTTTCTATCGCCCCTAAATAGAAAGTTTTCAGGATAGCTGGTGAAACCCTGAATTTCCTCAGCTGGCGCAGGTGGTACAGTCTTTGCTTGGCTTTTTTCACCTGTGTCTGAATGTGAGCAGTCCAGGTCAGGTCCTCGGAGATGTTTACGCCCAGGTACTTGAAGCTGCTCACTCTCTCTACTGGTGACCCGCTGATCATGAGGGGGGAGTATGTCCATTGCTGTCTCTTCCTGAAGTCCACAATCATTTCTTTGGTCTTGCCAACATTCAGAGAAAGACAGTTGTCCTTGCACCATGATGTTAGATGCTTCACCTCGTCCAAGTATGCCGTCTCGTTGTTGGAAATGAGGCCCAGGACAACAGTATCAGATAGAGGTGGAACTGTCTGTGGACAAACAGTCATGTGTGTAGAGCGAGTAGAGCAGGGGACTCAGGACACAGCCCTGTGGAGCTCCCACACTCAGGGTGTTTGTATTTGACAGCACTTTTAATACAGCATGGAAAAGAATCAATATCACTTCTCCTCCTAATCAAACACAGTATCAAACACAGTATTAGTATGGTGTTCCTAATAATCCTTTAGGTGAGTGTATATTCATATAGCATATTTAGTCAACGAGTGTAGATCGTGTGAATGCTTTTATTCTGCTGTTATATTTTAAGCAGAAGTCTTGGTTATGGGAAGCATTTGCTTCCTCGTAGCAGCTGTTCATGGTTTCTCATAGTCAGGATGGGAAGAACTGGTCAAAAAAAAAAAAAAAAAAAACTTGGATTTGCTTCTCCAAAATATCCTAAAGTGGCTAAAAAATATTTTGATCTGGTGACTGCAAGGCAAGCCATGAAAGATGTTCAACCTCACTTGCATGTTTGTTAAACCATTCTGTCACAAGTCTTGTATATACACGTACACACACACACACATATATATAAAATGTACTTAAACCACACTGCATCCATTCTGCATGTAATTTGTATGTTAGCACCCCGGGGGAACCCAACAAACGGAAGCATCAGATTTCTCTCATCCAGTGAATTGCTCAATCCTGCTCCAGGAAGCAGTGATATTGATTCTTTTCCATGCTGTATTAAAAGTGCTGTGTGTCCTGAACACATCTTAATGTAACCAGCACTTCCTGCTACTGGTTTATTCATTTGATTCCCATCCGATCCATAATGCACCTCATCCTTTCTGTCAAACGTGGTTAATGTGTTTTAGTGACACGCAAAGTAACCTCTGCCTAAGTTGAACGGCCCCAAGCTGGTGAGGCATGACAGTGTCGTCAGTTTAGATAAATGCTTCAAATGATCTGTGTGGTCACAAGTAGATCTTAAAAAGCATAGTCTTGTATGTATTAGGTGTGAAGTAATACCAAACAGGTTCATGTGAACTCGATTGCATGAGATTTAAATTAGCCTGCAGTTGTGCGTGTTACAGAACTCAATGCAAACTCAATGCAAACTCATTGCAAACTCAGCTACAACAATAATATACTGATAGATTATTCTCAGTGTAATGAAGCAAAATATGGGCTCATTTCATTTATATATATATATATATATATATATATATATATATATATATATATATATATATATATATATATATATATATATATATATATATATATATATATATATATATATATATATATATATATATATATATGTATATATATGTATATATATGTATATATATATATATATATATATATATATATATATATATGTATATATATATATATATATATATATGTGTGTGTGTGTGTGTATATATATATATATATATATATATATATATATATATATGTGTGTGTGTGTGTGTATATTTATATATGTATATATGTATAGGTTTCTACCTAAGTACTGGTACTTTTGAATGTATAATATATATATATGTGTGTGTACTGTGTATAATTATTATGTATATATAATATACACACATGCATGTATATATTGTATTTATAATTTATCATGTATGTGTATATATATATATATATATATATATATATATATATATATAATAAAAAAATTCTTAAATATACATGCATGTGTGTGTATTTATATATACATAATAATTTAGGTCAACCAATTACTAAGCAGTGCTTCAGTTTGTTCAATCTGTGGTGTAAAATGTCGTAATAGCAATTAAAGAAGAAACACTTCAGCAAAACATGGTCAGGTAATAAAAAAGAATTGTTGGGTATAATGTCACATTTTACTTTATTTTGCTATACTCACTTACATAAATGAACTATAGTGTCCTGCACCCACTAGTAAAATTATCTGGTGTCTGAATAACTTTTTATTTGACTACTAGTAAAATTATCTGTGTCTGTATAATTTTTTATTTGATGCGTGTGTGTGTGTGTGTGTGTGTGTGTGTATATATATATATATATATATATATATATATATATATATATATATATATATATATATATATATATATATTACACAAAACTTTAACATGTTTGTTTGAGCTTTTGCAAACAGACAGAAGGTTTGGGTAACTATAGAACTCTGGGAAAGTAATTTAAAAACCAGAATCTGAAATGTTATTTCAAGAATTAAACATTTCTTTGAGGGCAGCATTTCTTTCATCCGCCAGATTTTGACAAGCAATGTGTCTTATGTGGAAAATGCTGCTTTGCGTTTACGGTAAACTCTGGGCATATTTTTAACGCGTGTGTATTTTTAGCTTGTGTGTTTTTCAGAGGGTTCATGGTCAGTGGCCGTTTGCTACAGTGTATGGTGCCAATGTCATGACATCTTTTATAGGCATTTTTTCCTGTTGAAATGGAACGCTTGACCGTCTGTTGACTTCCTGTTTCTGCTTACGAGCAGTGGATGGAACACTGAGATCAGGAAGAAGGAAATCTACCTCCGTAGGGACAGGGAATGTTCTGTGATTTTACTCTTTATCCTCTCTCACCTGCTTATGTAACACTTCCATATAGGCAAACTTAGAAACAAACAAAGAGCAGCTGGACAAGGAAGCAAGTCAGTTATTCATACATAACATGGAATTGAGTTCCATTATGCTGTGAGGTCAGAGTCATCAGTTCTTATCCTTGTTAGAAATCTTCCATTTCACTGTAATTGCTTATAGTGCATGCATTCTCAATGACATTTGACCCGTTTTAATGAATATTCATGTTAACTACTCATCCAAAAACCCATTCATTCCATCTGAACGCTAGAATAAATCATGGTAAGATCACTGATTTTACCATGGGAAAATAGCTGTACTGGTCTCAAGTGGCTTACAACCTCTATAAAATGACTGCAACAGCAACTTGAACATTTTCTGCATTTTTATTGTAGAGTAGTGGCCATGTATGAGTGGTTTCAAGTAGGAGATTTTGTTTTATAATTTATTATTATTTGTCAATATTGGATATGTAATTGTGCATTTAGATTACTTTTGCCATCATCTAAAAATCACTTCTATTTGTTTTTAAATAGGTCTATATAATAACTATTAAACATTTTTATGAGTCAATTCAAAAGAGTCCACCCTCAAGTCTATATGTGTCTAATGTAATTCAAAAGGATTTTGGTTTTGTCATAAATCACATAATGACATAACCTTTCCTTAACAAACTGCATGACAGACGTTTGTAGAGTGATTTACAATGGACAATGTTCATCCAGTCAGATTTTAGAGCCAGAACTATCAGTTTTATAAAATGTGATTTACAGTGAACAGTCTGAGGGAGGTCATCATGGTTAATGGTGTTATCCACATAAACCACATCGCTGCAGGACATGTGTGAAAGACATGTAAGACTACAAAGATATCAGTATATCTTGCCATCTCTGCCTCCGTCTTACTGCGGTTTGAAAGTTGATAGGCCATCCCAGTGTGGAGCTGGAGCGAAGGAAAATGAGCGGGCTGCTATTTTTAGACTCCCTGGCAGGTGGACAGAACCAGAGCACGTCTATATATAGAGCTGAAGGGAGAGGGAGAACATGTCACAGATGGGTATGCTGGGACCGCACGTCACGGAGGTGCCCTGAGTGACGGTCTGACCCCGCCCTGGGGCTGCAGCACTTTCTGTGTATCAGTCACCGTGCCGAACCGCTTCTGTTCTGGTGTCTGTCACTGCGTCTGGCACTGATGGCTTGTGGGAGGCCGATTGGGCAGACGGTGTGTGAATTATTGAGCAGATGGGGAGTTTCTGTGAGGAAAATGTTGTGGCTGCATATCACATTTCACCTTGCTCATAAACCTCGGTCTTGCGTGTGTTCCCGCTCTGGCACCCACAACGGTTTATCATCCATTTATAATTTGCTTCACAGCAAAGGGTTATGGGAAAGAACTAGACAAACTGTAATTGCAGTAATTGTATAAATATCAATGTATTTGAGGTGCAACAGTCTTTAGCTGTGTGTGTGTGTGTGTGTGTGTGTGTGTGTGTGTGTGTGTGCGTGTGGAGCTTGTATCATAAACAATCAGTTTACAGTTCTGAGAATTTTTTTTTAGCATCATAAATATTTATATTCTGTTAATTTTGAATAAAATCATAACATTTTATGCAAGGCCAAGGCATCAGGCGTTTCCATCACGCGAAAACACCAGATTATTTTGATCAAATAAATGAGATTTGCTAAGAGACATTTAAGTACATATTCAACTTTCAAAGTAAATATTTTCTAGTTTTTAGTTGTATTTAGTGTGAATTTAATGCTGTCACCCAAACCACCTTTTTTGTGCCTGATAAGTACAGCTCTTATTAAAAATTTAATTATATTATATTATATTATTTTTAATATTTATATGGTAAACCCTTTTAACTACTTTTTTTAAAAGTGTGACTTGACTGTAGTTTAGTTCTACTTTAATTTTAGAGCAGCTTGAAGCTTAGGAAGTTAGTAGCTTCCGCAGCACTGTACAATATATGAATGCAATATTTACCAAAGACCTGCGATGAATATCTGGACGCAGAGTTCCGCAGAAATGTCCACAAGTTTCCTCAAAATTAGAATGCCTAACATATTTGTGACATCCTTGCATTTTGTGTTTTCAGTGATTACATATTTCAGCTAGTGCAGTCAAATCGATTAATCGTGATTAATCAAATCCAAAATTAGAGATGTTCCGATACCCTTTTTCCTTCCCGATACCGATTCCGATACCTGGGCTCAAGGTATCGGCCGATACAGAGTACTGATCCGATACCTGGGTGTGTATCTGTATATACTACTAGCCCTGTATGAATTGCTAGAACTATTTTATGGTGTGCTTCAGAATTATCCCTTAATAAAACATGAACGAATACATACAGTGAACTACTGTATTTATTACAGTATTTTTATTATCTGACATGCATTTGACAGTAATATTTTTTTTTGAAGCGAAAAAGAACTTTAGTACTTACAATAGTAGTAGCCTAATATATTCTATCAATTTCTTCACGTTAAACCGAATTTTTATTTTGATGGGTTGCCGTGAAGACCTTTGAGTGTCTGTGTTCATGATATGACTGAACATTCTCAAATTAAACAGTAAATGCTCATGAAGTGATGGTTTATGCGTTCGTGTCCTCAATATAGTGACACACGGCAGAGACTACAAAGACAGCGTGTGTGTGTGTGTGTGTGTGTGTGTGTGTGTGTGCTCGCCCGCGCATCTCCGCCCGTCATACACACAGAGACGCAGAATTTGCAGGTAATATTTAAATAGTATTTTGCAGTTTAATATTCACAGACACTAGTATATATTCAGCTACAGTCTGGAGCCCTGCGCTTAGATAAACACGGAAGCGACTGAACACAGCTGCGGGTACTGGATATACTTGTGAGTCGGTACTACCAGTACTACAGAAATGCTGGTGTCATCACATTTTTAAAATTTCAGCACCGACTTGGTACCAAAGTACCCGTACTTGTGACAGTTGCCATTTTACTGGCTGGTTTGGTCCAGTCTGAAATACTGCTAAACAGTGGACATACTGCTAAAACGTTTTAATTTCTTCTTCGCTGCTTCAAACAGTGGTTGCTTGTGGCAACACAGCACAACTTCCTGTGTTTGCAATGCATTCTGAGCAGTGAAGAAGAACCGTGCAGTGGTTAGGCAAAGCTCGCGGTCATAATAACTAGGTCTTGTTTAAGAAAATGGTATCGGATCGGTACATGGGTTCAATTATTCGCCGATACCGATGCCAGAATTTGTTGTTGTTCTAGATATTTCCGATACTAGTATCGGAATCGGAACAACTCTATCCAAAATAAAAGTTTGGTTACATAATATGTGTGTGTGTGTACTGTATATAATTATTATGTATATTTGAATACACACACATTCATGTATATATTTAAGAAATATTTGCATATATATAATAAATATTTTATATAAAAATATTTAAAAACAAATCTTAAATATATACATGCATGCATGTGTATTATATATGCATAATAATTAAACAGTACACACACATATTATGTAAACAAACTTTTATTTTGGATTTGATTAATCACGATTAATCGATTTGACTGCACTAGCTGAAATATGTAATCATTGAAAACACAAAATGCAAGGATGTCACAAATATGTTAGGCATTCTAATTTTGAGGAAACTTGTGGACATTTCTGCGGAACTCTGCGTCCAGATATTCATCGCAGGTCTTTGGTAAATATTGCATTCATATATTGTACAGTGCTGCGGAAGCTACTAACTTCCTAAGCTTCAAGCTGCTGATAATTTAAAGTAGAGCTAATTTCAGCCAATTTGATTCAGCTGTCAGCTAGCAATAGAGTGTAGTACTCTAAGGTCTGTTACTCTGTTTAACACATTTTTTCCTAATTTAAATCCAATAATCAGAAATAGAAGTGGTAAAGTAGGTCCTGTTAGAGTTTGCTTGTGTAAGTAGTGCTGACAGAAGATGGATTGGGAACTTTTGGATTGGGGAGGTTTTGAATTTAGATTAAGATTATTAGGGATTTTTCAGGGATTAATAAAGCACAATAGTTTTAATGTCATGTCAACACACCCAGAGAGATTATCATGCCATGCAGAACATGAAAGGTGTGTCAAGGGCTGATAGTCAGTGCTGAAGGATGATGTCTAATTCCCAGTCCTGTAATCTCAAACCTTAAGAGAGGTGTCAAGAGCCGAGATGCTTGAGTCACATCCGTTTAGCGTGACCACTGGGGTCCAGTGTGGAAACACAGGGAAGAACAAGCCCTAGCAGTGCTGGTTGTGTTTGTGATAAGATGGCTGCCGCTCCAGTGGTTTCACTGATGGGTTTTGTCCACATGCAGACATGTGCAGGCGCTAGATAACAACAGATCTGCTCAAGTCAACCTGTCCAATGCATTCAGCTGAATACCTGCAGGGCAGAAAGGAGAAGGAAGATGAGGAAGTCTGAGATGTTACAAAAAAGCTTTACAATCATGGAGGCCAGACAGAAGACTTTCAGCCAATCACACATTGAGATTCTATGGTGTTTGTTTTATTTTAGAGGATTGAAATAGATTTTTTTTTTTTTTTAATGATTATATTCGTAGGCTATATATTATATTTATTTTATATAAAATACACTAATGCTGAAGAAACACTTCTTATTATCATCTGTTTTCAAAACTTTTTACCTGCTTAATATTTTTATGGAAATTGTGATACACTTCCATTCAAAAGTTTTGGGTCGGTACGTTTTTTTTAAGAAATAAATATTTTTATTTGCCAAGGATGCATCAAATTGTTCAAAAGTGAGAGTAATGATATTTCTTTTTCAAATAAATGCTGTTAACTTTCTATTAATCAGAGAATCCTGGGGAAATAAAGTATCTGTTTCCCACAAAAAATATCAAGCAACAAATAATGGGTAATAATGTTTTTGCACTAAATCATCATATTAGACTGATTTCTGAAGGATCATGTGACACTGAGTAATGATGCTGAAAATTCAGCTTAGCCATTACAGGAATACATTTTTCTTTTTTTAAATGTATCAAAATCGAATAAAACACTTTTTTCCCACAATATTACTGTTTTTACTGTATTGTTATACAGTATATTGTTATATATTGTAAATAAATGCAGTTGATAATAGCAGTAGCAATATATAATATATAATATAAAGTAATAGCAGTCTTGATCATAAGAGAAAACATAAAAAAAAATATTATTCCAAACTTTTTATTCTAAAACTATTTTATGTTTTATGTTTTATAGATTGTTATGTAGGCTAACCAATAAAATGAGCAATATTATAAATCTATATATTTTTGTCATAAAAGAAAACCCACACATATAGAAAAAAGATGGAAAACAGTGAATTGGAAAAATAAGCCTTGCTATTATCTGCAAACATGACTGGCCTAATTAGACCACATTGATCATTTAAAAAAATGCATTAATATTATCCAGTATGGAAATGGTTACTGTCCAATATATTTGCTAATTAGAATAGAATATCTCTTTTTTTCTTCAACCATTTTATGTTGCAAACCATAATGATTATGTATGATAATGAGTATGTTTTGTGATTTTCCTGGGAAGAATCTGAAGCATTTATCTCTGAAGCATTTTGACATGAAAGTAGCAGTCCTCTGAAAGCGGTACGCAAGCACGCGTATTTACAGACCATCAAAATCACTCGGACTCCTGCTGACATGCATGCTCTCACAGTAATTACCCTCAGAATGCATTTAGCATGCATTTATGCACACAAGAAACCACATGCTACAGACCGTACGTAGTAATAAACATGCATACAGATGCACTTCAAACCCTTTAATAATGCTCCCACAAGCTGTCTGTTCTTGTCATGTGAACATACAGTATTGTAAACGTTCGCATTCACTTACTCTCTCTGTGGCTTTATTCAATAACCTAGTGAACTGCCTACAGTAGGCAGCATTGTAAGACTTTATATATGTGCTCATCCTGAGAAGGCTGTTCAAAAATGTCTGCAGCATAAAATGGTGAATTCAGGACTAAAATTTTTTAGTTTTACCTAATATTTGTGAGTGCACATATTTTAGTGTCACACTAATGCTCAAGATGCTATTTAAAGATGTATAATCAATCACTAATGCATTTCATTAGCATGCTACTTTAAGCCCGTTACATAATGTACAGTTTTGGCCATGATTTTGCCAACTGAGACAAATATGGGATTTGAAAAGATTATCTTTTGTTATAGGGCGGCCCATTATTTACCTTTACGATGAAGCCTCCTACAAAGTTTGAGTGTATAAAATTAGTGCTGTCTGTACTCTATATTTGTGAAAAAGATACTAGCTTGTCTGTGTTGAACTTGTCTGCAGTGTTATTTTAGTATTATTTATATAGTTTTAACATTTATTATTGTTTGTTAATTTGATGTTTTTTTTTTTTTTTTTTTTTTTATGTTTTATTTTTATTCCAGTTTTAGTAATTTTACTGCTTCAATTCCCAAGGCAACTTTATAATTTTCTAATTTTAAAATCTTTTTTACTTTATCGCTGAAGCTCAAACGTGATGCGTAACATGAGAATGAACCTCATTGGTTCTCGCTGAAGCTCAAACGTGCTGAGTAACACGAGAATGAACCTCATTGGTTCTCGCTGAAGCTCAAACGTGCTGCGTAACATGAGAATGAACCTCATTGGTTCTTGAGGAAGCTCAAACGTGCTGCGTAACACGAGAATGAACCTCACTGGTTCTTGAGGAAGCTCAAACGTGCTGCGTAACACCAGAATGAACCTCATTGGTTCTTGAGGAAGCTCAAACGTGCTGCGTAACACCAGAATGAACCTCATTGGTTCTGCTGAAGCTCAAACGTGCTGCGTAAGACGAGAATGAACTTCACTGGTTCTTGAGGAAGCTCAAACGTGCTGCGTAACACGAGAATGAACCTCATTGGTTCTTGAGGAAGCTCAAACGTGATGCGTAACACGAGAATGAACCTCATTGCTTCTTGAGGAAGCTCAAACGTGCTGCGTAACACGGGAATGAACCTCATTGGTTCTTGAGGAAGCTCAAACGAGCTGCGTAACACAAGAATGAACCTCATTGGTTCTTGTGGAAGCTCAAACGAGCTGCGTAACACGGGAATGAACCTCATTGGTTCTTGCAGAAGCTCAAATGTGCTGCGTAACACCAGAATAAACCTCATTGGTTCTTGCAGAAGCTCAAATGTGCTGCATAACATGAGAATGAATCTCATCGGTTCCTGGTTTCTGTTCATCATATAAAGCGATCAAGTCTCTTCAGAAAATATTTTTTTACGATCTGTTTATGAACTTTATGAAGCATCAAAAAGTGGTAGTTGCATAGCTGTCTATGGAGGGACAGAAATCTCTCAGATTTGATCAAAAAAATCTTACAGGAACAAAGTACAAGTAATTAATGACAGAATTTAAATTTTTACACTGCTATGAACATTCCCTTCACATTATCATCATATTATTAAAATTCTCTGTGAAGAATGAGCAGCTCACAAATCGACTCTTCTCTTGTTTTAAATAACTTGAGATTAGCGCAAGATTTTCATACAAGATCACTTCAGTTAGGATGCAAGATTGTGAAGCGATTGGTAATTTGGTGTAAGTGAGGCCAGGAGGGAGTGCTAACCTGTCCTAACTCCCTAGTATTGATGGGGACACTACACGGTCAAAAAAAGCACCGTCCTTCGAATGAGATGTTAAACCGAGGTCCTGACTCTCTGTGGTCATTTATGTCCTCCATAAAGGAGTAGGGGTGTAACCACGGCATCCTGGCCAAATTTGGCCTCTGTCCATCATCATGGCCTCTAACATCCCCATATACTGATTGGCTTCATCATTCTGTCTCCTCTCCACCAATAAGCTGGTGTGTGGTGGGCGTTCTGGCACAATATGGCTGCCATCGCATCATCCAGGTGGATGCTGCACATTGGTGGTGGTTGAGAAGATTCCGCTTTGAGTGCAAGAAAAGCAATATAAATTTCTAACGCATATCATACAGTCTGACATAAGACTGCTGATGTTGCTCAGTCTGCTGTGGATTATACCCAAGATCTCACTTGGGTCATATCGTGCAATCTGACAAGCAACAGTCATAAAGGACATAAGTGTGCAGTGGACTTTAGAAGGTATCTCAGTAGGTTTTGAAACAGAGCCTTATCTCTTTCTTTCACATTCGTTCTGACATCCTCTATAAATATTGCCCTGCTCAATGGGTTCAAAGGAAAATGTCTCTCCTCTCATTCCCCATTACATGGACTGTTAAAGTTTCAAGCACCGAGGAAGACCTGTTCCAATCAGCTCCTCTGTAATGGCTGAGAAAACCCCACACTGGCTGAATTAGTTGGAGTTCCTGACGGATTATGGAGGCTGATTGAATTGTGAGTGAGGAGGGAGTTGGAGGAGGGGAGGGGCTGCGCTGATGGGGGAAGGGTACGGTTAGCTGATCTGGCACAGCAGTCGGGTTTCTTCTGTGATTGCTTCAATTAGCTGATCGAGCCGCTGTCTCTGAAAAATGGCTTTGGCGGGGTTGCCATAGAAACGACGCCACGGCCCCATCCTCACCTCGTGCTCTCATCTCTGATCGGGGGGAGGGGTAATAATTGTGGTGGAAAGGTCTGTACGTGTTCGGTTACATGTGCAGCGTACAACATGCAACGGCTTCCGAAATGTGAAGTGGCAGTTACAAGGTTCACCACAAAAATGGAAATGTTGTCATTATTTGACATTCATATCACAAAATGTCAAAAAAGCACCATAAAAATTGTCCTTACGACTATGTTCTATATAAAGTTCATGTCAAGAAGCAGAGATATTGAAATTCTGGCCAAAATTTATATAAGCCAATAATTATTTCCATGTTATGGCCAATGTTATTTTATTATAGTTTTTATTAATATTTTGAATTAGTTTTTACTTTTTATATTTTTGTTTTCATTTTAATTTTGGTTAAAGTTTTAGTAACTTCGTTGTTTTTGTCATTTATATAACTGTTTTTATATGTCCATATAGTTTTTATACATTTTATTTCAGTTTTAGTACACTAAATACATAAAAATGTTGCCTTGAAACTACCTGAAATAAAATAAAATATTATTATTATTATTTTTTAGATTTAGTTAAATATTATAACCCTGATTATGGCAGATAAGCAATACATAATAATATATAATTAACTATAACACTAAACTATTAAACTATAATATTGTCATATTAAATTTAAATTAAATCACAAAAAAAAAAAAAAAAATACTACAAATGAATTTAGGCATCACAACATAATGTACAGTATGAAAAACAAAATGGCCCTGCCGTGTTCGGTCGCCGTTCAGGTCGCTCCGCGAAGACTGTGCTTTTATTTACTATTTTACTTTCTTTTACTCTCAATTTTTACAAACTTATCAACTGCATTAATCTACTATGACAGCAAAACTCTTTTGGACATTGGTTACCTCTACACTGGAGTGTTTCAGGACACTTTCACCGATACTCTGTGGCCATCTGAGATCCTTCGGAACAGCGAGTTGAACAATGGACAGAGCCGGCGGCGAAGAACCAAGAAACACCGCGGGAAACGCGCTGGTATCCGAAACAGACTGAGGAAAAGGGCATTCAGCCCTCCCCTCCCGAACATTCTTCTAGCAAATGTTCAATCCTTGGAGAATAAGATGGACGATCTTAGAGCCAGGATAAGTTTTCAACGGGACATGAGAGACTGTAACATCCTTTGTTTGTCCGAAACATGGCTCACGCCCGCGGTCCCGGACACAGCTGTGACGCCGTCGGAGAACTTCTCTGTTTTTCGGATGGACAGAACAGCCGAGGCCGGTAAATCCAAACGCGGTGGAGTATGCTTCATGGTCAACAAGAAATGGTGCGATCCCAGGAACATCACCATTCTCTCGCGGTCCTGCTTGCCTCATCTGGAACATTTAACAATCATTTGCCGCCCATTCTATCTGCTGAGGGAGTTTTCTGCAGTCGTAGCGACCGCTGTTTACATTCCACCGCAGGCAGACACAGGGCTGGCTTTATCTGGCCTTCATGATGTTGCCAGCGGCGTCATAAACAAACACCCCAACGCGGCATTCATTGTCGCGGGCGATTTCAACAAAGCAAACCTAAAGAAAGTCCTGCCAAACTTTCACCAGCACGTCTCCTGTCCTACACGAGGAGCAAACACGCTGGATCATTGCTACTCTCCATTTAAGAACGCCTATAAAGCGCGGTCACTACCAGCGTTTGGCAAATCGGATCATGCCGCCATTTTCCTCACACCCTAATACAAACAAAAGCTCGTTCAGGAACCCCCGGTGAGGCGGGAAGTTAAGCGTTGGTCACCCCACTCAGAGACCGCGCTACAGGCAGCTCTGGACGATGTGGATTGGGACATGTTTCGGGCGAGTTCAGCTGATGTAAACGAGTTCACAGATGTGGCGCTTTGCTTCATCAACACGCTTACAGAGCAAGCCCCCCAAACAATAACAATAACGTCCTTCTCAAATCAGAAACCGTGGGTGGGCAATTCAATCCGCGCTGCAGTGAACACACGCACTGCCGCTTACAACGCCGGTCTCCTAACGGGGAACATGACTGAATACAGATCGTCCTGCTATGCTCTCAGACGCGCAGTTAAAGACGCAAAACTCCGTTACAAAGACCGAGTGGAGTCTCATTTCCAACTCAACGACTCGCGGCGCATGTGGCAAGGTCTGAGGTCCATCTGCTCGTTTGGATCTAAATCCTCTGCAGAGGTGAGCGCTGATCCGTTACTTGTGAATGAGTTAAACTCTTTCTACGCTCGCTTTGACTGTAACCGCAGCAATGCGACTCCGCCAAGTGGCGCGTTAGAGGAAATTACTCAGAGCAGCAACAATCACGTGATCTCTGTCTCGGAGGATGAAGTTCGGAGAGCACTCAAGCGTGTGGACGTCAGGAAAGCTGCGGGCCGGATGGTATTTCAGGTCGTGTTCTGCGGTCCTGTGCTGATCAGCTCGCCGGGTTGTTTACATCTATCTTTAATGAGTCCCTCGCTACATCTGTGGTCCCCACCTCCTTCAAAAAATCCACCATCATCCCTGTCCCTAAGAACAGTAAACCCTCTTGCCTAAATGACTACTGTCCAGTGGCTCTCACGTCTATAGTCATGAAGGTCTTTGAGAGACTCATTAAAAACACCATTTGCGCCTTCATTCCTGACACTTTGGACCCTCTTCAGTTTGCCTATCGTCCCAATAGAGCGACTGAAGATGCCATCTCTCATGTCCTCCACTCCTCCCTCACTCACATCGACAGCAAAAGTGGGAACTACGTAAGGCTGCTATTTATTGACTATAGCTCAGCCTTTAACACCATAGTTCCCATTAAGCTAACCTCCAAACTCCTGGATCTCGGCCTGAACCCTTCTCTCTGCCACTGGATTGAGGACTTCCTCACTGGCAGGCCTCAGGTGGTGAGAATAGGCCAGTCCACCTCCACCTCCATCTCCCTGAGTGTGGGAGCTCCACAGGGCTGTGTCCTGAGTCCCCTGCTCTACTCGCTCTACCTGGTGGACTGTTTGTCCACACACAGCTCCACCTCAAATTTGCTGATGATACTGTTGTCCTGGGCCTCATTTCCAACAACAATGAGACGGCATACTTGGACGAGGTGGAGCATCTAACATCATGGTGCCAGGACAACTGTCTCTCTCTGAATGTTGGCAAGACCAAAGAAATGATTGTGGACTTCAGGAAGAGACAGCAACAGACATACTCCCCCCTCATGATCAGCGGGTCACCAGTAGAGAGAGTGAGCAGCTTCAAGTACCTGGGTGTAAACATCTCAGAGGACCTGACCTGGACTGCTCACATTCAGACACAGGTGAAAAAAGCCAGGCAAAGACTGTACCACCTGCGCCAGCTGAGGAAATTCAGGGTTTCACCAGCTATCCTGAAAACTTTCTATTTAGGGGCGATAGAAAGTGTACTAACTCAGTGCATCACAGCGTGGTATGGGAACAGCACCAGTCATGACCGCAAAGCCCTGCAAAGAGTCGTGCGCTTATCCGAGCGTATCTCAGGGTCAGCTCTCCCGTCTCTGTAGGACGTCTACACCAAACGCTGCAAAGGCAGAGCTACTAAAATCATCAAGGACTCTAATCACCCTGCAAACCCTCATTTCACGCTGCTGCCATCTGGTAAGCGCTTCCGTAGCCTGATGGCCAAAACTGAGAGACTCAGGAGGAGCTTCTTCCCCCAGGCCATCAGACTCCTGAACTCAGTCACTTAACATCACGTGACTTCACTTCAGGATAAACATCGATACACTGACATTGCACTGCACTTTCTGTTCTCGTTGTTACTGTGTAACAACCTGTTATAAACCTGTTTGCACATTATACTCTTTATACATTTTTAACCACATATTTATAAGTTTACAGTTTACTCACTGCACAGTCTACTTCAATGACTTTATTCCACTTCTTTATTCTTATTTTTTTACTTTTTATTTTTATTTTTTTCTTCTACTTGACTTGATTATTTTTATAATTTTACAGATATATCTATCTATCTATCTATATATATATATATATATATATATATATATAGATAGATAGATAGATAGATAGATAGCTAGATAGATAGATAGTACTTTTTATCCTATTTCTATTATAATTTCTTCCTTGTGGTTTTAACTGTGAATTTGCACTGTCAATGGAGCGGACCTGTTTACATTTCACTGCCGGTTGTATACTCTGTATATAACTGTGTATGTGACAAATAAAACTCTTAAATCTTGAATCTTGAATCTTGAAAAAATACATAAATTTTGAGTTCTGGTAAAGATAACATATAACAATTATTAAGTTAAAGAGTTTTTATATATAAACTTTAAGTGGGTGTTAGATGATGGCAAAGGTAATCTAACAATAGATGAAATATGAACATGTGCAATAAAATGTCCAATGGAGAACGTAAACCCTACATTTTGCCACACAAAAAGCTATCATATGACCTCAGAAGCAATTAATTATATTTCTTATTGACAGAAAGCCATACAGATTTTGGAACTGCGATATGACCAAATGTTTATTTTTGGATGAACTAGTCCTTTAACGTCTGTAATTTGACATTTTGCATCAGACACAATATGTAATCTAGGTTTGGACTTGCGTCTATTAGACTATCTATTAGACAGTAAGCTGTTTTTTATTGGCTATTATTAATTATTCCAACCTATGTAACCATGATGTGCACTGATGAATCATGCTCCATAATACTAGGAGCAATTCTTAAGAAGGTCACCTGGGTCAGTTCTGATATCATGTTGACTTTAAGGCTTTAGAGGTGGAGGCCTAAGGTTAGTCTAAGGTGAGGTTATAATTATGATGGCTTTATAAAATGGAAAGGTCCTTACGTGTGCAGGATGCGTGATGGAGCACATAAATGCATGTTTGTGCTGGGATTTGCTGCTAAAGGGATAGTTGACCCAAAAATAATAATTCTGTCATCATTTACTCACCCTCCTATCATTCCAAACCTGTATGACTTACTTTCTTCTGTGGAACAGAAAAGGTCTCCGTTTTGCTTTTGTCCCTGCAATGATAGGCAACTTTCAAAAAGTCACAGAAGAAGGTCATATAGATACTCATAAGAGGTGACTAAACAATGACAGAATTTTAGATGTAGACTGTTGATATTTGAGACACGTTGGCCACTTGATTGAAGGCCAGGAGTGACATATCAGCTGTGGAAGGTGTAAAAGTATGATGAACATGTCCAGACAGCAGCTGTGATTCACTCTGATCCACTCAGACTGTGTGACTTCACACTCAACCGCACGGATTTGCTCCAAAACACCCAACAAACACACCATCACCTCTGCACTCATGACACCACTGTCAACAAACAACAGACACAAACAGATCATTGGGGAAATCTATATATAGAATATATAAACATTCTAAAATACAGTAATTGCTCATAAAAATCAAATGAAAAGGCTGTTAGACCAAGTTTGGGGATTGTTTTGTTTTTGAAAGAACGTCTCGGTTACGTATGTAACCCTCATTCCCTGAAGGAGGGAACGGAGACGCCACGTCGGAGTACTGACGAATAGGAATCTCGCTCGCGAGAGCCAATCTACTTAGAGTGTAACTAAAACGAGCCAATGCACATTGGCATGCAATGATTGCACCAGGTGCTCATGCCATGCTGTGCGGGTATAAATGAGACAAAGGTGATTGCATCAAATTAGCCTTTTGTTGAGGAGCCGAGTAGGTAGGCAGGCACCCCAGCAGGGTACAGAGGACATGGCGACGGGACGTGGCGTCTCCGTTCCCTCCTTCAGGGAACGAGGGTTACATACGTAACTGAGACATTCCCATTCAGTCGGTCACTCTCAACGCCACGTCGGAGTACTGACGAATAGGAATCCCTACCAAAGTGCCATGGCCTCTGCCCCCTTCCAGTGCCCAGTGTGAGCCGCCTGAGCTCTCTTACCTGATGAGACGGGGCTCACACCAGGAAGTCCATCACTGCTGTTCCGCAAGACCCTGCTCAGTGATTATTGGATGACACTGGGAAAGCATGCCCTAGAAAAGGGGCCGCTGTGGAGCCCACATCGTACCCCGGAGGAGTTATGTGGAGTACAATGCTGAGCCGTAGCCCGCAAGGGAGGAGGGGGCTCAGTCCCGGTGACGGGAAGGCTCTCCCAGGGGAAAGACACGGGCTTACCGTAGGAGCGACCGTGGAAGAAAATATGGGATCCCCGCAGGGTCACTCATATAACCCCAGCCCATTACCGGTTCTCAAGGATTCAGCGGCAAGGGGCCTGATGCCTGACGTTCCGCGACGTCCGGCACCGAGGGTGATGGAGGACTCACAGAGTTTGCTTCTGGAGAATAAGAGCGCCGGAGCGCAGCAAGCCGACAAGAGCCGGGGCCTCTCAGTGCTTCTACCCGTTTGAGGTGAGAACACAGGAGGAGACCATCTCTACACGTAGGCTATAGAATCTAGCGAACGTGTTGGGTGTCGCCCAGCCCGCAGCTCTACAGATGTCTGACAGCGAGGCGCCACGTGCCAGCGCCCAGGAGGATGCAACACTTCTAGTAGAGTGTGCTCGCACCCTGAGCGGACAGGGCACACCTTGAGCTTGGTAAGCCAAGGTGATGGCATCCACTATCCAGTGGGCCATCCTCTGCTTGGAGACAGCCTTTCCCTTCTGCTGGCCTCCGTGACAGACAAAGAGCTGATCTGAGGTTCTGAAGCTTTGAGTTCTATCTACGTAGATCCGCAGAGCGCAGACGGGACAGAGCAAAGCTAGGGCTGGGTCTGCCTCCTCCGGGGGCAGCGCTTGCAGGTTCACCACCTGGTCCCTGAAGGGAGTGGTAGGAACATTGGGCACATAGCCAGGCCGGGGTCTTAGTACCACGTGGGTATTACCCAGCCCGAACTCTAGGCACAATTTGTCGGCCAAAAATGCCTGCAGGTCCCCTACCCTCTTGATGGAGGCCAATGCAGCCAACAGCAAAGTCTTCATAGACAGAATCTTTAGCTCTACTGACTGTAAAGGCTCGAATGGGGCATTCTGGAGTGCTCGGAGCACCAGAGCAAGATCCCAAGAGGGTATGGAGGGGGGTCGAGGAGGATTTAACCGTCTCGCCCCCCTAAGGAACCTGACGACCAGGTCGTGCTTCCCAACCGTACCTTCTACGTGGTCGTGATAGGCGGATATAGCAGCAAAATAGACCTTGAGGGTGGAGGGCGACAGCCTACGCTCCAACCCTTGTTGCAGGAAGGAAAGCACAGACGCGATCGAACATCTTCGGGGGTCCTCTCGGCGAGAAGAACACCACTCGACGAACAGGTTCCACTTCGAGGCGTAAGCCTGTCTTGTAGACGGTGCACGTGCCGAAGTGATGGTGTTAACTACCTCTTGGGGTAAGTCACCTAGAACCTCCGCGTCCTGTCCAGGAGCCAGACATGAAGCTTCCACAGGTCTGGACGCGGGTGCCACAGGGTGCCCCGTCTCTGAGTCAGAAGGTCCTTCCTCAGAGGAATCGGCCAAGGAGGGGCTGTCGCGAGGAGCATAAGTTCTGGGAACCAGGTCCGGTTGGGCCAGTACGGCGCCACCAACAGGACCTGCTCCTCGTCCTCCCTGACCTTGCACAGTGTCTGTGCAAGTAGGCTCACTGGGGGAAACGCATATTTGCGCAGCCCCTGGGGCCAGCTGTGCGCCAGGGCATCCGTGCCGAGTGTACCCTCGGTCAGCGAATAGAACCACTGGCAGTGGGACGTTTCTGGGGAAGCAAACAGGTCGACCTGTGCCACCCCGAACTGTCTCCAGATCAGCTGAACCACCTGGGGGTGGAGTCGCCACTCCCCTGGGAGCGCATCTCCTGAGAGCTCGTCGGCCACACGGTTGCGCACACCAGGGACATGAATGGCCCGAAGCGACCTCAGACACTTCTGACTCCAGAGGAGGAGATGGCGGGCGAGTTGCGACATGCGACGGGAGCGCAGACCACCTTGTCGGTTGATATACGCAACGGTCGCAGTGTTGTCCGTGCGGACCAGTACATCTTTGCCCCGTAACTGCACTTTGAGGCGTCTCAGAGCAAGATGTACTGCTAGCAACTCGAGGCAATTGATGTGCCAATGCAGGTGCGGGCCCGTCCAAACCCCTGACACTGCATGCCCGTTGTACGTGGCTCCCCAGCCCATGGCGGAGGCATCCGTGAAAACCACAGCATGCCTGGACACCTGTTCCAGGGGCACTCCAGCCCGAAGGAACGAGGGGTCTGACCACGGACTGAAGGACTGGTGACAGGCCGGTGTGATGCTCACCCGGTGAGTGCCGCGTTGCCACGCCCATCTCGGACCTCGGCCGTGTAGCCAATGCTGAAGCGGTCTCATATGAAGCAGGCCGAGCGGCGTTACTGCTGCCGCGGCTGCCATATGCCCCAGGAGCCTCTGAAACTGTTTCAGTGGAACCGCCATCCTGCCTTGAAACGTGTTCAGGCAGTTCAGCATCGACTGGACACGCTCCTCTGTGAGGCGCGCTGTCCGCTCGACCAAATCCAACTCCATACTGAGAAAAGAGATCCTCTGCACGGGGGTGAGTTTGCTCTTTTCCCAGTTGACCCGAAGACCCAACTGGCTGAGGTGTCTGAGCACCAGGTCCCTGTGTTCGCACAACTGATCCCTGGACTGTGCTAGAATGAGCCAGTCGTCGAGATAGTTGAGGATGCGAACGCCCCATTCTCTCATGGGCACGAGGGCCCCCTCCGTGACTTTCGTGAAGACACGGGGGGACAGGGCCAGCCCGAAGGGCAGGACTTTGTACTGATATGGTCGACCCTCGAACGCAAAGCGCAGAAATGGCCTGTGTCGAGGAAGGACCGAGACATGAAAGTACGCGTCCTTCAGGTCGATCGCTGCAAACCAATCTTGGGGACAGATGCATTCGAAAATGCGCTTCTGCATGAGCATCTTGAACGGTAGCTTGTGGAGGCTCTGATTCAGGACTCGCAGGTCCAAGATTGGCTGTAACCCACCGGTTTTCTTGGGTACAATGAAGTACGGGCTGTAGAAGCCGGTCTTCATATCGGCTGGAGAGACCGGCTCTATCGCGTCCCTCGCCAGCAGGACAGCGATCTCCGCACGCAGGACATGGGCATCTGCGGCATTCACCAAAGTGAAGCGGACGCCCTTGAACCTGGGGGGGGCACCGGGCGAACTGAATCGCGTAGCCGAGCCTGATGGTCCGAATGAGCCAGCGAGACGGAGCGGGGAGCGCTAGCCAGGCTCCGAGGGACCGTACAAGCGGGACCATAGGGACCACCGGTGTACCCACCGTGGGGCAGCAAGGTGGAATGCTGGGGCGGCTGTCTCGTGGAGGCGGCCCGCAGTGAGGTGAGAGTGTGCCGTGCCAAACTTACCTGATTCCACAGGTGGGCAGCAGGAACGTGAGGGGGTTGTCCACTGCTGCCCGCTGGCGAAGGGGGAGGATGAGTGTGGTTCGGCGTTTGACAAGAAGAAACTGTTTGGAAGAAACTGCTCTTTTATTGAGAATTTGGGTACCGTTGGGGCTGAGCCCAGCGGCGGAACAGAAACAAAACGGAACACAAGATTCTCCTCCCGGCCCTCCTCCGGGGGATGGAGCGGTGCGGTCACCGTCTCCTGGTGCAATCATTGCATGCCAATGTGCATTGGCTCGTTTTAGTTACACTCGAAGTAGATTGGCTCTCGCGAGCGAGATTCCTATTCGTCGGTACTCTGACGTGGCGTCGAGAGTGACCGACTGGATGGGAACAAACATTTAGCAGAACCAGCATTCCTGTCATAACTGGCTGTATTTATTTGATCAAAAGTTGTAATTTATTTGTGTGATGTCATTACTCCAGTCTTCAGTGTTAGATGTCATGATCATGAGAAAAATATGCTGATTTGCTGCTCACAAAACATTTCTTATTGTTATCAATGTTGACTGTTGTGTTGCTTAATGGTTTCGCCATCTTGGCAGCGCGTCACTCCCGGATAACCGAAAATTGGCAAAGAGGTGGGACGTGGGAGGAGCTGAGCTGCCTGGTTGCTGAAACCAGCAGCGGTAATCCACCTGTCACTCAAGTGGCCACGCCCTTAATTATGCAGAACTTTAAGACTTAATATAATGTAAACGAATGAGTTATACAAAAAAATTCACCCCCCTCACAGTTGTCATGACGGTCAAAATCAAAATTGGTTAAACCAAAACCAATTTTTGTACCAGGCTGTAAACATGTTTTTTTCTGCTGTAAAGTTGGACATTTTAACATGGGGGAGATACAGATTTGACTCCTTTTGGAGCCTGTCCCTAGCGGCCAGTCGATGAATTGCAGTTTAAGTCACTTCTGTATTGGCTTTCAAAAGAGAGACCAGAAGGTTGCCGCTTGGTTTCACCAACACTACTAACGCAACTCAATCAAAGGTCACGCCCCTTTTTTTGTGTATGCCTTAGGTGGGAATTATTTAAATTCCATTCGGTGACATGCGTTCATTTAGAAACTGCTTACTGATATAGTGAATACTCCCTTTGGACTGACGTTGTGCTTTGTAACTTTGCAGACTTTTTCATGCTCAAACAAGAATGAAAGCATAATTGAATGCATGCTTGCTGAATTTTTATCACCCCAAATGTTTAAACTGTAGTGTATGCCTTTTCTGTTTCTCAAAAGCAGAAACATTTCCTAGAAACATCAAGATTTCAGGGAGTTATCTTTGTCGATTGCATCAGTTAAGAAATTTACAGTCGTTGTAAATCTATTTTCAGCTACCTGACCTTGAGTTAGATATTAATAAACAATAATAACAAGGGCTGTGCCTTCGCTGACCCAAGATGAGCCTGAGTTAATGATGATCTCAGTTCCTGCTGGGCCAATCGGCCATGATATCCTCTCAGTCAATGCCTGGATAGCATGGACCTGAGACACACTTCCAGCATCTGACTGATGAAAGTAAGGCTAGATGTTATAACAGGTGCTGCAATATGAGAAGAAAAAAATACATTTAGCAGAACCAGCTTTCCTGCCATAATTGGTTTGCTTATTTACCCTTAAATATTCACCATCAGATGGTGGGTTGAATTCGGGTGTGTGTGGGTAATCCTCGCCTGAATAGTTTCGTCCAAAAAACAAAACAAAAACAAAAACACAATGTAAGAAATTTTTGTCCTTACATAACCTCAGGCAGAGACTGAGATGGCTGTTTGCGTTTTTGACCCACCCAAGTGCAATTATTGGGAGTTTATTTTGGGTTTAGCGATTGATGTCTGATGAAGCAGATATTATGTTTATATTGTAATTAGTGGTGTTCTGTTCATCAGCATTGCTACTGCTCATACTTAACCATAAGTATTAAACAGTATAATACCTCAAATTGTTCAGTAAAGGTATACTATTGCTTTAAAAGATTTGACTCTATAGTTTCACCTGATGGATGATAAATTGGCCCAAAAGATAATTTAGACAACAAACAACCACCCTAGAAACCACATAGAAATGTGCTGAAAAAATCACTCTGAAACCCTTAGAAACTGCATCAAATCCAAATGTAAAAGCTAGTTTGATAAAGGTCTTAAGATTATCCAGGCCTTCATAAATTCCTATAATTAGAGGAAAAGAAAATGACAGAACTTGAATATTAATGTCTAACAGCAGGATGCTTGTTAAAGCTTTGTATTGTTTTATTGTTGCATCCCTGCTGGTCTCTCTCTCTCTCTCTCTCTCTCTCTCTCTCTCTCTCTCTCTCTCTCTCTCTCTCTCTCTCTCTCTATCAGTTTTTTTTTTTTTCACTCAAATGGACTTTTCGCTCTTTCAATTACAAAAAAACAGTACAGAGACAGACTTTTATCTCTGCCTAAATCCTGTGGTGGTTCTCCGTGTTCTTTTCTCTCTGTAATAGATGACAGAGTTTGAGAACAGGAAAACCTTCCAAATTCATCAGAACGTCATGCTCCGTTAGAACAAGCATATTTATCACCATGTTCTTTTCGTTGTGTTCCCACCAACACACCACACCTCACTAGAGAGCCATTTTATGGGATCATTGTGGCGGGTTTGTCCTGAACAGAAAGAAATATGCAAAACATTACTCTTAATTATTTTTCTTGGTGACTTTGAAAAATGTTTGTGTTGAGAGAACATTTATCCAAAAACTTAAGCTGTGTGCTGCCTGACTGTAAGAGACTCGGTTCAGTTGACTTCAGTAGAGTTTGACAATGGACAATGTGATGGTAAATTATCCTAAAATGATTTAATAATTTAATTAAA
Source organism: Paracanthobrama guichenoti (assembly GCA_018749465.1). NCBI lineage: Eukaryota > Metazoa > Chordata > Actinopteri > Cypriniformes > Gobionidae > Paracanthobrama > Paracanthobrama guichenoti. The sequence continues at coordinate 1,947,803 of CM031950.1, read as the reverse complement.
TAAAAATAAATAATAAAAATATTATTTTTATAAATTATTTCAACCACAATTATTTAATAAAATGCTTTTTTTTGGCATCAAATGAAGTAGAATAATTTAAAACAGTATTGATTTGAACAGAACAGATTTTTGATATCTCGAAAGGTTCGGCCGTGGCATTGAAACAAATGTATGGCGAGAAAAGGGAAACAGGAAATGTGTTATAACTTTTGCAAACATTGACTGATTTTGATGAAACTTCAGCTGAGTGTTCGTTGTAGGCCAATCATATGGCTGTAACTATTGTGAGTCACATTTAGCGCCACCAATTGGCATCAGGAAGTGTCACTTTCCAAATAATTTAAAATCACCCTTTTATTTTTACCAGATTTGCTTAAAACTTCATCAGTATAATGTTTCAAGATTCAAGATTCAAGAGTTTTATTTGTCACATACACAGTTATATACAGAATATACAACCGGCAGTGAAATGTAAACAGGTCCGCTCCATGGACAGTGCAAATTCACAGTTAAAAACACAAGGAGGAAATTATAATAGAATAGAATAAAAAAGTACTATATATATATATATATATATATATATATATAGGATTATAAATAAATCAAGTAGAAAAAAATTAAAATAAATAAAGAAGTGGAATAAAGTAAGTGAAATAAGCTGTGCAGTGAGTAAACTGTAGACTTATAAATATGTGGTTAACAAATGTACAAAGAAGTATAATGTGCAAACAGGTTTATAACAGGTTGTTACACAGTAACAACGAGAACAGAAAGTGCAGTGCAATGTCAGTATGTCGATGTTTATCCTGAAGTGAAGTCACGTGATGTTAAGTGACTGAGTTCAGGAGACTGGGGGAAGAAGCTCCTCCTGAGTCTCTCAGTTTTGGCCATCAGGCTTCGGAAGCGCTTACCAGATGGCAGCAGCGTGAAATGAGGGTTTGCAGGGTGATTAGAGTCCTTGATGATCTTAGTAGCGCTACCTTTGCAGCGTTTGGTGTAGACGTCCTGCAGAGACGGGAGAGCTGACCCTGAGATACGCTCGGATAAGCGCACGACTCTTTGCAGGGCTTTGCAGTCATGACTGGTGCTGCTGTTCCCATACCACGCTGTGATGTAAAGATGTAATGTAAAGACACCGCAGATGTAGACCTGTGAAAGGATTTTTGATTTGTAGAATACTGTTTCCATGGCAACGTGTCAAACTTTAATATTGTTTTGGGGTATTTTGGAGACTCTTAGCATGCTTCAAATTGCATGAAACTCGACACGTCACAGTTGACTACCAGTAGACATCAAAGCCTTAGAAATGAGCATGGAGAGGGAGCTCAGTAGCACCCCCTTTTACCTAAAGTCACCAAACTCGGGACATATATTGATCACATCGAGCTGGACAACTTACTAATTTACAGTCATTAGCTCCGACCAACAGGAAGTCAGACATTTTAGTTTGAATGTGGATTTTTTGAAAAATCAGGCTCTGAATTTTAAACTACTATTCCTAGCGAGTTTATATGATTCACACCAATTCACACAACTTTTTCAACATGATGACAATATATTAAAGATGGTAAATTGTGAATGGATATTGGATATCTCATGGCAACCGATTAAAATAATGTCATTCAAAAGATTTTAAAATGGTCTTTTTACATTTACCCAATATAAATGCATATTGCCCATCGTGCACAGATGCCCTGAAGTGGCGGTGCTGCTTTATGATTTTTCCAGAATAAGTTGCCTTCAGTAGTCAGCATAATAAAGTCGCCTGCTACTTTTTTCCCAATGTCAGTGCTCTCTCTGTAGGCACTCACTACAGGTTTTAGAATGGAGCAGTTGACTGTCCCTCAACATCACGTCTCACATTTTAAATAATTGAGCAATTACAAGTTGAACTTCCCCAGTGAAACATGTTACTAACTAGAGCACAATAGCCCATGAATCAAGTCCTTTGTGAGATTAATTATCATTATCAACGCTTCTGAGCTCATTAATCTCTCGCTCACACACACCAGCCCATTTCCCACATCCATACACAAACCCCTTCCTCAGTGGTCCATTGAAGATCTTCAAGAGACCCAACCCCCATTACATCCATAACTTTCTCTTCTCCATCGCTGGCTCACAGGGGCGTGAAACATTCCTCATCTCAATCTCTCATTCTTCACCTCCTCAACGTCCATTTCATAAGATCTATGGAATGTTGACCACAAAAATGTTGTCCTGCTGCTTGTGTTTAGTAAAATACCTTGATTCATAAAGCACTTTTTTGGCTTATGTACACTTTTTGTGTGTGTGTGTTTGTGCATCAAAACCCATGTCATTCACACAGATTTCCACTTTGTTTTGAAAAGGACATTGCTTTATGTTTTTAAAAAAGATTAGATAAATAGATTACTCGCCATCATGTCTTAACCCTGTTCTGTTTTCTATCTTCTGTGCAACACAGGAAAAGAAAAGATGCCCGAGCTGTCCTGTAGCATACAAAAAAAATAAGTGACTGGTGATTCATACTGCCAAGCAACAAGGAAAAAACACACTATAAAACTACTGTAAAATCAGTCTATATGACTCATGCACTATATTTATTACAAGTATCAAAAGTTGTGCTGCGTCCAAAAGCACATACTTACTGTTAATAAATATTTTGCTATTTATAACAAACTAATTCAGAAAATGCCAACTTTCTAATTTTCGAACATGTTAATGTGGTATAGCACTTAGTGAAAGAGTACTGCAACGTAAAACCAAGCAGCATGTCACCATGGTAACTCTCCAAAAACTCTTCAAAATTAGCATAACAAAACAGTAATCACTACTAAATCTCCCTTACCATTAATCTTGCACATAAAAAAAAAAACATATAACACTTAATTTTAGCATTTACTGACAATTTCGAGTGCCATGGGCAAAGCATGCTGGGAAATAAAAAAAATCTCAGCCCAGTTTCAGTTAAACTTAAGTTAATCTAAATTAAAGGAAATGAGTTCATACAACTCAAAACAATGAAACAGTTCCGTTTACTTGAAATATGTCAGTGCTGTGAACTCAAAAGAAAAATGTAGTTCTAAATACAAAAGTAAATTTAACTGAACTCATTTGTTTAATTTAAGTTTGTCCTACTCAAACCAATTAAGTATTTGGAGCGAGAAACAGTATGCAAAAAGTCTGAATACATAAAATTCGGAAAAACAGTAGGCAAAATGTTCCCAGATAACCTACTATTTCCGCAGAGATTCTGAAGTGTGCATGATGGACACATTACTATCCCATGAGGCCACAGGAGAGGGTTTATGAATGGCAGAGCGATGCAACTGATGCTGGTAGGTCATATGACAATAACAACATGGCGGATGTTGTATGTCCGAATTTCATTCATATTATATGGACCATATTTTTTCAAATGTAGTACCTACTGTACTCAGACAGTATGCGATTTCAGACACAGCATGGGAGTTTAAATTTAATTGACCAAAAACACACAGTGCTAATTTGAATTGGAATAACAGGAAGTGGAATTTACCTTATTTAAATTAAAAGATATTTAACACAGATAATGCAAACTGAAAAATGAAGTGTTGTTCATTGTTTATTTATAATATATGATAAAATATATAAGCTACTGAAAATTTTCACCTTTCTCTATACATGACTTAAACTTTCAAATAAGGATTTTTCAAGTCGATATTTGAAATGTGTTTTGTTTTTCTAGTTAATTATATGAATTTATTTTAACTCGTTTTAATTCTGTGTCCTTATATTCAAATTTGAATTGCAATTCTGCATTATTTGTTTCCTTGATTCAAATTGATTTGAATTAAAATTTAACACGCATTCATATTCATTTTTAAATGGTGCACAAGGATCTTGATAGTATAAATCATCATCCAGTTTTACTGTATGGAAAACAAAGTCGGAACTATATATCGGAACATATATTTTAATGTTTCACAGATGAAAGAACATAATACAGGGTTAGTAAACATTTAAACTATTCCAATAAAAAAAAATCACTGCTAAGTTGCTTGATGCTTTAGAAGCCTCCTAGTTTTGCACCAGAAAATATAGCACACATGCATGTGCTGTTGCAACATTTCAACATAAAAAAGTCGAATTATGAACAGTATGACCTTTTCGCAGTGACATGACATTGCTCAATGACATGACTCTGCTAATGCTCTTGCAAAAGTCCCTGTTTTTTATACATAACAAGCATATTGCTGATTGCATGGTCCTTTCCAAGAATCACCTATACCACTGAAGTCGTCTTACAGTTGCTGACACCAGCATCAGCGGCCCATTGGAAGGAGGCAGCAAAGTACTTCATTATTCATTGAGCAGCGGGCCTGACACGCTGTGGCAGCATTTTGACAACAGTCACAGCCGTTAAGAGGGCTGGGATTTGAGCAGAGCTCATCTGGCTGGCAGCAGACATGTAATTTAATGGGAATAGAGCATGACAGTGGTCACCGTTACAGAGTGAAAATCCAGCAGGTGCGCATAACACTAGCGTCCCGGAGGAACGGAGGCAAAGTGAAAGGCAGCTATATTCTCGCTCGGCTCTCGAAACATGCCGTGATGATTGTACTCCCTCCTGGCACCAAGCTGTTTCTGCATTACGCCCTCATGCATCCTGGGGCAAGTGGCTGCAGAATTTCATCGCTGTCACTTCGTATCCCCTTCCCGTGATGAAGCAGAGCAGGGTTTGCCCCGTCCTCCCATGCAAATCAACTTGAAGCGTATAATAGATATTTTCTAATTGGCCTGCAATGTTTGCAAACACTCCGCATATTACATATTACGGAGCCCAGAGAGCCTTAAAGGCTTCTTTTACAGTATGGCACTCAGAAAATGTCATTATTTCATGATACATATCACTATATTACACTCTTAAAAATAAAGGTTCCAAAAGGCTGTTTTCACAGTGATGCCATAGAATTTTTGGGTCCCCAAAGGACCTTTCAGGGATTAGTTCTTAAAATAATTTTTTTACTTGATGTGAAGTCCTTTTTAATAATCTAAACAACATTTCATCAGTATAAAGAGCATTTTGTAGAATGAAAAGGTTCCATGTTAAAATTTCTTCATGTATGGAACCATCAATGCCAATAAAGGAATTAAGAGTGTAGGAGTCCTGAAAATAGTTTTCAATTCCAGAATGTTGAATCGACATTTATATATGGACAAGAAAAGAGCGGGATTCGAACCGGAGTCTCTGGCGTGGGAGTCGGGCACACTAACAACGATGCTAAAGACCGCAGTCTCAAGCATGAGTTGTTAGTGCGCTTCTTGAGGCCAGGGGAGTGAGGTTTACACACACAGCTCCTACTGACCTATGTCTGTTACACTCCCCCACACCTCAATCTCATCAGGGTCACGGCACCAAATGTAGCTAGTCCTACTCAATCCGCTCCGAGCAGGTATGCTAACAAGGACGCTAAAGACCGCAGCCGCTAGAGCGCCTCTTGAGGCCAGGGGAGTGAGGTTTACATCCACCGCTCTTACTGATATACACTAATCAGACATAACATTATGACTTATTATGATTATATCATTCCTAATATTGTGTTGGTCCCGCTTTTGCTGCCAAAACAGGCCTGACCCATCGAGGCATGGACTCCACTAGACCCCTGAAGGTGTGCTGTGGTATCCTTTAAGGATAGGTAGGTGGTACGTGGCCGCCCATGACCCTGTTGCCACTGTTCACCACTGTTCCTTCCTTGGACCACTTTTGATAGATACTGACCACTGCAGACTGGGAACACCCCACAAGAGCTGCAGTTTTGGACCCAGTCTTCCCAGTCCTCTAGCCATCAAATTTGACCCTTGTCAAATTCGCTCAAATCCTTATGCTTGCCCATTTTTCCTGCTTCTAACACATCAACTTTGAGGACAAAATGTGCACTTGTTGCCTAATATATCCCACCCACTAACAGGTGCCGTGATGAAGAGATAATCAGTGTTATTCACTTAACCTGTCAGTGGTCATAATGTTATGCCTGATTTATGTATATATATTCACACACACACACACACACACACACAAATGTTGGATTATTATACTATTTGTAACTATTTGTATTTGTATCTATTTGTAAGTTAAGTTTCATTTTTATTAAAATATTTAAAATATTTTCATGTTATTGACAATATAAATATTGTCTGATTCTGCAAGTGTCACTTGTGTAGTTTCTGCCTGTCAATAATTTTGCTCAATCATCGGAAGCAGGAAGCTACGGGTGTGAAATTGAAAAGCCACATTCAACATCATAAGTAGTTATTAGCTTGTTTTTTGCTTCTGTTTTATTTGACAGCACTGAGATGGTGTACTGCTTGCCTCTTGCTCCATTTTTGATAACCACAGTCATATAACTGTATTTGTAGGCCATGCTTTTACCAAAAGGGCTAATTTAGTGTGAAATTAGTTTCAAAATGGCTACCATTTCAGGGGCAGTCAAGAGAAATCAGGAGAAATTAACTACAAGCACAAGAAAATAAAAAATCTTGTTTTTATTGTAGGTAGAAAGCAAAGTAGAATGTTTTCACAGATTTTAGGATGCAGGAATGACTTCACTTTTTGACGAGAGTCGATTTTTAATGTGAAATTAAAAAGTGATTTTTTATTTTTATTTTTATGTGAAATCTTAACAGCATGGTTATCTGCTCTGTGAAACAACATCTTAGACAGGTGAAGGTTGAGGAACACCCTAATCCAACTCCAGAACAACTCGTCATTTTATGTAATCAAAAAACAGAACTTGTTAGCACAACTGACAAAAGCACCCATAAATCATTCTCTCTGTTTACCAGAATTATGATAGTCAGTCTCCAAGTCAAACTCTTCAGCTAGTAGTGGTTGACCATTATGGGTTTTGCATTAGTCGATGCAAATGTCAATACCTAAATAGCTGTGTGGATAATATAATACCAATATACAGTATCACAAAGTACTTTAAAAGATGTCATGGAGCTAAATCAACATTTTTTGACAAAATCTTTTCAAACATGTTTACATTTGTGCATTTGTCAGATGCTTGTATCCAAAGTGACTTGCATGTGTTCAAAGTATACTTTTAATCAGTTCTTTCATTCTCTGGGAATCAAACTCATGTCATTGGCTTTGTAAGCGTCATGCTCTACTGTTTGAGCTACAGGAATGTAATCTATAAAAATAGCAATCTAATAATTAATAATGATAATAGATTTAAATTGTATTATTATTATTAGGTACTCTGAATAATAATATAGGCTAATATATAATAATCAAAGTTTCTCAAATAATCTATCAAAGCCCAAATATCACATTAAAGGGATGGTACAGTCAAAAATTTTAATTCTGTCATCATTTCCCCCATACAACTTGAGGGTGAGTAAATGTTGAAAGAATTTTCATTTTTGGGTGAATTATCCCTTTAATTAACCTGGCGTATCACTATTTAAGATTTCAACATAATATCAGCTCATCTGGCATTTTATAACAGCAAATTCTCATTGTTTTTAAGGCCAGGTTGTGTCTAGTATGGCTATATGGATCATGTTTAGGGCTTTAATGGTGACACATGTATAATTAGAGAAACCATTCCAGAAATGTCCCTAGAGAGATACTGGCACCTGCGCTCTCATCAATACAAGAGCCATACGCTCACTGGCACACTATTTCCAGGAAACCACATCAGGTGACTATTGGTAGTCATGGTGTATTTGTTTTGTTGCCATTATGTATGAATGCACATCTGATCTGTTTTATTTAACAAAGCATGCACTGCTACCTCACATGCAACCTGCCATCTGTGCACAATCATGCATGAGACCAAGCAACTGACCTAAACCTCAACACATGTTATGGAGCATATACTGTACATAAAACAAGATATCATGGACCAGTCAGGTGGACTCAAATGTAAATATTGCATGGGTTTTATCGATCAAACTGGGCTGAATTACATTAACTTTGCATGAAATTAGCCATTTCTTGCAGATTTCTCCATCCATTATTTTGTGCCTACGGTACTTCAATGGAAACCACCACAACTAGGATGCATTTTTATTTGCATGTGGTGCTTTGGAACCACTTATTGTATCCTCATGCATCCTTATAGGTTGCACAAGCACTGACATGCATTATTCATCAGTGGCGTGCTTTGATCTCAAAGGGTTGCAGATGGTATAGGGTCATAATCTGCCAACAAACTTGCCTGCATTTCACTTTAAGCTTTCATTGAGTCTCAGGAGAGCTGAGGATGCTCAAAGTGGCTTGTATATGGCACGGCAGAGCTGACGCTTAATTTAACCCCGATTAGAGGTGCAGTGTGCCAGAACAGAACAGAACTGGTGTGGGAGGAGGAGGATGTCTGTCAGATAGATCGGCCATTGAGTGCAACAGCCGGTCTTTTAAGGTGAGAAGACTGGTTGTTCCATGCCTGTGATTTCAGAACAGTTTTCCCTTAAAGAGACTGACCATGTGATTTGGTTAAAGGAAGTGCTGCTGGGTGATTTGTGTAACTGGGTTAACGAGGGCACATTGTAACACTAGGGCCATTTATTATTGCACTGTAGTTTTTCTGAAGAAAATATGAGGTGGGTGTTCAAGGGGGTGGGTGGTTGCCAGGGTGTTTCTGTTTGGTTGCTTGGTGGTTGCTATGAGATTTAGATTTTTCAACCATTTTAAGTATGAACAATAGTAATAGAGATTCTTGCCTTAGGTGTGTGTGTCCATCCGTCTGTCTGTCTGTCGCTCCATCCATCCTCTATAATAGGTCTCAAACCGTATTCTGGACTCATATTCTAAAGGTGCACCATAAATCAGTAATGCAGTACATTACTGCAAAACACAGTATATACATGGAATATAAAAACATATAATGTCTAATGTAAGTATGACCACAATAGCTCTTGTTTAAAGTGATATAACTGCTGTTTCAGGCCAAATACCACTAAGGGATTACATAACCCCTTCATGGAAAAAATAATGTAATTCATTTTTATGTGATCATAATTTTTTTTTTAAAGATTATGGGATACAATCATGTTATGTATGGCCTTCTACTGACCCCAGTGGTTTGTCCTTTTGCAAAATGAGCAAACACACATAGTCTGCACATGTGGCAGTGAAATATAAATATTGTGTATTAACATTTTATATCAAAATCTGAATTTTAAACGATGAATCCATATATATGAATAGAACACTCTGTTCCTATTGCCATGCATAATATCTCACCAGCAGGTAGAGTCTTTCACGAGAACCTGCTGTGCAGAATAACTGCACATTCTGACAGCCAAATGGTACCCATATGAGACCTGCGGACTGCGCTCAGGATGGGGGCTGGGTAACAGTAATGTTTGAATCAAACACTCAGCCCTGCCAGCATCTTAGTTCTCCTCTGGTCAGAAAATCTTTCTTTTAGAAGAGCTTGAAGGTTTCTGAATGTGGAGAACAAATTGTAGTTTCTTTTATCAGTATACTGTATAGAGTCAGAATATGAAGAACATGAACTGAGCTCAGTGTGATTGCTTTTATTTGGCAAGAGTTAAAGGGCACAAAATAGAGGGCGTAAATTAATTTGACACACTTGGTGCTCTTAAAGGGGACTCTATATGCTTTTGAAGGAATTTTAAAGGATCTATGGGAAATGGGCAAGATTTGCTCTATCTGAGCCAAAGCAGGTGGTAGCTGCCAAGATCCATGTGAACCACCACATATGATTTATGCAGCATCGTGGACACAGCGTGAGTGTGTGTATTGGGGGGTGTTCTGTATATAATTGTGTAGGAAGAGGCTGAGAGTAATGAGTTTCACTTATGCAATTACACATGCATGCTATAATATATATATATATACATACATACACACACTATGGAAGCCCGTTTCGCCACTAAATAAAAAGAGTAATTGTGATTTTTATCTCAGAATTCTGACTTTTTTTCTCGCAATTGAGTGGTATAAAGTCAGAATTGTGTGATATAAAGTCAGAATTGAGTGATAAAAAGTCAGAGTTCTGAGATATAAAGTCAGAATTGAGTGATATAAAGTCAGAATTGTGTGATATAAAGTCAGAATTGAGTGATATAAAGTCAGAATTGAGAGATATAAAGTCAGAGTTCTGAGATATAAAGTCAGAATTGAGTGATATAAAGTCAGAATTGTGAGATATAAAGTCAGAATTGAGTGATATAAAGTCAGAATTGAGTGATATAAAGTCAGAATTGAGTGATATAAAGTCAGAATTGTGAGATATAAAGTCAGAATTGTGAGATATAAAGTCAGAATTGAGTGATATAAAGTCAGAATTGTGAGATATAAAGTCAGAATTGAGTGATATAAAGTCAGAATTGTGAGATATAAATTCATAATTGTGAGATATAAAGTCAGAATTGAGTTATATAAAGTCAGAATTGAGTGATATAAATTCATAATTGAGTGATATAAATTCATAATTGAGTGATATAAAGTCAGAATTGAGAGATATAAAGTCAGAATTAAGTGATAAAAGTCAGAATTGAGTGATATAAAGTCAGAATTGTGAGATATAAATTCATAATTGAGTGATATAAAGTCAGAATTGTGAGATATAAAGTCAGAATTGAGTGATATAAAGTCAGAATTGAGTGATATAAAGTCAGAATTGAGTGATATAAAGTCAGAATTGAGTGATATAAATTCATAATTGAGTGATATAAAGTCAGAATTGAGTGATATAAAGTCAGAATTGAGTGATATAAAGTCAGAATTGAGTGATATAAAGTCAGAATTGAGTGATATAAAGTCAGAATTGTGTGATATAAAGTCAGAATTGATTGAGAGATATAAAGTCAGAATTGATTGAGAGATATAAAGTCAGAATTGAGAGATATAAAGTCAGAATTGAGTGATATAAAGTCAGAATTGAGTGATATAAAGTCAGAATTGAGAGATATAAAGTCAGAATTGAGTGACAAAGTCAGAATTGAGTGATATAAAGTCAGAATTGAGTGATATAAAGTCAGAATTGAGAGATATAAAGTCAGAATTGTGTGATATAAAGTCAGAATTGAGAGATATAAAGTCAGAATTGATTGAGAGATATAAAGTCAGAATTGATTGAGAGATATAAAGTCAGAATTGAGAGATATAAAGTCAGAATTGAGAGATATAAAGTCAGAATTGAGTGACAAAGTCAGAATTGATTGAGAGATATAAAGTCAGAATTGATTGAGAGATATAAAGTCAGAATTGTGTGATATAAAGTCAGAATTGAGTGATATAAAGTCAGAATTGATTGATATAAAGTCAGAATTGAGTTATATAAAGTCAGAATTGAGAGATATAAAGTCAGAATTGAGTGATATAAAGTCAGAATTGAGTGATATAAAGTCAGAATTGAGTGATATATAGTCAGAATTGATTGATATATAGTCAGAATTGATTGAGAGATATAAAGTCAGAATTGAGTGATATAAAGTCAGAATTGAGTGATATAAAGTCAGAATTGAGAGATATAAAGTCAGAATTGAGTGATATAAAGTCAGAATTGATTGATATAAAGTCAGAATTGAGAGATATAAAGTCAGAATTGAGAGATATAAAGTCAGAATTGATTGATATAAAGTCAGAATTGTGAGATATAAAGTCAGAGTTGTGAGATATAAAGTCAGAATTGAGAGATATAAAGTCAGAGTTGTGAGATATAAAGTCAGAATTGATTGATATAAAGTCAGAATTGAGAGATATAAAGTCAGAATTGAGTGATATAAAGTCAGAATTGTGAGATATAAAGTCAGAATTGAGAGATATAAAGTCAGAATTGAGAGATATAAAGTCAGAATTGATTGATATAAAGTCAGAATTGAGAGATATAAAGTCAGAATTGAGAGATATAAAGTCAGAATTGAGTGATATAAAGTCAGAATTGAGTGATATAAAGTCAGAATTCAGAATTGTGATATAAAGTCAGAATTGAGAGATATAAAGTCAGAGTTGTGAGATATAAAGTCAGAATTGAGAGATATAAAGTCAGAATTGAGATTGAGTGAGATATAAAGTCAGAATTGAGAGATATAAAGTCAGAGTTGTGAGATATAAAGTCAGAATTGAGAGATATAAAGTCAGAATTGAGTGATATAAAGTCAGAACTGAGTGATATAAAGTCAGAATTGAGAGATATAAAGTCAGAGTTGTGAGATATAAAGTCAGAATTGAGAGATATAAAGTCAGAATTGAGAGATATAAAGTCAGAATTGTGAGATATAAAGTCAGAATTGAGAGATATAAAGTCAGAATTGAGTGATATAAAGTCAGAACTGAGTGATATAAAGTCAGAATTGAGTGATATAAAGTCAGAATTGAGAGATATAAAGTCAGAGTTGTGAGATATAAAAGTCAGAATTGAGTGATATAAAGTCAGAATTGAGAGATATAAAGTCAGAGTTGTGAGATATAAAGTCAGAGTTGAGAGATATAAAGTCAGAATTGAGAGATATAAAGTCAGAGTTGTGAGATATAAAGTCAGAATTGAGTGATATAAATTCATAATTGAGTGATATAAAGTCAGAATTGAGAGATATAAAGTCAGAATTGTGAGATATAAAGTCAGAATTGAGAGATATAAAGTCAGAATTGAGTGATATAAAGTCAGAACTGAGTGATATAAAGTCAGAATTGAGAGATATAAAGTCAGAATTGAGTGATATAAAGTCAGAATTGAGTGATATAATGATATAAAGTCTGAATTGAGTGATATAATGATATAAAGTCAGAATTGAGTGATATAAATTCATAATTGAGTGATATAAAGTCAGAATTGAGTGATATAAAGTCAGAACTGAGTGATATAAAGTCAGAATTTATATACGAGTGTGTGTTACATGTTAGTGGACTAGACTGTGTTTTTTATTTTAAAATGCTCTCCCTGTATTCACAGAGTACGCATGATCACGAAAGTGAAAGTAAACGGGATCGCGCATTCAAACGTGATTTCAATACGTTACTGCTGTTTGAAAGCGACTCCCTGAGGCATGCGAATATCTCCCAATATGAAAGCTATCTATTTGTAACCATCTCTTAGCTTTGTGTCATGCTTGAAGAAAAATGTGGTCTCTCTTTGCACTTTGAATACTGAGCACTTTGATTATAGTTATTGTTTGCACTTAATATCTATGATCAGTTTGTGGGAAGGAGTTCAGTTAGGAGGTCAAAAGAAGCTCATGTGCAGTTCTGAGGTCTGAAGAGACGATCATACAGTAGAGAAGCCCGTCAGTTGAGTTTTTGGCAAAACCTTTACAGTGCTTATTGTCTTTTACTGTATATGATAACTGATACTCGTAAAGCAGAGCTGAAATGACATTCATTACAAGATGACGATTTAAAACATTTCAAATGAACCTACAAACTTTTTCTAGTCATGTATTTCATCATTGAGGATTTCTTAAAAATACTATGTAAAAATCTTGTCTTGTCTTGTTCTCGTGAACCCAATCACGTGTCTCGTCTCGTCTCATGAGATAAGTTTCTCGTCACACCCTTAATATATATATATATATATATATATATATATATATATATATATATATATATATATATATATATATATATATATATATATATATATATACAAAGTTCTGTCACAAACGCAGGTCCTTAACTCAATCTGCTTGCCATCACATCATTCTCTGTAGGGCACAGCTGATCGGTTCCTGCTATATCAGTAGCCAATGAGCTCGATGCTCAACGTTCAAATACTTGGTCGGCATTTGCTGTAGCAGTTGCAGCGCGCTTTCAGAAACCCCTCTCCTTCCCCAGCTCCACCTGTATAGATCTGCTATGGGTAATTCATGTATGCTATATTGCGCAGCAGCAGCATGTCTTACTTGCTCACAGCAGCGTGTCTTGTGTGTGTTCTAAAGTCCCATACTTTAGAGCAGCAGCAGCAGCGTAGCAGATCTATTCCACCAAGACCAAGACCTCAGTTGAGGTCCCCATGAGGAAACAAGCTTATAAATCATATAGAATTAGATTTTTTGAGTAGGGTTAGTGTAGGGGGATAGAATATACAGTTTGTACAGTACAAAACCCATTACGTCTATGGAGAGTCCCCACAAAAATAGTGAACCAGACGTGTGTGTGTGTGTGTGTGTGTGTGTGTGTGTGCTTGTTTATGTGATTTATGAGGACACAAATTTGTATAATGACATTTCATATGTCTCATATTTCAAATAGCTTTAAAAACATACTAAACAATGTTTTATTAGAAATGTGATGGGTAGGTTTAGGGGTAGGGGCAGTGTAGGGGGATAGAATATATGGTTTGTAAAGTATAAAAACCATTATGTCTATGGAATGTCCTCATAATGATAGGTGTGTGTGTGTGTGTGTGTGTGTGTGTGTGTGTGTGTGTGTGTGTGTGTGTGTGTGTGTGTGTGTGTGTGTGTGCGCGCGTGTGTAATGAGGAATACATTAAGAGGAACATAATTGTGAATGTTGCATTGACTCATGATATTTTGACATTTCCTTTGAGATCTGTCACTGTATGTATTATACGTTAAAAGGTCATTTTACACTTGCTCATTTGGGTTATTCGTTGTTGTTGTTGTTTTTTTTTCATTATTATTTATTCGTCTGTTGATCTCTTAAAAGGTCACAATAATTCCAGGTTAAGTGACATTACAACAAAGTAATTTCATCAAACCGGTCCCAGCTTTAATCATTACTCAGTGACCTCTTGAAAAAAAGTGTCTGCATTTGGTGCAGGTTTTTGCGCAGAAGATTGAGGTTAGCAGAAAATGGGTCACTGTAAGACTCTCGCTCTCTGTGTGTGTGTGTGGCCTACTGCCATCACCTGAGAATTGAAAGGAGAAGCACAAAGATAATTAGCTGTTTGAGAACCGGAGACAACCGTGTTTCGTCTGATCCATTTTGAGCTCTGACACTGTCAGTGTAAGGGTTAACGTTATTGTAAGCAATACCCATTTGCTTGAGTGCTATTTTGGTTGGAACTCTAGAGAGGATAGGAGCGCATTAAATCCCGTGGTGTTGCTGTTACCTCAGAGGTAACTGAAGTTCAGATACTGTTCGGCTTAGGAGAGTGACCCCACCATAATAAATTAGAGATTATGATTATAATACAGCATAAACACATCACATGTATTAAAATAATGTTTTTTAAACTTGAGCACTAGTTAACTTACATACAAGTGCAAGTAGCTTGCTAGCACAGATATTTGTTTTGCAAGAGAATAATTAGGCCTACATTAAAATTGTATTTAAAGTGTACTTAAAATTTATTTTAAATGTTGTTTTGGACTGTATCCTATGGAAGCTTGTTTCTGCCACAGAATAAAAAATTGTAAAAGATAATTGAGTTTATATCTCGCAATTCTGACTTTTTTTTTTTTTTTTTCAAAATTGTGAGATATAAAGTCAGAATTGAGTGATATAAAGTCAGAATTGAGTGATATAAAGTCAGAATTGAGAAATATAAAGTCAGAATTGATTGATATAAAGTCAGAATTGAGTGATATAAAGTCAGAATTGAGTGATATAAAGTCAGAATTGAGTGATATAAAGTCAGAATTGAGAAATATAAAGTCAGAATTGATTGATATAAAGTCAGAATTGAGAGATATAAAGTCAGAATTGAGTGATATAAAGTCAGAATTGAGTGATATAAAGTCAGAATTGAGAGATATAAAGTCAGAATTGAGTGATATAAAGTCAGAATTGAGAGATATAAAGTCAGAATTGAGTGATATAAAGTCAGAATTGAGTGATATAAAGTCAGAATTGAGTGATATAAAGTCAGAACTGAGTGATATAAAGTCAGAAATGAGAGATATAAAGTCAGAATTGAGAGATATAAAGTCAGAATTGAGAGATATAAAGTCAGAATTGTGAGATGAAAAAGTCAGAATTGAGAGATATAAAGTCAGAATTGAGTGATATAAAGTCAGAATTGAGTGATATAAAGTCAGAATTGAGAGATATAAAGTCAGAATTGAGTGATATAAAGTCAGAATTGAGAGATATAAAGTCAGAATTGTGAGATGAAAAAGTCAGAATTGAGAGATATAAAGTCAGAATTGAGTGATATAAAGTCAGAATTGAGTGATATAAAGTCAGAAATGAGAGATATAAAGTCAGAATTGAGAGATATAAAGTCAGAATTGAGAGATATAAAGTCAGAATTGCGAGATATAAAGTCAGAATTGAGTGACAAAGTCAGAATTGTGAGATATAAAGTCAGAATTGAGTGATATAAAGTCAGAATTGAGTGATATAAAGTCAGAATTGAGTGATATAAAGTCAGAATTGAGAGATATAAAGTCAGAATTGTGAGATGAAAAAGTCAGAATTGAGAGATATAAAGTCAGAATTGAGTGATATAAAGTCAGAATTGTGAGATGAAAAAGTCAGAATTGAGAGATATAAAGTCAGAATTGAGTGATATAAAGTCAGAATTGAGTGATATAAAGTCAGAATTGAGTGATATAAAGTCAGAATTGAGTGATATAAAGTCAGAATTGTGAGATGAAAAGTCAGAATTGAGAGATATAAAGTCAGAATTGAGTGATATAAAGTCAGAATTGAGTGATATAAAGTCAGAATTGAGTGATATAAAGTCAGAATTGAGAGATATAAAGTCAGAATTGTGAGATGAAAAAGTCAGAATTGAGAGATATAAAGTCAGAATTGAGTGATATAAAGTCAGAATTGAGTGATATAAAGTCAGAATTGAGTGATATAAAGTCAGAAATGAGAGATATAAAGTCAGAATTGAGAGATATAAAGTCAGAATTGCGAGATATAAAGTCAGAATTGAGTGACAAAGTCAGAATTGTGAGATATAAAGTCAGAATTGAGTGATATAAAGTCAGAATTGAGTGATATAAAGTCAGAATTGAGTGATATAAAGTCAGAATTGAGAGATATAAAGTCAGAATTGAGAGATATAAAGTCAGAATTGAGAGATATAAAGTCAGAATTGAGTGACAAAGTCAGAATTGTGAGATATAAAGTCAGAATTGAGTGATATAAATTCATAATTGTGAGATATAAAGTCAGAATTGAGTGATATAAAGTCAGAATTGACTGATATAAAGTCAGAATTGAGTGATATAAAGTCAGAATTGAGTGATATAAAGTCAGAATTGAGTGATATAAAGTCAGAATTGAGAGATATAAAGTCAGAATTGAGTGATATAAAGTCAGAATTGAGTGATATAAAGTCAGAATTGAGAGATATAAAGTCAGAGTTGACTGATATAAAGTCAGAATTGTGAGATATAAAGTCAGAATTGTGAGATATAAAGTCAGAATTGAGAGATATAAAGTCAGAATTGACTGATATAAAGTCAGAATTGAGTGATATAAAGTCAGAATTGAGAGATATAAAGTCAGAATTGACTGATATAAAGTCAGAATTGAGTGATATAAAGTCAGAATTGAGTGATATAAAGTCAGAATTGAGTGAGTGATATAAAGTCAGAATTGAGTGATATAAAGTCAGAATTGAGAGATATAAAGTCAGAATTGACTGATATAAAGTCAGAATTGAGTGATATAAAGTCAGAATTGAGTGATATAAAGTCAGAATTGAGTGATATAAAGTCAGAATTGAGAGATATAAAGTCAGAATTGAGTGATATAAAGTCAGAATTGAGTGATATAAAGTCAGAATTGAGAGATATAAAGTCAGAGTTGACTGATATAAAGTCAGAATTGTGAGATATAAAGTCAGAATTGTGAGATATAAAGTCAGAATTGAGAGATATAAAGTCAGAATTGACTGATATAAAGTCAGAATTGAGTGATATAAAGTCAGAATTGAGTGATATAAAGTCAGAATTGAGTGAGTGATATAAAGTCAGAATTGAGTGATATAAAGTCAGAATTGAGTGACAAAGTCAGAATTGTGAGATATAAAGTCAGAATTGAGTGATATAAAGTCAGAATTGAGTGACAAAGTCAGAATTGTGAGATATAAAGTCAGAATTGAGTGATATAAAGTCAGAATTGAGTGATATAAAGTCAGAATTGAGAGATATAAAGTCAGAATTGAGTGATATAAAGTCAGAATTGAGAGATATAAAGTCAGAATTGAGTGATATAAAGTCAGAATTGAGTGATATAAAGTCAGAATTGAGAGATATAAAGTCAGAATTGAGTGATATAAAGTCAGAATTGAGTGATATAAAGTCAGAATTGAGTGATATAAAGTCAGAATTGAGTGATATAAAGTCAGAATTGAGAGATATAAAGTCAGAATTGAGAGATATAAAGTCAGAATTGTGAGATATAAAGTCAGAATTGAGAGATATAAAGTCAGAATTGAGTGATATAAAGTCAGAATTGAGTGATATAAAGTCAGAATTGAGAGATATAAAGTCAGAATTGAGAGATATAAAGTCAGAATTGAGTGATATAAAGTCAGAATTGAGTGATATAAAGTCAGAATTGAGAGATATAAAGTCAGAGAATAAAGTCAGAGTGATATAAAGTCAGAATTGAGAGATATAAAGTCAGAATTGAGTGATATAAAGTCAGAATTGAGTGATATAAAGTCAGAATTGAGAGATATAAAGTCAGAATTGTGAGATATAAAGTCAGAATTGAGTGACAAAGTCAGAATTGTGAGAAATAAAGTCAGAATTGAGTGATATAAAGTCAGAATTGAGTGATATAAAGTCAGAATTGAGTGATATAAAGTCAGAATTGAGTGAGTGATATAAAGTCAGAATTGAGTGATATAAAGTCAGAATTGAGAGATATAAAGTCAGAATTGAGTGATATAAAGTCAGAATTGAGAGATATAAAGTCAGAATTGACTGATATAAAGTCAGAATTGAGTGATATAAAGTCAGAATTGAGTGATATAAAGTCAGAATTGAGTGATATAAAGTCAGAATTGAGAGATATAAAGTCAGAATTGAGTGATATAAAGTCAGAATTGAGAGATATAAAGTCAGAATTGAGAGATATAAAGTCAGAATTGACTGATATAAAGTCAGAATTGAGTGATATAAAGTCAGAATTGAGTGATATAAAGTCAGAATTGAGTGATATAAAGTCAGAATTGAGAGATATAAAGTCAGAATTGACTGATATAAAGTCAGAATTGAGTGATATAAAGTCAGAATTGAGAGATATAAAGTCAGAGTTGAGTGATATAAAGTCAGAATTGTGAGATATAAAGTCAGAATTGTGAGATATAAAGTCAGAATTGAGAGATATAAAGTCAGAATTGACTGATATAAAGTCAGAATTGAGTGATATAAAGTCAGAATTGAGTGATATAAAGTCAGAATTGAGTGAGTGATATAAAGTCAGAATTGAGTGATATAAAGTCAGAATTGAGTGACAAAGTCAGAATTGTGAGATATAAAGTCAGAATTGAGTGATATAAAGTCAGAATTGAGTGACAAAAGTCAGAATTGTGAGATATAAAGTCAGAATTGAGTGATAAAGTCAGAATTGAGAGATATAAAGTCAGAATTGAGTGACTAAGTCAGAATTGAGTGACAAAGTCAGAATTGAGAGATATAAAGTCAGAATTGAGTGATATAAAGTCAGAATTGAGTGATATAAAGTCAGAATTGAGAGATATAAAGTCAGAATTGAGTGATATAAAGTCAGAATTGAGAGATATAAAGTCAGAATTGAGTGATATAAAGTCAGAATTGAGTGAGTGATATAAAGTCAGAATTGAGTGATATAAAGTCAGAATTGAGAGATATAAAGTCAGAATTGAGTGATATAAAGTCAGAATTGAGAGATATAAAGTCAGAGTTGACTGATATAAAGTCAGAATTGTGAGATATAAAGTCAGAATTGAGAGATATAAAGTCAGAATTGACTGATATAAAGTCAGAATTGAGTGATATAAAGTCAGAATTGAGTGATATAAAGTCAGAATTGAGAGATATAAAGTCAGAATTGACTGATATAAAGTCAGAATTGAGTGATATAAAGTCAGAATTGAGTGATATAAAGTCAGAATTGAGTGAGTGATATAAAGTCAGAATTGAGTGATATAAAGTCAGAATTGAGTGATATAAAGTCAGAATTGAGTGATATAAAG
Organism: Paracanthobrama guichenoti; assembly: GCA_018749465.1. Lineage (NCBI taxonomy): Eukaryota > Metazoa > Chordata > Actinopteri > Cypriniformes > Gobionidae > Paracanthobrama > Paracanthobrama guichenoti. The sequence continues at coordinate 1,927,755 of CM031950.1, read as the reverse complement.
TCAGAATCGAGAGATATAAAGTCAGAATTGAGTGATATAAAGTCAGAATTGAGTGATATAAAGTCAGAATTGAGAGATATAAAGTCAGAGTTGACTGATATAAAGTCAGAATTGTGAGATATAAAGTCAGAATTGTGAGATATAAAGTCAGAATTGAGAGATATAAAGTCAGAATTGACTGATATAAAGTCAGAATTGAGAGATATAAAGTCAGAGTTGTGAGATATAAAGTCAGAATTGTGAGATATAAAGTCAGAATTGAGAGATATAAAGTCAGAATTGAGTGATATAAAGTCAGAACTGAGTGAGTGATATAAAGTCAGAATTGAGTGATATAAAGTCAGAATTGAGAGATATAAAGTCAGAATTGTGAGATGAAAAAGTCACAATTACCTTTTTTATTTTTTATTCTGTGGCAGTAACAAGCTTCCATAGTATCCACAATTATAACAGATATTTGCTCTAAAATAAAGAATAATTACTTCAAAATTGTTCAAAGTGCACTATTGCATTGTTTTGTATTGATGGTGGTCACATTAAGTCATATAAATATAACCCCTTTATTGTGCAGGATACACAAAAATAGCAAGTAGCTTGCTTTCATTCTAAGCCACAAATTTAGCACATCACAAATATTTGTTTTGCAAGAGACTACAGAGGGAAATTAAAAATGCATCAAACTCCAAAGTGAACTGGATTAATGTTGTTTTAAGCTGTGACCACGCCTTACTGTATTTTTATGAATACATGTCACATTCTTTTTTTTTCCTTTTTTTTTTATAATCTGAAACGTGCTGTGATTTTATTCCAAAGTGCAATAACATCAAGTTTATCTGCATAGTGCATTTCCCATGTGCGTGTGTTTGTTTTATACTTATTTTACATTCTTGTTCTGATATGACTTTCCTGTTTGTTTGTTTTTTCTCTCAACAATTTAATTTTGACCCGGTGCAACTTATTTTGCGGAAAATACAGTAGTTAAATCACAGTCTTAACAGAACCCTCTCACTCTCAGTGCATAAAAATAGCCAGCAGCTTACTGTCGTACTTTCTAAGCGCACCACAAATATTTGTTTTGCGAGAAAAAATTAAGTCTAGCACGCAAGTAATTTGAGTTATTTTCTCTTCTGCCAGATTTCACCACCCTCGACGTGAGTGGCGCCTCTGCCTGTGATGTCAGACGGACTGAGGCAGTCAGAAGTGTTAGCAGGGTGCCTGATTTCTCAACCCTCCCCTATTTACAGATCCGGCAAATCCAGGCACCCAAACAACCCCATCCACCACCATTCATCCTCCAAATACTGATAAAAACAACTCTCTGACCACAGACGCAGCGGAATGTGCTCCGCAGCATTTCACAAAGGCAGACAGTCTCTCAAACAGCTGCCAATTCTCCCACAAATGCGTGAGTCTGGGGTTCATGAGAGGGAAGGCCTTGGAAGAAAACAGCCTGAGCTTGTGTAGACGCTGATACCTTCATGGCCAGGCTTTCTGTTACACCGGGCCCATGTCCAAAGCTGGATGAATTCTGGATGAGCTTAAACTTGCTGTCTTTTTCCCAATCTGCATGGACACATGTTTTTGATCACAGCGTGTATTTGGTTGAATGTTGCAGAGAGGGCGTGACAGAGAATGAATATGTAATGCGCAAAGGTTTAACGTCTGGGTAAGGATTGATGTCTTTTACAAAAGCAGAACATCTATGACCTGTTTACATGCCAAACACTTGTGGTCTTTCACCTACACGCAACAAATCTCTGCATTTGCAAAAGTGGTTTAGGGCTGTCTAAGACTCTGTCTGGCTGTGGCCTTCCTGTCCTACATTCATCATGTGTCTCATCACTGTTTTTCTTCTTTTTCCTCCCCGCCTGGCAGAATGTGTGAGCGTGTCATGAGGAGCAGACACAGTCCTAAACCACCAGACAGTGTCTCACTCCTGCGCTGAATCACAAGCAAGTTGTGAAAGGGGAGCAGCTGGGTGTTTGTGTGTGGCAGAGGCCGTACAGCTCATCCCATTCCTTCTGTCTGCTGCAGAGTGAATCGCTCTCTACTGGACGAGGGGGGAGGAATCTCTGTGACTCCATTTGGCTGAGCTCCTCCACCTGCACATACCTTCTCCATAATGTAACCGCCAGAAGGCACACTCCTTATTTTCTAATCAGGATCCCAATCAATCCTCTCAACGTTTCCATCTCGTTGCATCTAAATTTGGCAGTGTCCCTCCAAATATGAAATACTCTGTTTTAATACGTGTGATATTATTAAAGCTAGGGTAGGTCATTTCGGAGAGGCTAACAATAGCAAGCTAGCTTTGAAAGCATGAGATCCCACTCCCCGCTCCCTTCAGAGCATCTCCAAAGCCACGCCTCCTTCAAAACACATGAACACACACAGCCAGAGCAGAGTCTGTGTCATGAGAGATGGCATTAAATTACCTCATGTCTAAAAATACATAACATTACAAAAATAATGAACGTAAGCTCTGACTTGTACCACCTGACTGATGCAGATGAATTTCGCCGTTGATAGTGTTGCCATAGAAATACATAAACAGCTCAGTGGAACGTCACAGGTTGCCATCTTGTAATTACGACATGGAATGAACAAAGAATAAGCTTGTTTTGGTTCAAGAGGAAAGGTGGCTGTTGTTAGTCTACTCTGTGACTATCTGTCTACAACTCTGCATAGAACGCGCTGATGACATGCGATGTCTGCACGAGGCCTTTTGAGATCTGTCCGCATGATTGGACGAACATTTTTTGGTCCTGAGGGTACATTTACACAACAATGTACTAAAAACTGAAAAGTTTTCGCTGTGCATTTTTCGCACACAGAAAACACCATTGTCAAAACGATGCCCGTTCACACGGATCCGCAAAAACAAAATGCCATGTTATGCATGCAATGTTATGCATGCCAGGGCAGTAGTTAGCGATATCACTTTGTAAAGAAAAACAACGTGCCTATATACTGAACATATGCAATGTGTAATATGCATGCACACGATGTCACTGTTTTTACAAATTAGTTTACACAGAGAAAACAGTAAAACTTCCACTTTGAAACCCATTTTCAAATGTTTGTGTTTTCAGGCCCCCAAAATGCTGTTGTCGTTTAAATAAACTGCCAAAATGCATATAAAGTTTTACATTTTTAGTTGAAAACTGTCATGTAAACGGCCCCTGAGACTTCCACAGAAGATATAGGCTATATCCATTTATTTTTTAATGAAAAACAAGAAATGCATAATACAAGAGGAAATAAATGAACAAACAAACAAACTTAAAAAAGAAATACAGTTGAACATACATATAATCACATATATACACATCTATGCTCATATACACTCACCTAAAGGATTATTAGGAACACCTGTTCAGTTTCGCATTAATGCAATTATCTAATCAACCAATCACATGGCAGTTGCTTCAATGCATTTAGGGGTGTGGTCCTGGTCAAGACAATCTCCTGAACTCCAAATGTCAGAATGGGAAAGAAAGGTGATTTAAGCAATTTTGAGCGTGGCATGGTTGTTGGTGCCAGACGGGCCGGTCTGAGTATTTCATAATCTGCTCAGTTACTGGGATTTTCACGCACAACCATTTCTAGGGTTTACAAAGAATGGTGTGAAAAGGGAAAAACATCCAGTATGCGGCAGTCCTGTGGACGAAAATGCCTTGTTGATGCTAGAGGTCAGAGGAGAATGGGCTGACTGATTCAAGCTGATAGAAGAGCAACTTTGACTGAAATAACCACTCGTTACAATCGAGGTATGCAGCAAAGCATTTATGAAGCCACAACACGCACAACCTTGAGGCGGATGGGCTACAACAGCAGAAGACCCCACCGGGTACCACTCATCTCCACTACAAATAGGAAAAAGAGGATACAATTTGCACAAGCTCACCAAAATTGGACAGTTGAAGACTGGAAAAATATTGCCTGGTCTGATGAGTCTCGATTTCTGTTGAGACATTCAGATGGTAGAGTCAGAATTTGGCGTAAACAGAATGAGAACATGGATCCATCATGCCTTGTTACCACTGTGCAGGCTGGTGGTGGTGGTGTAATGGTGTGGGGGATGTTTTCTTGGCACACTTTAGGCCCCTTAGTGCCAATTGGGCATCGTTTAAATGCCACGGCCTACCTGAGCATTGTTTCTGACCATGTCCATCCCTTTATGACCACCATGTACCCATTCTCTGATGGCTACTTCCAGCAGGATAATGCACCATGTCACAAAGCTCGAATCATTTCAAATTGGTTTCTTGAACATGACAATGAGTTCACTGTACTAAAATGGCCCCCACAGTCTCCAGATCTCAACCCAATAGAGCATCTTTGGGATGTGGTGGAACGGGACCGTCGTGCCCTGGACGTGCATTCCACAAATCTCCATCAACTGCAAGATGCTATCCTATCAATATGGGCCAACATTTCTAAAGAATGCTTTCAGCACCTTGTTGAATTAATGCTGCGTAGAATTAAGGCAGTTTTGAAGGCGAAAGGGGGTCAAACACAGTATTAATATGGTGTTCCTAATAATCCTTTAGGTGAGTGTATACACAGTACATATAATATAAGCATAGACACACTTTGTATATCTCCACATTCAGAATGTGTGAGAGTGCAAATCATTGAAAGTATATTATTATCCATTTTTCAATATTTAGACACTTCTGTTATTGATTGCTATCAATAAAGAAGAGTTTCAACCAGTATAACAAAAAGTGTTTATAAAATAAATTGCCTACCCTAGTTGTAATGTTGTTTTCTAAATTTAATTTAATATATTTTTAAAATAAATTAATGATCAACTGTTATTAGACTTTGCTCCTACCATAGCAAGCAATTTTGCATTTAAAAGGCGTCTAATAGCCATCCAAACATCTAGGCTAAAACAAAGCAAAATTTGGGCTGTCAGTAAAAATGTAATAGACATCTAACCATAGCCCAAGAATAGTAATCTAGAACATGAACATGTCAGAGAAATGGAACCAAACACCTTGTAATTACTGTTGACTTTGCTTACATGATGGAATATCATACAAAGTTATTTTGGCAAATTTAAGGTTATTTTGGCTAGAAGTGGGTTACTCATAGACGGACTATATTGGGACTATAGTTAACTGAGATGGTGAAATGACAGCTATTGCTTGCTGGGTTGCTATGGGAGAATACAGGAAGCTTGTATTGAGCTTTTAGTGGAAAAAGACAGTCTGCATGCATAGCATTCATTCCACCTAATATACACTCTATTATATACAATTCACGCTTGCTTTCAGTTACGATACTGCTAGTATTTCATTTCTTCAGATGTAACTCTGAGAATGTGGTGCGCGGTTTGCTCCGGCCCATTAGAATTCTGGGGTCTCTTTCCTCTAAGAGCACTACAAATCTGGCATCAAAGCTCTGGAGGGAAGGAGAGATATCTAGGCTTTTGAAGGATGAGTGAGTGATAGAGGCAAAACCACATCACGGCACTTAATTCGTTCCCTGCACAGATATAGAGCGAGAGGCGTTTCCGGAATGGACTTGCAGAGTGGTGGTATTCTGGGAAGTCAGCAGTCCGTCTGTTAATGCGGCCTGGCTGCTTGCCCTGAGCACATTCCAGGCGTTTGCCAATAAAATCGCAGGAGTCTGCAGTTCGTTGGTTTTCACCTTACCTCCAGGTCAGGCTGTTTTTACAAGCTCATCAATAACATTTCCCACAGCTTCTCCTCTATGATTTAAGATCCTTAGAAATTATTCCAACTGTGGTATGATAAATATTGGCCCTTGTGTGTAATGATGCATCAATTAGGAAAACAGGAAATCAGATGCTGAGTAACATTCTTCACTCTGTCACATTTCAGCGTAAAATCCACCCAGATCCTGCCGTGTCGCCTCCGTAAACAGGTTGTTTGTCTGCTTGTTGTCTTGACTATTTGCCCCTTGCACACCATCACAAAGCTGCTAATGGCTCAACCTGAAACTCGCTGTTGCTGGTGTTTTTGTTTTGAAAGTGTTTGCAGTTATGAAATGTGTGGTGAGCTGCTCTTCGATGTGTGAGAAACAGGATGAGGTTGGGTGCTGCCGTGTGGTTTTGACTGACAAGATAACCCCGAGCTGAGGACAGGCTTTCTGAGAATCTCCCGAGATCTCTGCTGATGATTCAACCTCTTTCCTTGCACTGATGAAAATGTTGATGTATCGGTAAAGCATTTTAGAGAAGAAAGGGAGAGAAATTGAGAGATAGAGAGAATGGCTCTTAAATACCCAGCAGATGCACCGCTGGATCTTTCCAGAGAGCACTTTGGCAGCAAGAGATCAAGACAGAAATCCCAGTGAGGTGACCACAGGGAAGCCAATAAGAACCTATCTTAGGTGACTTGAAAGCTTGATGAAGTTTGGCCCATTTCCTGTCCCTCCATATGAAACTGTGCTGACTGAAACCGCTACTTATACAAATCCTCTGTACTTCAGGTGTGCAAGATACTGTAAATGCAAATACAAATACAATGCTACCAAACACATAATCGTACATATGGCAAAATAAATATTCATATCTACTTTTAGTATGAGGGAAAACCCTTTGCATAATGTTGTTGCTGATGACAAAGGCTGCAGGTTGCACTTTTGACCTCAAAAATTGTGTCACTTGATGTGTCAACATGGACAGGTTGCGTGACCTTCCCCCCATTTTTAAAAAGCATGTACAAAACTACTCACTACTGCGTGAGTGTGCATCAGTTTACACATTGTTCATATATTTCATTAGGGTTTAACTTAAACCATTTTTAATGAGGAAAAAATTAGTGAGTGAAACTTTTAAATGCAGGCTTATTTCCAATAAGAATAAATGTTGTTTGTACTGACCACCATGCGTTTTGCATGGTGAATTATTTGAATTATTTAAAATAATAATGAAAATGATGCTAATACATTTTAGTGAATGATAGGACACTTGTTTATTTTCTCTTATTATTATTATTACTATTGGTTAGTTTGCTGTTTGTTCATTGTGAAAACCGCAGCAGAAGGAATATCTGCAGTCACAGTGACCGCATTTACACTTTCACTCAATTCAGGGTTTTTTTCTTGTGGCATTGTTTGGATCTTGTTGCATGTGTGGAAACAACAAAAAACGCTTATGAGATGTGATTTTACACCATCCGATTTGGACTATACTCCATATGTGCTTTTAAATCAGGTATTTATCTGATAACTGGTCTATATCCTAGTAATATGCATGCTAATAAGCAAGTAGTTCATAGTGAGAATTGGACCCTAAACTAAAGTGTTACCAATAAATGTTTGAGAGCAAATCAGCAATATTTTGTTTGTTTCATTTAAAAAATGCACCCTTTTAATTTATAATTATATTTTAAATAAATGCATATATTTAATTATATATTTACATTGTGCACAGTTGTATTTATTTAATATGAAATGTATTTAGCCTGAAAGGCACAGATTGAATCCATTTACTTAAGCAATCCAGTGAGCAGCACAGATCATTACAGTCTAACAGTCAGTTATGTCTAAAGTAAATGTAAACAGGACAAAGATGCACGTGCCAGGATATTGGTTTTATCTTGCAGTGTACACCGATCAGGCATAACATTATGACAGGTGAAGTGAATAACACTGATTATCTCTTCATCACAGCACCTGTTAGTGGGTGGGCTATATTAGGCAGCAAGTGAACATTTTGTCCTCAAAGCCGATGTGTTAGAAGCAGGACAAATGGGCAAGCGTAAGGAATTGTGATAGCTAGACGACCGAGTCAGAGCATCTCCAAAACTGCAGCTCTTGTGGGGTGTTCCCGGTCTGCAGTGGTCAGTATCTATCAAAAGTGCTCCAAGGAAGGAACAGTGGTGAACCGGCGACAGGGTCATGGGTCAAGGCTCATTGATGCACATGGGGAGCGAAGGCTGGCCCGTGTGGTCCGATCAAACAGATGAGCTAATGTAGTTCAAATTGCTCAAGAAGTTAATGCTGGTTCTGATAGAAAGGTGTCAGAATACACAATGCATCGCACTTTGCTGCGTATGGGGCTGTATAGACGCAGACCAGTCAGGGTGCCCATGCTGACCCCTGTCCACTGCCGAAAGCGCCAACATCTGATCCATGGAGGCTCCACCTGCAACTTACAGGACTTAAAGGATCTGCTGCTAACATCTTGGTGCCAGATAGCACAGCACACCTTCAGGGGTCTAGTGGAGTTCATGCCTCGACGGGTCAGGGCTGTTTTGGCAGCAAAAGGAGGACCAACACAATATTAGGTATGTGGTCATAATGTTATGTTTGATCATGTATATGCATCCATGTTAATGCAGATTTTCCTTATATTAACTAGGTGAAGTAGCCCAAAATGTCTGCATAAACAGGACAAATGCAGCTATTTATAGATGCATTGACCTCTATAAATAGCTTCATTTGACCTACGGTAAGTGTTTTGTGCTACAAATATAAAAGCTCACCTTGGGGATGGTTTGATTTCTGTGCATTAGGTTAAAAGATGCAGCGGTGAAATATAAACATTCTTACTCAACCATTTCAAATGTTGGGGTCGGTAAGATTTTGAATGTTTTTAAAAGAAGTCTCTTGTGATCACCAAGGCTGCATTCATTTGATCAAAAATACAGTAAAAAAACAGCAATTTTGTAAAATATTATTTCAATTTAAAAGAGCTGCTTTCTAATTGAATATATTTTAAAATGTATTTTATTCCTGTGATCAAAGCTGAATTTTCAGCATCATTACAGTGTCACATGATCCTTCAGAAATTATTCTAATATGCTGACTTGCTGCTCAAGAAACGTGTGTAATTTGTTTTAGGGTTCTTTGATTACTAGAAAGTTCAAAAGAACTTTATCTGAAATAGAACGCTTTTGTACCATTATAAATGGCTATACTGTCACTTTTGATCAATTTTAATGCATCCTTGCTGAATAAAAGTATAATTTCTGTCCAAAAACAAATTACTGACCCCAAACTTTAGAAAAGTAGGTAGTGTATTTGTGCATTTGTTTTTCAAATGACTGAAGTGTTATGTGTTCTCTTTATTATATAGCTATTATGATAAAAGAAAACATTACAACTTCCATCTTTAACATTCTTAAATCTAATAATGTATTCAATATATTAAGATTGTGACATGGAAATGTGCTGCATAGCAGGAATGACCCAAACCCGCTAATTAGTCCCTTATGGTAATGTGCTTGGGCAACTCCCAAAACCAGAGCTTGGCGTGTGTCCTGCTCCACCAAACCTTGGAATTCAGAGACAGTGACTCAGACTGCATATTTCATAGAGGAGAAAAAAAACGTATCTAAAGTTTGGATGTGGAGACAGCTGTGCAGGGTCAGAAGAAAGCCTGGAGAGGGAGGGAGAGCAGAAAAGAGCGGTGAAGGACACCATGGGAAAAGTGATCTCTTTCAGAAAGAATGTTAGCGGTTCCAGCCCATGATTCCAGCTTTTAATGGATCACCTACCAATGGTTTCTAAGAAGTCGCGACTGCCACTGCTGTGCTTCTGTGCTGACGGCATTTGAGAGTAATAGAGTGAGGAGAGGTGAGAAACAAGACTATAGAGCCACATTAGGGTTCTGGAGCCACTCATTTTCTCCATAGAGGAACAGATTTTTAGCAATAAACTTTTCAAGACAGACCTACCATCATGTGTAAACTGATGATTTATTCTTCTGTAGAATTCTCCATTTTTAATTAATGTTCTTAGTTAACCGTAATCTTGCATCACCACCTAACGTCTCGGTTTCGTATGGTAACCCTCGTTCCCTGAAGGAGGGAACGGAGACGTACGTCGGACGTCACCGACGAATTGGGATCACTTCAGGGAGCCCCTATCAGCTTCGAGATTTAGAGAATTTAGAGATTTGCATCTCGCGCTCCGCCCCGCAGTGCGGGTATAAACGGAAGCGAAATGCAGCGCACCTTTGTTTTTCACTGAGGAGCCGAACTATTGACTCGGCCTGCGGCCTTCAGGGAACGAGGGTTACCATACGTAACCGAGACGTTCCCTTTCAGTCGGTCACGTACGTCGGACGTCACCGACGAATTGGGATCCCTTTGGAACACGCCACAGTTGCTACCACTTCCAGTGCCCTGGGAAAGCCCCTCAGACCCCGGCTGTTCCGGGCAGGGAAATTCACGCAGGGAGAGTCAGCTGCTGTTCCGCAAGACCCACTCAGCCGACTATTGGATAACGCTGGGAAAGCGTGCCCCGGGAGGCCGCTGCGGAAGCCACATCATGCCTGGAGGGAGTTACCATGTGGAGAATACACGTATGGACTGGCCGTGGGCAGTGCTACATACGGAAGCCCCAGGGGTGGCTCCGGCCATTTTAGGCGGGGGTCCACACCACACTGAGACGGCAGCCGAGGGAAAGACACAAGCTCGCCGAAGGGAGACTTACCGTGGAGAATACACATATGGGACCGCCGTGGGGATCACAACATATGGAACCCAGCCTAACACAAGTTCCACCAATGCATACGAGCGTTAAGCCTGGCGTCGGACGCTCCGCCACATCCGACTGCCGAGGGTTGCGGAGGACTCGACAGGGTTCGCCATGCTGGGGAACTCGACTGGAGCATATAAGCGCACGTATCCGTTCCATGGGGAAGGGAGTGGCGCAGCAAGCCGACACTTTAGAACGGGCACTTCGGTGTTACTGACTATGGGAAGTGAGCACACAGGAAGATACCGGCTCTACACGTAGGCTATAGAACCTAGCGAACGTGTTGGGTGTCGCCCAGCCCGCAGCTCTACAAATATCTGCCAGCGAGGCGCCACGAGCCAGCGCCCAGGAAGAAGCTACACCACTGGTGGAGTGGGCTCTTAACCAGAGCGGGCAGGGCACGTCTTGGGTTTCATACGCCAAGACGATGGCATCCACTATCCAGTGGGCCATCCTCTGCTTGGAGACAGCCTTTCCCTTCTGCTGTCCTCCATAACAGACGAAGAGCTGCTCTGAGGTCCTGAAGCTTTGCGTTCTGTCCACGTAAGTCCGCAAAGCGCAGACGGGACAGAGAAAAGCTAGGGCTGGGTCTGCCTCCTCCAAAGGCAGCGCTTGCAGGCTCACCACCTGGTCCCGGAAGGGAGTGGTGGGAACCTTGGGCACATATCCAGGCCGGGGTCTCAGGATTACGTGAGAGTTACAGGGCCCGAATTCCAGGCACGATTCGTCGACCGAAAATGCCTGCAGGTCCCCTATCCTCTTGATGGAGGCCAATGCAGTCAGGAGTACTGTCTTCAGAGACAGAATTTTTAACTCAGCTGACTGCAAAGGCCCAAAGGGAGGCCTCTGCAGTGCGGTCAGCACCAGAGACAGGTCCCAAGAGGGTATAGAGGGAAGGCGAGGCGGATTCAGTCTCCTCGCCCCCCTCAGGAACCTGACGATCAGATCGTGCTTCCTGAAGGATTTTTATTTTCTTTCCGCCTACGAAGTCATGATTGGCAGCGATGGCGGCCACATAGACTTTGAGGGTGGAGGGAGACAGCCTTCGCTCCAACCCATCTTGTAGGAAGGAAAGCACAGAACTGACCGAACACCTTCGGGGGTCTTTTTGGCGAGAAGAGCACCATTCGACGAACAGGTTCCTCTACACTTCAACGCGTAGAGGTGCCTTGTAGAGGGCGCTCTAGCGGAAGTAATGGTGTCTACAACAGCTTGTGGCAGACCGCCTAGAACCTCCGCGTCCTGTCCAGGGACCAGACATGGAGTTTCCAGAGGTCCGGACGCGGGTGCCAGAGGGTGCCCCGTCTCTGAGTCAGGAGGTCCTTCCTCAGAGGAATGGGCCAAAGAGGTGCTGTCGCAAGGAGCACTAGTTCCGAAAACCAAGTCCTGTTGGGCCAGTACGGAGCGACCAACAGGACCTCCTCCTCGTCCTCCCTGACCTTGCACAGTGTTTGTGCAAGAAGGCTCACTGGGGGGGAAACGCATATTTGCGTAGGCCCCGGGGTCAGCTGTGTGCCAGCGCATCCGAACCGAGGGTCCCTCGGTCAGGGAATAGAACAGCTGGCAGTGGGTGGAGTCCGGGGCGGCAAACAGATCTACCTGCGCGGCCCCGAAGCGACTCCAGATCAGCTTTACCACCTGGAGTCTCCACTCTCCCGGGAGCACTGGCTGTCGTGAGAGCTCGACGGCCGCACGATTGAGCAGGCCCGGAATATGAATGGCACGAAGCGACCTCAGATGCTTCTGACTCCATAGGAGGAGATGGCGGGCGAGTTGTGACATGCGACGGGAGCGTAGACCACCCTGTTTGTTGATGTACGCAACGGCCGCAGTGCTGTCCATACGGACCAGAACGTGCTTGCCTCTGAGCGGCGTTGAAGCGGCTGAGTGCAAGACGAACTGCTAACAACTCCAGGCAATTGATATGCCATTGCAGTTGGGGCCCCGTCCACAGACCCGATACTGCAAGCCCTTTGTACGTGGCACCCCAGCCGGTGGATGAGGCATCCGTGGAGACAACAGCATGCCTGGACACTTGTTCTAGAGGCACTTCTGCCCGTAGAAATGAAGGGTCCGACCACGGACTGAAGGTTGGCGGCATCTCAGCGTCACTTGGACACGGAGAGTTCCGCTGCGCCACGCCCATCTCGAGACCCGGTCGTGGAGCCAGCGTTGAAGTGGTCTCATATGAAGCAATCCCAGCTGCGTTACTGCGGCTGCGGATGTCATATGCCCCAGGAGCCTCTGAAAAGGTTTCAGTGGTACCGCTATCCTGCGTTTGAACGAATTCACGCAGTTCAACACCGACTGGACGCGCTCCTCGGTGAGGTGCGCTGTCCAGGCGACCGAGTCTATCTCCATCCTGAGAAAAGAGATCCTCTGCGAGGGGCAGAGTTTGCTCTTCTCCCAGTCGACCTGAAGGCCCAACTGGCAAAGGTGGTCATCGAGGTAGTTGAGAATACGAACACCACGCTCCCACACGGGAGCAATGGTCGCCTCCATGACTTCTGTGAAGACACGGGGCGACAGGGCCAGCCCGAAGGGTAGGACTTTGTACTGACATGCTTGTCCGTCAAATGCAAAGCGTAATAACGGTCTGTGTCGAGGGAGAATCGAGACATGAAAGTACGCGTCCTTCAGATCGATCGCTGCAAACCAATCTTGGGGACGGACGCACCTGAAGATGTGTTTCTGCGTTAACATCCTGAACAGCAGCCTAGGGACTGGTTCAGAAGTCACAGAACCAAGATCGGCCGTAACCCGCTGCTTTTCTTGGGCACAATGAAGTACGGGCTGTAGAACCCGGTCTTCATATCGGCTGGAGGGACCGGCTCTATCGCATCCTTCGCCAGTAGGACCGCGATCTCCGCCTGAAGCACAGGGGCATTCCCCTTCGACATGGAGGTGAAGTGGATGCCCCTGAACTTGGGGGGACGCCGGGCGAACTGAATCGCATAGCCGAGTCTGATGGTACAGATGAGCCAGCAAGACGGGCTGGAGCGCTAGGCAGGCTCCCAAGAACCGTGCAAGCGGGACCAACGGCACCACAGACGTGCCCGCAGCGGGGCAGCGCAGCAGCATGCAGGGACCCGACACGGACGGCATGGGAGCGGCCCAAGGTGGGGTCTGAGTGTGCTGTGCAACACTTACCTGCTTCCGCTGAGGGGGTGCACAAGTGTGGGGAGGCCACTTGTGTGCGTCCCAGACACAGCCGGCACCCCCTGCTGGCGATAGGAGAGGCGCCTGAGGGTGACGAGGCATGGAAGCGTTGAACACCGCCGAGCACACTCTCCTGGCACCCAGAGGTATTGGAACTGCTCTTTAGAATTTGGGTACCACTGGTTGTATTTGACACCAGTGGCGGAACAGAATTTACCAATGATTCTCCACCCGGCCCTCCTCCGGGGAAGAGCAGCTCTTAACCAAATCCGGGTGCCCATGGCGACGAGCAGACTGAGGGGTCGCCGATGGTGTTTCTGGACATCGCCTGGCCGAGGGCCAGCGCTGTGACTTTAAATATAAAAGCCACTGTGCGCAGCTCAACCTCAGCTCAGAACTACCCTTATGCACGAAGAGTGCTGGGTGGAGGCAGCCTGCCAGTGGCACTGCCACCCCACCTGATGAGGGTAGGAGAGAGAGGAAAACTTTATACAGGCTATGGCCCCTTTGGCGTTCCATTTTCTGGTGCCAAGCGGTTCCACACTGCTAAAGCTTTCCAATGCACATCCGGGAAAAAGGCAAGGGGGCAGGCAAGGCGATTTAAGCGTTGTGCTATGCCCCAGCCACCCGGGGAAGCATGACTGTCAAGTATGAATCTGATTCAGCATGAAACATCCACTATTATAGTGGGAATCTCAGCCTCATCTTCATTTTCAACACATAACAGCCCTCTCTCCGATGCAGCGATTGACATCTGTCCTCTGCTAGAGCCCCAAATGAAACGCTAGGTCCCTTTAATTATTTATTTTTTTATTTAATTAATTTTATTTTTTAGGACCAGCAATCCCATTTGTAAGCTACCAGCAGGCATGCGAGATAGTGAGCGTGGCCGTGAGATGGCACACGGCGCGCTGAACACTAAAACACTTATGAAAAGGGTAAGATAAACAACGCGCCGACGTGGTCATGCTCTCATGAGAGAACATGAAACACCCACGAACACAGTCTCAGCATGCTGCGATGCGCTAGAGGAGTGGGGGGCCCACGGAGATGTGCTCGGCAGGGAAGCCTCACTGTAATCCTCAGATCACCCAGGCTTATCAGCCAAAGTAGCCCCTTTTCTGGTGCACCAGAAAAGACACTAGATCGGGGTATAAGCGAAGGGACACAACCCCGTTTGAGGTTTCATAGTCTCGACCGCACATCTAGAGTGCCGAGTGACGCGCGCTGGGTTGCCGTGACAACCCGCGCTGTCAGCTGTCGACTGTCGACGTGATCCCGTTCTCCTGAGAGCACATGGACCACCCACGAACGCAATCTCAACATAGTTATGTGAGAGGGCTCGTGGCCGTCAATAAGGACAGGAAACAACCGCATCCAGAAACGCACGGGTGGAACGACGTCTTGAAAAAGACGCAGTGTCACACCCACGCTGCTCTTTTAGAAGAAAATGTGCTCTTTTAAATGTGCTGAAGCACCCAGGGAACGACCGCGGCAAAACACAGGAGAGTAGTGCGGCCTGTGTATGCACTCACCATTGGGAACGCCCTCACCGAACCAACAGACCAAACAGTGCTGTGAAAACAGCAGTTTATCACTGTATCAGGGAGCTCGCGGCCGCCGCTGATCGTGCCATCCCACTCAGCACTCAAAGAAGCTTCTTCTGTCGTTCTCTCTTTCTCTCTGCTGAAGCAGGAACAGTCTTCTTCATCAACACCGTGTTCGGCTCCGAAGTGAATGACAAAGGTGTGCTGCATTTCGCTTCCGTTTATACCCGCACTGCGGGGCGGAGCGCGAGATGCAAATCTCGCACGCCAATTCTCAATGGCCTGTTCTCTAAATCTCGAAGCTGACAGGGGCTCCCTGAAGTGATCCCAATTCGTCGGTGACGTCCGACGTACGTCGAACGTGACCGACTGAAAGGGAACTGAATCTGATTACCTATGTATTACACTGCCATTTTTTATTTTTTATTTATAATAATTCATAATTGTATTCAGCAAGGATGCATTAGACTGATCAAAAGTGACTGTAAAGACATTTACATTTCATAATACTTCATTTCGTTATACTGTACTTGTACATGTGTAATGACAAATAAACTTGAAACTTGAACATTTCTTACATTACTTTTTGATATAAATGCTGTTCTTCTGAGTTTTCTATTCATCAAAGAATCCTGAAAATATCCACAAAAATACGCACAACTTTGATATTAATAAGAAACTTTTCTTGAGCAGCATATTAGAATGATTTCTGACTGGAGTAATGATGCTGAAAATTCAGCTATGCATCACAGAAATAAATTACATCACTGTAAAACATTATTGTGATTATAACGGTAAAAGACTGTAAAAATGCTATGGTTAAAAACAGTTAACTGGATAACAGAAAGTTTCCATTACTATATACAGTGAATAACTGTAATAGATCTAACCTTACATTTCGTTGTTGTGTAATTTATCCCTTTAATTAGAATTCCCTGTGACACTTCACATTTTATGTATTTTCGTTGAAATAACTGTTTCTTAGTTTTTCCTAATCAGTTATGTACATTAGGGTTTTATGTTACATTTAATGTTGCATTTGTTAAATTTCATGTGTTACCATGATGGTGTTTAGTGATGGTGTGTGAGTGACACTGTGCACCTTCCATATATTAGTACTGTCCTAAAAGTGTGATGTGATGAGCGTTGATTCATCATGTGACTCATCACCACTGTGATTGGTGGTTGTCAGTACATATCAAAGGTACATAACAGATATTAGTATTTCAATAGTTTGGTAATTGAACATTATTTCAGTTAATAAAATACGGTTATTTACTGTAAATTTAACTTCAATCTGTAAAACCTAAAATGTTGCTACCGTATTTTTACAGAAAAGTTCTGCCAACCACAGCTGCTGTTTTTTTACCGTAAATTATACAGGGATATATATATATATATATATATATATATATATATATATATATATATATATATATATATATATATATATATATATATATATTTTTTTTTTTTTTTTTTTTTTTTTTTTTTTTTTTTTTACAATGTATTCAAATTGAAAATGGTTGTTTTAACTTGTAATAATATTTCACAATATTACTGTTTTTACTGTATTTTTGATCAAAGGGATTTCTTTCAAAACCCACCCCAAACTTGTATCTGAATATTTTTTAAATAAATTTTAATATATTGTTATACTTACAATGAATATAAATCAAGTTTATTTTGTACCATTATTTTTGATCAATTATGACATTCTCAGTTTTTTTTTTTTTTACTGATTTTTAAAAGATGGTGAAAGCTCAAGTTAAGCTCTTTTATTATTCTGACATGTTGATATGAAGTCGATGCAAATGAATTAATTAGTCAATTAATAAAGTAAGAAAATTTTAAGAATTAAAAATTGTGTGATTCATTTTGATGCTTTAAATCAGAATGGAGAAAATGAATAGGAATAAATACTTCTGGAAAAAATGCTGTACTGAAAAAAGCCATTCAAATAAGAGGAAAGGTCGAGGTGAAGAAAGGTTGTTAGTCTAGCCTGGGTAAACTGTAATAGGGGTTTTGACATTTTCCAGGAATGTCTCCGTGTTATCAGTAACCTTGGCCGTTGCTCTACAGATCGAAGGGAAAATGTTTTTGAGGTCTTCCTCTGTTCCAAGTTGTTTTGCACCAGACTGTGGCGAGTGTGTAATCGTTTCAACAGACGACAACTGCGGCCCTATGCGTTTCCATTGAAATGCTGCACAGGTATACCAGACGCCTGAAGCGCACACATGGCCAGTACACCAGAGATATAGCGCCGTTATATCTCCCCTCCCCTCCCAGCCCCCTTTCTCATTTCTCATAACTTTTTCGTGCTTCTCTGGAACCTGTGACAGCAGAAAGAGAGGGAAAAGAGAGAAGCGTGAGAGATAAGCACTGGGCCGTGACTTCCAGTGAATTTCTCTGTAAGTGTCGACTGGGCTGTGCTGAATAGTAGAGGTGCTTGGATGTAAACAGTGTGCATGTGTCTCTTTGGCTTTGTTACCGTACACGGCTTATGTTTACATGCTGGTTCAGTTACGCAGAATCTTTATTGGTTATGAGCCAATGAAAAGGGCGAGAGGTCACATAGTGCAGTGTTGACATTTTATACACAAACATGTGGCAAATGTGATTATACTGGTGAACTAAAATAGTGTGTTACTAATTAAGCGACTGAGGGTTGTTTCTATTTTCTGAATATTGTAACAATGTATAACGAATGTATTATTAATACATGCAATATTTAATTTAAAGAATTTATTAATTACAATTGTTTTTTTATTCAAATTTAAAGTTTATCTTATTCAATAGTGTTACCCATTTACCCAATTAGTGTACACTATTGGGGCATGTTGTCACAAAATGCCAGTTTTACATTTAAAATTATTATTTTTTCCTTAAACATACTCAGTGTGAATATTATACAAACATTATTATTATTAATTGTAATATTTATAAGCTTGTAATAATTTTAATACACTTAATTACTAAATGTATATTCAAAATATAATTAATAATATATAATAAACTATTTATTAGGTCTTTTGTTTAATTATTATTTATAATATATATATATATATATATATATATATATATATATATATATATTTTATTTCTTTTATTTTGTTTAATTTCTTTTATTTTGTTTCCTTTATTTTATTAGATTTTATTTTGTTTTATTTTTTATTTACTTTTATTTGTTTTGTTTCATTATTTTTTTATTTTTTATGCATTTATCGTATGTTGTGTATATATATATATATATATATATATATATATATATATATATATATATATATATATATATATATATATATATAAAACATATTTTCCTCCTATTTTGATGATTTAATAGAACATTTAGGGTCATTTTAAACTGACATCACTGTACGAGGTATGGTCATTAATTTTACAGTAGCCCTCTAGGCATGCTGATTTGCTATGATGGTAACATTTCAAACAATTTCTTTCTGCTCATTTTCCTATTTGTCACAGTAGGAATCTGTATGATAGTAAGAGTGCTGATGAGCCAATTTTGTGTGCGTCATAGTGCACGATGCCAAAGCTCATCATAGGTGTGATCTGCTTTGTGGCTGTGGTATTTTCATTGGCACCAGGATCTATCCTGTGGTGCATTGAGCAACACATATAGTTTATGTTCTGATCTGGCATATAAAACTCAACCTGTGCAACTTCTCATCTTGTCCTCAGGGATGTGTGCTAGCATGTGACAAACTTTCATTTTGGTACAACTTGCTCTTGTTCCCGGCCGAATGTCACGTAAACGCCCTTGAAACATCTATTGACCTCACCTCACCTCCAGTGTGACTCTTTCCAAACAAACGTTTTTTTTTTTTTGTTGTTTGTTTGTTTTTTTACTTTTGTGCAAGTTTTCTTGGCATTGAATTAGTAGAAAAAATAAATTAAATAAACCATAAACAGTATCCTTAATATTCCTGGAAGTGGATTATTTAAAACTGTGTCATGTAAACATGGACGTGATACAGCTCTGTTCCAAAACCTGCACAAACTGCCAACAGAGGCTGTATTCCTGACGCATTATAAATAAACATAGATTTCAGATTGGTCAGATTACCGAGTCTTTTGGAAGTGAGTGTCAGAAACTAAACAACCATTACCATATCTGAATTTCAGCTCCGGAGGCTTTCTCAGCACTTGATACACAGTGATACAAAAAGTAACGATGGTGTCAGTTTTACCGTATCAATTCGAGTGCGAGTCCTCATCCTTTGGAAGTGCATGCAAGTGGTTTTGCTTTGACAGTGCAGTAACAGTGACTTCTCGACATGTCGACAACACAAATTAATCCAAACTCTTCCAGGCCTCAGTTATAACTACATTGTTTGAGGACGGGTCAAAGTAGACATTGTTCGTCGGTGGCCAATCAAGACCAGTAGACCGTTATGCAAATTTGTTTGTGCATATGTAGGTTTGTAAAAATTCATCAGGAATTGCTGATGACTCATTTCACAATTTCAGAATCGGTTCTTTCTTTTGGGGGGACAATAACTCCATTTATTTACTCCAAAGTTATTTATTAACTTTGATCTTTGAAACTTTGCTGACCTTTTACATTCATAAAGGGCTACACTACATTGCCAAAAGTTTTGGGACGCCTGCCTTTACATGGACATGATCTTTAATGACATCCCATTCTTAATCCGTAGGGTTTAATATGATATGGAGTTGGCCCACCCTTTGCAGCTATAACAGCTTCAACTCTTCTGGGAAGGCTTTCCACAAGGTTTAGGAGTGTGTTTATGGGAATTTTTGACCATTCTTCTAGAAGCGCATTTGTGAGGTCAGGCACTGATGTTGGACGAGAAGGCTTGGCTCGCAGTCTCGCTTTAATTAATCACAAAGGTGTTCTGTCGGATTGAGGACAGGGCCAAGCCCAACCCCTGAAAAACAACCCCACACCATAATCCCCCCTCCACCAAACTTTACACTTGGCACAATGCAGTCAGGCAAGTACTGTTCTCCTGGCAACCGCCAAACCCAGACTCATCCATCGGATTCCCAGACAGAGAAGCGCGATTGGTCACTCCAAAGAGCACGTCTCCACTGCTCTAGAGTCCAGTGGCGGTGTGCTTTACACCACTGCATCCAACGCTTTGCATTGCAGTTGGTGATGTAAGGCTTGGATGCATCTGCTCGGCCATGGAAACCCATTCCATGAAGCTCTCTACGCACTGTTCTCGAGCTAATCTGAAGACCACACAAAGTTTGGAGCTCTGTAGCTATTGACTCTGCAGAAAGTTGGCGACTTCTGCACACTGTGCGCCTCAGCATACGCTGACCCCGCTCTGTGATTTTACGTGGCTTACCACTTCATGGTTGAGTTTCTGTTGTTCCCAGTTTCTTTCCTTTTTTTTATAATAACAGTTACTAACAGTCCCAGTTTCTTTCCTTTTTTTTTATAATACCACTAACAGTTAACCATGGAATATTTAGTAGAGAGAAAATTTCACAAATGGATTACACAGGTGACAGCCTATAATGGTACCACGCTTGATTTCACTGAGCTCCAGAGAGCGACCCATTCTTTCAAAAATGTTTGTAGCGTCTGCATGCCTAGGTGCTGAATGTTATACACCTGTGGCCATGGAAGTGATTGGAACACCTGAATTCAATGACCCAATACTTTTGGCAATATACTATATATTACACACATGAAAGGTAATATCCAAAAAAGGTCCTCCATATTTTAAGTATTTATTAAAATAATTCAGTACAATTATTATTTTTTTATTGTTGGCTAATATTTGTGTGTTGTGCTTATTAGAGGGGCATTAGCTTAGCACCATGAAAAGTTTTGGAGCGGAGCTAAAGCAGAGCTATCTCTAGCTCAGTCTTATTGGCTTGCAATGTTTTCATTAGCTTGCATGCCTGTGGTGACAGATGAGTTTTGATGTGTGCAGTTTTAGGTGTGGAATTTCATTGTGCTCTGTCATTTTTACATGCATCAGCATGTGATTGTTTTTATGTGTTCGTACCTTTCTTTTTTATTTGTGTGATGATCTTTTCTCTCTCTTTAATGAAACCGTGAGTTGTAATATAGTTGTCTTGGGTGGAGCATAGCCCACGGGTGAATTCTGCTATCTGCAGGATCTGTGTGCATGCTTTTTCATGTATTTCTCACATGCATAGTTGCAGTCATTTCATGCTCATTATGCAAATTTTGCACATTTCTCACAACCCCACCAAGAATTCTTTAAAATGCCACATACATGGGCAGAAGTGCCATGCTCATTCATGCCCCCTCAGATTTTTGAGCACCTTAGTTTTGAATGCAATTTCTAAAAACTAAATATTTGTTTGATAATTCATTTGCATGATTACTGTGGGTAGCCTGTTTGCAGAAATCATGTGTAAATACCAAGTTCTGACATGAGACTCTAGATGGCACAGGCTGATAGGTCCTTCCTATTTGGTAGCAATCATATTGTTATGTACAAACCCGATTCCCAAAAAGTTGGGACACTGTACAAATTGTGAATAAAAAAGGATAAACTTATATTTTATTCACAATAGAATATAGATAACATATCAAATGTTGAAAGTGAGACATTTTGAAATATCATGCCAAATATTGGCTCATTTTGGATTTCATGAGAGCTACACATTCCAAAAAAGTTGGGGCAGGGAGCAATAAGAGGCCGGAAAAGTTAAATGTACATATAAGGAACAGCTGGAGGACCAATTTGCAACTTATTAGGTCAATTGGCAACATGATTGGGTATAAAAAGAGCCTCTCAGAGTGGCAGTGTCTCTCAGAAGTCAAGATGGCCAGAGGATCACCAATTCCCCCAATGCTGCGGCCAAAAATACTGGAGCAATATCAGAAAGGAGTTTCTCAGAGAAAAACTGCAAAGAGTTTGAAGTTATCATCATCTACAGTGCATAATATCATCCAAAGATTCAGAGAATCTGGAACAATCTCTGTGCGTAAGGGTCAAGGCCGAAAAACCATACTGGATGCCCGTGATCTTCGGGCCCTTAGACGGCACTGCATCACATACAGGAATGCTACTGTAATGGAAATCACAACATGGGCTCAGGAATACTTCCAGAAAACATTGTCGGTGAACACAATCCACCATGCCATTCGCCGTTGCCGGCTAAAACTCTATAGGTCAAAAAAGAAGCCATATCTAAACATGATCCAGAAGCGCAGGCGTTTTCTCTGGGCCAAGGCTCATTTAAAATGGACTGTGGCAAAGTGGAAAACTGTTCTGTGGTCAGACGAATCAAAATCTGAAATTCTTTTTGGAAAACTGGGACGCCATGTCATCCAGACTAAAGAGGACAAGGACAACCCAAGTTGTTCTCAGCGCTCAGTTCAGAAGCCTGCATCTCTGATGGTATGGGTTTGCATGAGTGCGTGTGGCATGGGCAGCTTACACATCTGGAAAGGCACCATCAATGCTGAAAGGTATATCCAAGTTCTAGAACAACATATGCTCCCATCCAGACGTCGTCTCTTTCAGGGAAGACCTTGCATTTTCCAACATGACAATGCCAGACCACATACTGCATCAATTACAACATCATGGCTGCGTAGAAGAAGGATCCGGGCACTGAAATGGCCAGCCTGCAGTCCAGATCTTTCACCCACAGAAAACATTTGGCGCATCATAAAGAGGAAGATGCCACAAAGAAGACCTAAGACAGTTGAGCAACTAGAAGCCTGTATTAGACAAGAATGGGACAACATTCCTATTCCTAAACTTGAGCAACTTGTCTCCTCAGTCCCCAGACGTTTGCAGACTGTTATAAAAAGAAGAGGGGATGCCACACAGTGGGAAACATGGCCTTGTCCCAACTTTTTTGAGATGTGTTGATGCCATGAAATTTAAAATCAACTTATTTTTCCCTTAAAATGACACATTTTCTCAGTTTAAACATTTGATATGTCATCTATGTTGTATTCTGAATAAAATATTGACATTTGAAACTTCCACATCATTTCATTCTGTTTTTATTCACAATTTGTACAGTGTCCCAACTTTTTTGGAATCGGTTTTGTACAAAATGCAGCTGACTGACATTTAAATACTGGTAGTGTTTGCTTTTAGCAGTCTGCAATGCACTTTCTGAAATGGTTATTTCATGTGTGTTACATGTGCAGCAGCATGCCTTGCATGCATATTTATTTATGAAAATGTTTTGCTTTCAACTGAGATTTCTGTCATCATCTATCCTTTTTCTGTGGAAAGCAACATGAGTTTTTTTTTTTTTTTTAAATGTTTAATATATTTTTCTGTCTATTTTTGCATTGACATTATTTTCATAAAAATTAAACACATTTTTCCTCTAAAATGATCTTTACCATACCATTCCAAAGGATTTTTAAGAAAGAATTAATACTATTTTATTCTGCTAGGATGCATTCAATTGCTAAAACAATTACAGTAAAAACTTTTACATTGTACAAAAAATATATATTTCAAAAATGTTCTATTCATCAAGGAATCATTAAAAAATAATCATCTGTTTTCAACATTGATAATAATGCATGTTTCTTGAGCAGCAAATCATCATATTAGAATGATTTCTGAAGGATCATGTGACACTGAAGACTGGAGTAATGATGCTGAAAATTCCAAAACTTAAAAAAAGTCTTACAGTAGTGTGGAAAAAGTCTGATTGTCGTTAGTGTAATGCAAAATAATAATAAAAATGCATAGGTGCTTAATTGTCACCAATTATATATTTTATTTCCTGAACATTTCTTGATAGTTTTCACTCAAATTGGTCTGATGGACATTTGTGCAAATGGAAACAGTTGTGTTTGTTTTGGTGTATCTATGGCAGGGAGTTGTGCGTAACTGTGAGAAGTACACATGATGTGTATGCGTGCCTGTGTTTACTATGCATATTGACCCAGATGACTCATCCCAGCATCTAACCCCATAATGGCCTTTTAATATAGCTCTGACCAGTGCAGACTTCTTTCAACACGATAAAACATTTGTTTGTTGCTAAGTGCACCTAGCAGCTGTTTAACAGTCATTGCTGTTTACAGAGTCAGGGAAGTTTCCCCTCCCCGCTCGTAATAGAGTCACTTCCACCAGCTGAAACTCCACTCGCTGTGAATGAGCTGCTCAGTTAGGATGTCACTGTGACACTGCTCTAGCCCACACTAAATTCCAGTTCGGTTATCTCGACCACATTCCCCAGGAAAGGGAACCGTATTCTTCTCTTTTTCAGTCTGCTTTCTGTTCTATAAAATTGTGTGGTTTTAATTTTTATGCAAGGGCGAAAAGTTTGCATTGAACAAGTCAATGAGTATTTGAAAGGAATGCATAACAAAAAAAGTCCAATGCCACCTTGCAAATGTTTCTCCTTGAAAACCGTATAAATGTCAGTCTTTTTCTCTGTCTGTCTGTCTGTCTGTCTATCTATCTATCTCTGTCTGTCTGTCTGTCTGTCTATCTATCTCTGTCTGTCTATCTTTGTCTGTCTGTCTGTCTGTCTGTCTATCTTTGTCTGTCTGTCTGTCTGTCTATCTATCTGAATGCCCATCCATCCATCCATCCATCCAAACTTTTAGTCCAGAAGGTTACAGTGAATTAAAAGTAAAATTAGGCTAATTTAATCAAATATATATTTTGTCTTTTAGCTTTCAGGTCATCTGCTCTATGCAAGTGTTCTCCTAAATGACAAAACAAACTTTTAGCAGATATACATTTAAAAATAGAGTAAAATCCTTGATGACTCATCCCGCACTAAACAGATTTTCATCCAATCAGATGCTCTCTAGAATGAGAATGTCACTTCCTCTGCAACCAACCAGCAAGTAGCAAATCATAGTTCATGGCTATGAGGTAACTAATCACTTATTTGTGTCCCGACTAAACAATTTTTTTTTCAGGAATGCAATTAACTTTACTGGCAACCATACAAAGATTACACATGTGTTTCCCATAATAGTGAGTAACAGTGAGTGATATGCTTGAGAATTAAGGAGGTTTTACTCTGGACACTGTATCATTATGAAGCATTCCCTGCAGACATTAGGGAGGAGAGTGATTAGATATAGGGAAATTATTTGTGCATGAATCGGTTCCTTTTGGAGGCACTCTGGGTTTTTTGTTCTCTTACGGTCAGTTTCAACTAGACTTCCTTCTTTTAAACATATAAACTCTTTTCTTAATGAATCAGAGGCAGAAAAAGCCACTATTGAACAGGTGCCATAAGAGAAAACAAGAAGGACCGGGGCTGTATATGGTTTATGAGGGACTTTTCTCAGGGCGAGAAAACATGTTTCTTGTGTTTAGTACTTTCATCACTACAAATTTCCTTGGAATTTTTTTTTTTTTTTTTTTTTTTTTTTTCATTTCCTTGGAAAAAAAGAATTTTGTCTCTGACATCTGGAATTGTTGGATCATGGAAAGTAAGTGTTCAATACCAGAATGAGGTCATGTGACTAATGGGGAGGGGTTAAAAAGAAGGCTTAGGCTACATCCGAAATCACATACTTCCTATATAGTAGGCAAAAAACAGTATGTGACAAGAGTAGTATGTCCAAGTTCACAGTACTCATAAAATATTTGGCAAATAGTACCCAGATGATCTACCTTTTGCGAGATTCTGAAGTGTGCATATGATGGACACTTTACTATCCCATGAGGCCACGGGGGAGGATTTATGAATGGTAGTGAAGCAACGCAGCTGACACTGGTAGATCATGTGATAATGACAAAATGGCGGATATAGTACATCCAGATTACATTTATACTATACACATACTATATAGAATGTACTTTTTTAGTGGTCGTGAAGTAATTGCTGATTCAAAATAAGTACCTACCCAAGAGAGTATGCGATTTCAGACGTAGCCTTAGTGGTGGCAGTTGAACAGGAAAGTCGTTTCAGAAGTGAAGCAAGTTACACTTAATAAGAGATCTGGAAGACAAACATGTTTTTTTCTTTGGAATATATGCACTGATGAAGTATTCACAATGCAGGAACATGTATTAAAGTAAATATAAAATAAGTTAGTGATTCAAATTTGCTAACCACAGTTTCTGCCAAAATACCATAGTTACTAAAGCAATTGTTATTATGGATCTCCTCTCTAAGGATTCAGAATATTTGTCATTCTTTAATTTCTGTTTTTGATGTCAACAGCAGTGCCGTATTAACAATAACTAAGAGTAACTTTGGTTATTGCTTGTTGCCTCCATTGATTTTGCTGATTCTTGACACTTTTCACCGATATTGTGTCATTCACAAGGTGTATGTAGTGTATGCTCATGTGTTAATCCATTCCACAGAATTCTGCAGATTTCACTCCAAATAAGCACAGAGCACGTATAAAAGGTCAGCAGATTCCATCTATATCTAACACATCTTTTCTCAAGCTCTCACTGTTCAGTGCAGAACACAGTGGGCTTTGATGTCTTGTTCTTGCCTCCTATCAACTGGACATACTGTTCCCTCCATTCTTGGATCGTCCCAAAATTTTCCTTCCAGCACTAATATGTAACCATATAAGTCAGAAGCACAAAGTGTGTCTGGTTTTTACTCTTTGTATCATGCCAAACTCCAGGTCTTTCTATGGGACTGGGGGGTGGCGTGACACACAACAATAGTTATTCACCTGAGTGTCAAAAGAGAACAAGGAGCACTGTGAACCTGAACTAGATAACACCCTGGTGGTTAAAGCAGTCCCGTGCTGCAGAGAGATACATGTTTGTGTGAATGTGAGATGCAGGTCCACACACACACACGGTATGTGTGCGTGTGCTCATTTTAAAGTGCCTCCTCTGTGCTGTTTTAAATGTCACTGCTTACTCAAGCTGTCTACACCCCATTCAATTACTTTCTGCTTACACCCAAGTGAGACGTATGTTAACATATAGAAACACTGTTACTGTGTGTGTGTGTATATATATATATATATATATATATATATATATATATATATATATATATATATATATATATATATATATATATATATATATATAGTATTATTTGATTAAAAAATAAAAACAGTAAACTGTAATATTGTGAAATATTATTACAATTTAAAATAACTGTTTTCTAATTGAATATCTTTTAAAATGTAATAATTTATTTCTGTGATCAAAGCTGAATTTTCAGCATCATTACTCCAGTCTTCAGAGTCACATGATCCTTTAGAAATCATTCTGATATACTGATTTTCTGCTCAAGAAACATTTATGATTATTATCAATGTTGAAAACAGTTGTGTGTTTTTCAGGATTATTTAATGAATAGAAAGTTCAAAAGAACAGCATTTATCTGAAATATAAATCTTTTGCAACAATGGGTCAAAAGTTTGGAAACATTACTATTTTTAATGTTTTTGTAAGACATCTCTTATGCTTATCAAACCTGCATTTATTTTCTTTTATTATTATTTATAAATAATAATGGTTTTCTGTTTTAATATACTTTAAAATATAATTCAGCATACTTTTTCAGTGTCACATGATCCTTCAGAAATCATTCTAATGTGCTGATTTATTATCAGTTCACAAGCAGTTGTGCTGCTTAATTTTTTAACCTACGATACTTTTTCTTTGAATAAAAGGTTTTTTTTTTTTTTTTTCTTTAAAGAAATTAAAACTTTTAATCAGCAGGGATGTGTTAAATTGATAAAATGTAATAGTAAATATTTATTTTGTTAGGAAAGATTTCTATTTTGAAATTATGTTCTTTTTAACATGAATCCTGAAAAAGTATCACATTCCAAAAGATATTAAGCAACTGTTTCCAAAATGATATATACTATAACATAATAACTGAGTATCAAATCATCATATTAGAATGAATTCTGAAGGATCATATGACACTAAAGACTGGAGTAATGATGCTGAAAATTCAGCTTTGCACCACAAAAATAAATTATATTTTAAAGTATATTAAAATAGAAAACCATTATTTTAAATTGTAACAATATTACACAATATTACTGTGTTTTCTGTATTTTGATCAAATAAATTCAGGCTTGATGAGCATAGGAGACTTCTTTCAAAAACATTAAAAATAGTAATGTTTCCTATTTTTTACATAAACTGTATATAAACAGTTGTAATTGTTTTTATGTGACCATTTTGTCATTTCTGACCCTTAGAATTAAACTGGCTGTTTTAGCTACTATAACTTTGTATGTAAAGACGTTCTGTTATGATTAGCTACTTCATGTAAAACTTTCATGGTGTTTGTTTTTTTTTCTTGTCATTTTGGACCGTAACAGTCCTTTTCAATTTCAATATAGCTTATGCAGAGTGGCAGAAAGTTCAATGATGATGAGTCCAGAGTGGGGCTGTTACACAACTCTGGTCTTGTATGTTGGTCTGAATTGGAGGAGTTGCATCGAGGGAACCCCTGGAGCCCAATCCAAACATCTGTCTGTTTCACCTCTGCACCGCTTGAGTGAGTATGTAAATGATCACTCCATGTTCTCACCTCTTTAACACACTGGTGATCATCAGTCACATCTGTTTAGACTTTATGCCGTGATGCACGACTGTAACAGACAGACATTATCATCATCAATCAGAGAAATTATTTAGCAGTTCTAACAGTGCTTGCATTAATGGAGCATGAATTATCAATAATTGAATAATCCTTTACTGTGCTATATACTCTCCTCTCTCTCTCTCTCCCCTGCTCTGTTAAGTGGCAGAATGTGTTGGAATGTGGAATCTGATCAAACTTGTTGCGAGCGTGGAAGAGGCAGAACGTTCATACACAATAAGAACTTGCCCCAGAGCAAAGGCCAGACTCCCCTCTTGCTCTTGAGCAGCTGTTTCACAGAAGCGCATTACTTAACGTGTGAGTTGTGGATAACATTCTGAATGGTATTTAGGTATTTATGCTAGGTTGTGAGGTGGTTTCCATGATGTTCTGAATGCTTTGTATGGTGTTGCTAAGGTGTTCTTCATGGTTGTAGGGTGTTGCTAGGGTATGAGGTGGTTTCCATGGTGTTCTGAATGCTTTGTATGGTGTTGCTAATGTGTTCTTAATGGTTGTTGGGTGTTGCTAGGGTGTGAGGTGGTTTCCAGAGTGTTCTGAATGCTTTGTATTGTGTTGCTAAGGTGTTCTTAATGGTTGTGGGGTGTTGCTAGGGTGTGAGGTGGTTTTCAGTGTGTTCTGAATGCATGTAGGGTGTTGCTAAGGTGTTTGTAATGGTTTGTAGGTTGTTGCTAGGGTGTGAGGTGGTTTCCATGGTGTTTTGAATGCTTTGTATGGTGTTTGCCTAAGGTGTTCTTAATGGTTGTAGGGTGTTGCTAGGGTGTGAGGTGGTTTCCAGGGTGTTCTGAATGCTTTGTAGGGTGTTGTTAAGGTGTTCTTAATGGTTGTAGGGTGTTGCAAGGGTGTGAGGTGGTTTCCAGAGTGTTCTGAATGCTTTGTATGGTGTTGCTAAGGTGTTCTTAATGGTTGTAGGGTATTGTTAGGGTGTGAGGTGGTTTTCAGTGTGTTCTGAATGCATGTAGGGTGTTGCTAAGGTGTTTGTAATGGTTTGTAGGTTGTTGCTAGAGTGTGAGGTGGTTTCCATGGTGTTTTGAATGCTTTGTATGGTGTTTGCCTAAGGTGTTCTTAATGGTTGTAAGGTGTTACTATGTGGTGAGGTGGTTTCCAGAGTGTTCTGAATGTTTTGCATGGTGTTGCTAATGTGTTCTTAATGGTTGTAGGGTGTTGCTAGGGTGTGAGGTGGTTTCCAGGGTGTTCTGGATGCTTTGTAGGGTGTTGTTAAGGTGTTCTGAATGGTTTGTAGGGTATTATTAGGGTGTGAGGTGGTTTCCAATGTGTTCTGAATGCATGTAGGGTGTTGCTAAGGTGTTTTTAATGGTTTGAAGGGTATTTCTAGGGTGTGAGGTGGTTTCCAAGGTGTTCTGAATGCTTTGTATGGTGTTGCTAGTGTGTTCTTAATAGTTGTAGGGTGTTGCTAGAGTGTGGGGTGGTTTTCAGGGTGTTCGGACTGCTTTGTAGGATGTTGCTAAGGTGTGAGGTGTTTTTTTTTTTTTTTTTGCATGGTGCTCTGAATGCTTTGTAGGGTGTTGCTAAGGTGTTCTTAATGGTTGTAGGGTGTTGCTAGAATGTGAGATGGTTTCCAGGGTGTTCTGGATGTTTTGTAGGGTGTTGCTACAATGTTCTTAATGGTTTGTAGGTTGTTGCTAGGGTGTGATGTGGTTTCCATGGTGTTCTGAATGCTTTGTAGGGCGTTGCTAAGTTGTTCTTAATGGTTTGTGGTGTATTGCTGAGGTGTGAGGCGGTTTCCATTGTGTTCTGAATGCTTTACAGGCTGTTGCTACAGTGTTCTTAATGGTTTGAAGGGTATTGCTAGAGTATGAGGTGGTTGCCAAAGTGTTCTGAATGTTTTGTATGGTGTTGCTAATGTGTTCCTAATGGTTGTAGGGTGTTGCTAGGGTGTGAGGTGGTTTCCAGGGTGTTCTGAATGCTTTGTAGGGTGTTGTTAAGGTGTTCTTAATGGTTGTAGGGTGTTGCAAGGGTGTGAGGTGGTTTCCAGAGTGTTCTGAATGCTTTGTATGGTGTTGCTAAGGTGTTCTTAATGGTTGTAGGGTATTGTTAGGGTGTGAGGTGGTTTTCAGTGTGTTCTGAATGCTTTGTATGGTGTTGCTAAGGTGTTCTTAATGGTTGTAGGGTATTGTTAGGGTGTGAGGTGGTTTTCAGTGTGTTCTGAATGCATGTAGGGTGTTGCTAAGGTGTTTGTAATGGTTTGTAGGTTGTTGCTAGAGTGTGAGGTGGTTTCCATGGTGTTTTGAATGCTTTGTATGGTGTTTGCCTAAGGTGTTCTTAATGGTTGTAAGGTGTTGCAAGGGTGTGAGGTGGTTTCCAGAGTGTTCTGAATGCTTTGTATGGTGTTGCTAAGGTGTTCTTAATGGTTGTAGGGTATTGTTAGGGTGTGAGGTGGTTTTCAGTGTGTTCTGAATGCTTTGTATGGTGTTGCTAAGGTGTTCTTAATGGTTGTAGGGTATTGTTAGGGTGTGAGGTGGTTTTCAGTGTGTTCTGAATGCATGTAGGGTGTTGCTAAGGTGTTTGTAATGGTTTGTAGGTTGTTGCTAGAGTGTGAGGTGGTTTCCATGGTGTTTTGAATGCTTTGTATGGTGTTTGCCTAAGGTGTTCTTAATGGTTGTAAGATGTTACTATGTGGTGAGGTGGTTTCCAGAGTGTTCTGAATGTTTTGTATGGTGTTGCTAATGTGTTCTTAATGGTTGTAGGGTGTTGCTAGAGTGTGGGGTGGTTTCCAGGGTGTTCAGACTGCTTTGTATGATGTTGCTAATGTGTTCTTAATGGTTTGTAGGGTGTTGCTAGGGTGTGAGGTGTTTTTTTTGTTTTTTTTGCATGGTGCTCTGAATGCTTTGTAGGGTGTTGCTAAGGTGTTCTTAATGGTTGTAGGGTGTTGCTAGAATGTGAGGTGGTTTCCAGGGTGTTCTGGATGTTTTGTAGGGTGTTGCTACAATGTTCTTAATGGTTTGTAGGTTGTTGCTAGGGTGTGATGTGGTTTCCATGGTGTTCTGAATGCTTTGTAGGGCGTTGCTAAGTTGTTCTTAATGGTTTGTGGTGTATTGCTGAGGTGTGAGGCGGTTTCCATTGTGTTCTGAATGCTTTACAGGGTGTTGCTACAGTGTTCTTAATGGTTTGAAGGGTATTGCTAGAGTATGAGGTGGTTGCCAAAGTGTTCTGAATGTTTTATAGGGTGTTGCTAAGGTGTTCTTAATGGTTTGTAGGGCAGTGCTAGGGTGTGAGGTGGTTTCCAAGGGGTTCTGAATGGTTTGTAGCATGTTACTAGGGTGTTCTGCATGGTTTCTAAGGTGTTCTGAATGGTATGTAAGGCGTTGCTAGAGTGTTCTGAATTGTATGTAGCATGTTGTTAGAGTTGGATGTTCTGTGTGGTTGCTAATGTGTTCTAAATGGTTTGTAGTGTGTTTCTAGGGTGTTCTTTCTGGTTTCTAAGGGGTTCTGAGTGGTAAGTAAGGTGTTGCTAGGGTGTTCTGAATGATTGTTAGATTTTGTGAGGCGGTTGTCAAGGTGTCCTGAATGCTGTGTAGTGCATTGCTAAGGTGTTCTGAGTGATATGTAAGATGTTGCTAGGGTGTATTGAATGATTGATAGATTTCGTGAGGTAGCTAAGGTGTGCTGAATGACACTTGACACATAATTCAAGCCACATGATTTGTTGCCTCAAATGACAGGACATCAAAAAGGCAGCCATCTTGAATCAGCTGCTGTGTGTTTGCTCTCTGTGATGTTTAGCAGTGAGGTCAGTGGCTGAACAAAGTTGACAGAGACGTTCTGGCTGGATTAGATGAGAAAACACAGAACCAGCAGAGATCACCCATGATGACGTGTGCTAAAAGATCGGATTTCTCCCATCTCCATCCTAGTCAATGCCAAGGTCCTGTAAACAATGTGTTTGTTTCCAGTACAGTTGACCCCCCACACACCCACCCACACCCACCCACCACCACCTTCCATTAATGTGCATCCTCCATGCAACTAATAAGTCAACAGAACCTCTTGTCTGTGTTGATGCACCACGTTCTGTGTGGCCTGTCCTCGTGCTGACGTCCACAGTCATGAATGTAAACACGGACAGGGCTTAATTTCCAGGGCTCCTACGTCTTTGTTCCGTTGTAAGCGCTTCTGTTTTCCGAAAGGTTGCACGGTTACGTAGGACAACGAGTGGGCGGGAGGAAAAGGAGATTGGTGGATAACAGGAAGAAGGGGAACTTCTAAATCCGTGTTTGTGGATGTAATTATACCTGCTATTGTTAGAACAACGTGCTGGCTGTGTTTATATAGGCACTTGGAGACGATGTTAAGAGAGGACAAGGGAAAGAAAAATCACAAATGAGATCTCTTTATAAGCTCAGTTGTTTCTGCTGGACACCAGTGAGATTGAACGGAAAGCAAATGAGTCTCCTGCTTCTCAAATTTTGTTTTGAGAAGCACACTTTGTTCCCACACTTTTTCCGTGATTGTTCTTTAGCTTTTTTAACATGGTTATTATTACTTAATGGTTTTTATTATTTATTTTAAAGAAGTTCCTCTGAGAAAAAGCAATATATAGTCAGTGAAATATAGCTAGTCCATTTATAATTTATATTTTTAATTTGAAAATTTTTTCAAATTAGGCTTTTCATGGCAGGCAGGCTTTTCATGATTTTATACATTTTTAAATCCCATTATATTATTTTATTTTATTTGTATAATTTTATTTTATTTCCTTGATTATTGGAGATCTTATTCTTTTTAATTCCTTTTTTTAATAACATGATTTTAATTTCTGAGACTTCTAAAAATCTAATATATATAATTTTTACGTAAAAGGAGTTTTTATTAAATTTAAGTTACATTAATTAATTTGTTTTCATGATTTTAATTTGAGACTTTTAAAAAAATGCATTATTATTTTTAAATTATTATTATTTTTATTATTATTTTTATTTGTTTTTATTTATTAATTTCCATGATTCTTGGAGATTTTATTAAATTTAAATTACATTCATTTGTTTATTTTCATGATTTTAAGTTCCAAGACTTGTACAGATTGTATTAATTTTATATTGCATTGTTTTTGTTGTTTTGTTTTGTTTTTTAATTTATAATTTCATGTTTTTATTTTTATTTTCATGACTCTTGGAGATCTTATTAATTTTGCATTCCATTATTTTATTATTTTTATTCCCAAGACTTCTAAAAAAATAAAAAAATTAAATATCTGCTCACATTTGGGTTTAGTTTTGTGCTTAGATTTCAAAATGAACTCAAATGTGTCTCATCAAATTATAGATAGCCATATATATAGATTTATTTAATTTAATTCTTCCTGTATGTATTTTTTTAACTAATTTGTATATCCCTGTATTTCTCATTTAGCATTTTGGTGTATCATTTGTGCATCATGCTAATGTGCAAAAGACTCCAGATAGCTGGAAGTCGAGCTCTCCAGTGAAATGCCCAGTGTGTCAGACTGCCATGTGATGTGAGCCTGGCACACGTGTGCCTGTGCCTGTCTCATTTCAGTGACCCTGTCACAAACTTTAGCCCAACTCAAAACGCTGCAACTCTGACACTGAGAGTGTTTGCATGTGTCAAACAGTATTTCATCTTGCATTAATCATCAGATGACAAGTTCTGAACTGTATGAGCAGCCGCACACGTGCAGTTCTTGGACTGTTAAAATAAACTGTCAGCTGTTTATACGCTACATTTTCTCATTTTAAATGGATGATGATGATGATGATGATGATGATGATGAGTTCAACCAAAATTGTAAATTCTGTAATGTATTCACCCTCATACTGTTCCAAACCTGTTTATCTTCGAAACGAGCATATCTTCTTTGGAACATAAAATATATTTTGAAGAACAAAATTAGACCCCACTGACTTTCACTGAGACATATTTCGAAATATATTCTTTTTTATGTTCCACAGAAGGAAGAAGGTCAAACAGGTTTGGAAAGACATGAAGACGTGAGTAAATAATGATTTTTATTTTTATTTTGGGGGCCTATACTCACACCAAGGACAAAGCATTACCTGTTTTGCTTTAATGTGAGTTTTGCCATTTGTATTGTCAATTGGGTTGCTTTAAAGCATATGAATAAATGCAGTGGTTTTTCGTTTCACTCTTGGTGTGAATAGGCCTTTTGTGTGTGATTCATTTTGCTTTTCCGCTCTAAGTGTGAACAGGCCTTTAGTCTTTCGACCCTGCACCAGTATTTAAGTTTCTATGCTTCATTACCCCCAGTATGTGCTTCCTTATTCACTTATGCAACAGATAAAGCAAGGTCAAAATGGCCCTGAGGAAGATTAAATTCCCAAAGGAAGGCGAAGCCGAGGCATATGGCTCCTGCTGATGCTAATCAATATTTTCAATGCAGCACACCACCCTGATCAATTGCACATCGTGAAGGCTTGTATCTTCGAATAAGAGATTTGTATAGTTTACGCCTCCAGCACCAATAGCTGCATCTTCCCTCCCAGATCAATAAGAGTTTTCTTAAAGGGATAGTTCACTCTAAAATGAAAATTTGCCATAAATTACTCACCCCGGTGTTGTTCTAATGCTGTATGCCTATAGGGGCAGGGCTGTAGCTTCCATGGACATTGAGGGGGACAAGTCCCCTCCAATAATTAGAAATGGCCAAATGATGTGATGGCCAATCAAATCAAAGTAGGCGGAGTTTACCGGTCACAGAAGCAGAGTGCGAATTCCAGCGTGAAACATCAGTTTAACATTGAAAGAAATTGAGGTAATCGAAACATTTATTGTGAACTGTTTTGCGACAGAATTGTTAAACGACCGACAGTAACATCCAGCGATGCAAACTTTTTTTCTTAAATATGGCCCATTCCTAACTCAGTGAAGAAACGGTTCACGTTTTCAACATTTCAAGATCTTAAGAAGAGTGTTCGGCATTACAACAACACCAGGGTGAATAATTTATAACTTAGTTATCATTTTAGGGTGAACTATACCTTAAAGCCTTGAGCACACAGCTTTCACTGACGTCTGCTCCTCTGATGTATTTGACTGCTGGGTGTAACTTCTGTCCTGGGGACAGTTGGATTTTACTACAAGGAACTTCTGCAATGTTAGGGAAACACCCTTTGATTGATACATGCGTGTTTGCTTATATACACGTCTCACACCCTCCTTAAAGGTAACACGCAAGGACTTGCTCCGTTGGGCGTGAAGTGTGGCAGACTGTAAACATTCATGCAGGGGCTTCACTTTTGAGTGAATCCTGTAGGCACGCGGTTGTGAATGTGTACGGTGGGCGGCATGTTGAGTCAGAGGGAGAACAGCAATGGAACAAATGTTCAAATGAATAAATGCAACCCTGAAGATTTAGTTTAATCATTTAAGAAGTGTAAACGTCATAAATGTCAGCCTTAAATTGATATGCTTTCTTTTACACAGGGTCCACCAGGGTCAAGCATTAAAAATAAATGTCACTAAAAGTGACACAAATGCCCTTACATATTACATAATAATCTATTCAAGGCCTGTCTAGTTTAGTTTTAGGTTTAGTCAGCGCTGTTGCTTGAATGCACAGCACTATGAACAAAATGAAAACATTCTAATCAACCAATCAGATTTGAAGGACAAGTTTACAGTTTATGCCAAGTTTAGGCTTACAACCAGGGTTAGGTGCTTCAGTGTCACTCACCTGATTTTAGGGATAAGTTATGGGTAGGGTTAGGTTTAGAGGTAGGAACAGGGTTAGGACTACATTTTCAGACAGGAATGTTGATCCAGGAACATGTCTTACTTGGCAAAATCACGGTGACCTTAATCTAACATAGCAACTAGACAATTAAAATGTATTCTAGCAGAGAATTGTGTTATGAATTATTTTGTAGTGATTATAGAAAGGGTTAGTACGTTTTTATTTTAAGAACGAAAGACTTTTTTTTATTTTAGCAAAGACGCATCAAATTGATCAAATGTAACAGTAAGTCACACTTTGGTTTAGGGGCCAATTCTCACTATTAACTAACTATTATGACTTTTGCCTCAATAAACTCCCAATTACTGCTTATTAATAGATAGTAAGGTAGTTGTTAAGTTTATGTATTGGGGTAGGATTAGGGATGTAGAATTAGGCATTACAATTTGCTTAGCAAGTACTAATAAACAGCCAATATCCTAGTAATATGCATGCTAACAAGCAACTATTTAAAAGTGAGAATTGGACCCTAAACTAAAGTGTTACCAAGATTTATATTCTTTTAAAAATTCTATTCGTCAAAGAATCCTTAAAAATAATCTGTCACGGTTTCCACAAAAATTAAGTAGCACAACTGTTTTCAACATCGATAATAATAAGAAATGTTTCTTGAGCAGCAAATCATCATATTAGAATGAATTCTGAAGGGTCATGTGACCCTAAAGACTGGAGTAGAGGTGCATTCACGCCATAACGTAATTACATGATTCCAAATTGTAAAAAGCATTCACGTCTTGCTCATTTGTTTTTGTTAAAGAGGTCCGAAATTATATCACTTAATCAGGGCAAAGGGAAAATTAATCTAGTTCAGACTCTACATCTGTTTTTCAATTTGGGAGCTGAAACTGTGCTTGTATACGGTGAGGTCACAAAGCTCCCTGTTGCCAAACAATGTGATTGGCCGTTGCTTGACAAGGCAGTTAGACAGTTGGATTCATTCATGATGCAAATCAAAAGGAAGTGCACAGCTCTCTCTCAGCTCATGTGGGGTTTTACCATGAGGTTATGTTGAGTAATGGGTGACGGATCAGATTCTGTGTTTTGATTCAGCTGGGCAGTGATTATCACGAGGAAATGACTCGGAAAAATCCCCTTGACTAAAAATAAGATGAGCACAAATACAAACAGAGGCAATGGGTCAGATGGAATACAAAGCAGAAAAATGCGTGTAGATATTCACGTGATGATGATACATCAGACGGGTACTTTATAATCTGTTTTGCCAAAGGATAATTATGGTAACCTGTTTATGGTGAGCAGATAAACGTGACTGCTGTATTATACACTCAGACAAAGGCACTTGCCCTTTCTGCCGAAGCAGAGAAGTGACATATTCTAGTATTGCTTCAGCAAATTCCTGGCCATCCCAAACTGACTCGCATTGCAGAAGATAATTTGCCGCTCTGCGACCTCTAAAAGCATTACAGTGGTGAGGAGCTATCATCAGATCTGCTGAAACAGGAGGGAGGCCAGGAAAGCCTGCTATCCAGTGCTTGTGTACGAGTGCTTAACTGATAGGACACTGTCAGGGACACAAAGCAGAGTGACATTCCTGACCTTGATAACAACTATTTCATATGTTCTGTTATGCACTTAAAATAAAAGTCATATAATGTCAATTTTTAGACCCAGAGGAAAATTGTGTTGCACTTTCACAGATATGGAGACTTAATAAAGGTGATTTACGTAATTTATTTGGCAAAATACTTTCACTTATTGATCAGGAAAAATAAGCCATCGCTGGGGGACTTCCCTGAAAAGTGTCAACATTTTGTCTCTGTGGCACTATCAAAACATTAATCGTTTTTTTTTTTAGACCAGCCCGACACAGCGACATTGACTCAACCAATGGAGTGAGTTTGGGCCGGGACTATCAGTTTGATTGACAGTTGGCAGGAAGGGGAAACCTCATTATGAATATGAACCTCATGAATAGTTACATAATACACTAAAAGTTTGGAGTCTGTAAGATTTTTTATGTTCTTTAAAAACATAAAGAACATAAAGTTTTTTGCTTTGTGGCAGGAGCATTATCCTGCTGAAAGAGGCCACAGCCACCAGGGAATACCGTTTCCATGAAAGGGTGTACATGGTCTGCAACAATGCTTAGGTAGGTGGTACGTGTCAAAGTAACATCGACATGGATGGCAGGACCCAAGGTTTCCCAGCAGAACATTGTCCAAAGCATCACACTGCCTCTGCCGGCTTGCCTTCTTCCCATAGTGCATCCTGGTGCCATGTGTTCCCCAGGTAAGCGACGCACACGCACCTGGTCATCCATGTGATGCAGCCCCATACGCAACAAACTGCGATGCACTGTGTATTCTGACACCTTTCTATCAGAACCAGCATTAACTTCTTGAGCAATTTGAGCTACAGTAGCTCGTCTGTTTGATTGGATCACACGGGCCAGCCTTCGCTCCCCACGTGCATCATTGAGCCTTGGCCGCCCATGACCCTGTCTCCGGTTCACCACTGTTCCTTCTTGGAGCACTTTTGACAGATACTGACCACTGCAGACCGGGAACACCCCACAAGAGCTGCAGTTTTGGAGATGTTCTGGCAGTCGTCTAGCCATCACAATTTGGCCCTTGTCAAACTCGCTCAAATCCTTACGCTTGCCCATTTTTCCTGCTTCATTTTTCACATCAACTTTGAGGACAAAATGTTCACTTGCTGCCTAATATAGCCCACCCACTAACAGGTGCCGTGATGAAGAGATAATCAGTGTTATTCACTTCATAATGTTATGCCTGATCAGTTTATATATAAAAAGTGCTACAAAATTTATGATAATAGCATAGACCAGATAATTTGGAGAATTAATGAGGAAATATTTGCGTTCATATTGACTTTGGTGTTTTGGCAAATCTGAGTACAGTTCGAGAAATTGTTGCATTCTCCATAAAAAAAATAAAAAAAATGAGAAGCAGGAGACTTGATCAAAATTCTCAATTTAGTCCCTTTGCTGTCTAGAACTAATTATTAAAGTGATTTATTTGTCATTTTTCTTTACTATGGAGAAGACTGACAGCTGTGGTTTCAATTTTAGCTGCATATATCCAAAGCCTTGCAATGATTCAGCATGTTTATTTTGATATTAAATAAGTCATATCCATTATCTTCTGCTGTTGGCTGGTGTTATAAGATCAAACCCAAACTGAACAAACATTTCAGGAGCAAAAGCATCTCATTTAATTACCCATCCTGCCCTTCATCTCTGGCGCTCCTGCCCTAACAGAGACAATGAATTATCCTGGGACGTGCTGCAAGCTCTCCTAAACCAAGCTCTGCTTTCAGCAGACCCCCCAAATTGAGACAAGTGTGGGTCGTTTCCTGAAGGAGGGCTGTGGAATGCCGAACAGGTATGTCAGTGACCTCTGGCCTCATGTTTTTACTGACATGAAAGTTGACCCTGTGTAAACCCCTGCTCTCCAGTAGCCTTTCTCACAGGCTTTGAAGTCCACTCATGTTTTTTCCCATGGTTCCCCTCCATCTAGTCAGGATCTCAGAGGTGGAGCGAGGGATTTGCACACTTAAATGGGGTTTGAAGTTTCAAACTAGCACTTGAGTCGTCTTTATCATCGTGGGCTAATAAAAGAGCGAGCACTGTTGGTGTCAGATGAGCCGGGGCAGCGGGCGGCTGTCACTCTCTCCTCTGCTGAGCAGGCAGCCACAGACGTCAGTGCTGTCATACCTTCATGCAGCTTTATATTACATAGACCCCCACTGCGTCTCCATTTCAGAGCGCCTCTCGCTCTTACCTAAGCGCGGCCCTTAATCAGCGCTGAAGTGCATAGAGAAGGTGACTCATTATAGCGGGACACAGCCGTTAAACCAGCACTATTAAATCAGCCTGAGCGAGTCCCGCTGGGGGCCAGTGGTGCATTGTAAGATGATGATGTACAAGACTTAATGTGGATGTGAAGAAAAAGCACTATTCTGACATGCATAAGCCACTCTAATTTATGCCTGTGATAATTTTGAACAGACAGCTGCCTGAATGATAGTAATCAGACGCCGTTTGGTTATCTGTCGTTCCTTGAAGTTCTGTTTATTTATGCATTCGATTTCACTTTTATGGTTTTTGCTTCCTGAAGCAAGGCATTTCTGAGTATTCTTCGTTTCGGCTCGCCAGGGGAGTTGTGCATATCTTCGTCTAGAACTCAGAGAGTTAAGATCTCTGAGTCATCAAACTGAGCACCAGCTTTGTGATTGAACTGAACAAAAACAGGATTCTGGGTAAAAAAAGAAACTCCAAGCACAAAAGCCAACTTATGAATCACACACATTAATCTGCAAATTTATGACTCACTGGCTTTTTTGAGAAGCACAAGCTTGTCACAATGGTACCGGAAGGAAAAACATGAGTGAGTTTGAAAACTAAACACAAGGGATTTTTTTAATTTAACGTTAAAGTTTAGCAATCTCATATGATCAAAAATACAGTACAGAAATAGATGATTTCTATTTTCAAATTTCAAATATTTGAAAATGTAATTTATTCCTGCAATGGCGAAGCCATTAATGTTCAACATCAGTCTACGGTGCCACATGATCCTTCAGAAGTAATTCTTTAAAAATAAACTAATAAATATATAATAATACTTTTATTCAGCATGGATACATTAAATTAATCAAATTTTACACTAAAGACATTTATAATGTTACAAAAGATGCTATTCTTTTGAACACAAAAACTATTTTAACATTGATAATAATAACCATTAAATATTTGCGCATGAATGATAATTGATAACACAATACGGTTTTTACTGTATTTTGATCAAATGAATGCAACTTTCATAAGCATAAGAGACTTCTTTCAAAAACATAAAAAGAACATATTTCAAACTTTTGTGTAGTGTATGTAATATACATTTTAAACAATGGTGCCATGTTGATATTGTGTTGTCTAATGCAATGACATTCATATAGCCTAGCCTTTAAATATATAGGTTATCTGGGGCTACTATAGGCACTTCATGTATTTTGATCAGATTCTGTCTAATTGTACATGCACATTCAATTTACACTTGGCCACAAAATGTGTCTCCACAGAATGGATATAAATACAATCTTCCCACGCTATGCAAATATAACAGAGTTTACTTCCGTGATGATGCTAATGCGGGGCAGCAAAATTCTCTTTTAAACGCCCTCTTCAGCCCATATGGAGATTAATGTTTTGAATTTTTTTGTTTTGTTTCTCCATCCATGTGCCTCGTCCACGTGTCATTTGCGGGTCTCCCAAACGTCCGTATACTGATGCTGTTTTGTTTGGGAGGAGTACAGTTTACATATGTGGCCTGAACAACCAGATGCATTTACACTTGGCTGGGTCTTTGTATGCGTTTAAGTGATCGGATTACTATCCGGCTCAAATAGGTCACTGAGGCCATTTACACTTGCCCTTTAATACTTATACATTCTGTAAAGAAGATGAAGTGACCAGGTGTAAAACCCCCCGAATATAGGTTTACATCAGTTGCATTGTGTATGTTTAGGCGTATAACCAAAGGGCAGGGAAGATGCAGAAGACCGGGAGAGCAAGTGCCATTCAAACAATAATCTGCGCGGGAAAGGGAGGACAAGAGACGTGGGGGATGGGTCTGCAAGTCTTTTATCTCAAGTTTCCCACATCCTGCCACCGAGTTTAAAAGCGGCCACCCAATTTGAAAGAATGCCTGGTATGCGCCTCATTTCCATATAGCGACCGGCATTGTTCTCTATCTAAATAAAGCCCGTTGACCGCCAATGGGAGAGAAGAAACTTTGCGCGCTAATTTGAGATTAATGAGGTAATGTAGTGCACGCGGTCTTAATATACACTTTGCAGACCTACTTCACATGACTGAAACAACAAACAAAAGAGTCCAGTGAGATGATGATGACGATGATGCATGTTTCATGTAGGCTACAGAGAAGGAAAACGTGGGTTGCATTGACATTTTTTTTTAAACTAATGTTTTCTCCTCATCCCAGGCCATGAGAAATGATTGCGTCCCTTGCATGCAGGGACAACTTTGTTGTACATTGACCTTTAAACTCTAGCTAGATGTCTTTTTAAAAGACTGTATATCTATTTTTGTAATACTCTTCATACGTCTATGAATAAGGTTCCGAATCTGTAACGGGGGGCTTTGTTATATACACTCAGCCATGTGAATCATTCTCCCTGTCTTCCCCACGCCGGCTCAACGCCCTCAAAAAAAAAA
The DNA here is from genome assembly GCA_018749465.1 of Paracanthobrama guichenoti. NCBI lineage: Eukaryota > Metazoa > Chordata > Actinopteri > Cypriniformes > Gobionidae > Paracanthobrama > Paracanthobrama guichenoti. The sequence goes on along the minus strand of CM031950.1, from coordinate 1,885,112 downwards.
AAAAAAAAAAAAAAAAAAAAAAAATCCTCGACTATTTGGCGCGTTTTGATTCCCGCCACGTATACGGTTTCCTCTATTTTCATATTTGATTGACTTTTTCTGCAGAGGCAGGCGTATTGCTCATTGGCTGAATCTTGTTTGTGGGCGGGACCATTGTTGACGTATGGCTTGCCCCCACCCCTCCCTTTTACTACTGGTATATAACGGCTCTTGCCCCTCCTTCACGATTTAGAAAGCCGGGTATTTACGTCCGTCGCGCACCTCAGACAATAATATTTATCTTCGAAATATTAATCGCTTGTTTATTTAATATTGCAAACTGGAATAGACCTTGTGCGGTCGTTTAAAGGACTCAAAACCCATCGAGCCTCGATGAGAAGGGATTTCTACAGGTTTGTAGACCGGATCCTTCACGTAGACCTTCCCTACATCCATCGCCACACGACGGATTTCGACCTCAACATTGGAATAACCCTCAAGAAGAACTCTCATTTCGGATTATAAAATGCTTCTATCAAAATTCAACACGTTCGCTCACATTTCAACCGTGGACATGCCGGCGAAAATCCAGCTTCAAGGTTAGTGGACGGTTATTCTCGTGTGTGTGTGTGTGTGTGCGCGTGTGTGTGTTGTGGTCTTGGGCTCGTTCACGTCAGCAGGCTGAGCGCTGGGAATAGCGCGTGCGTCAGCTGTCGAGTTATTATATAATTATGTGACTTTTATCCATTCTTATGCATATATCATATGTTTCATCGACAGTTAAGGAGAAAGAGCCGTTCGAGAAGGTGTATCAGGTGGGCTCTGTGCTGGGAAGCGGTGGTTTCGGGACGGTGTACGCGGGTTTAAGGATCGCCGATGGCGCGCCGGTAGGTTCCTTGAATGGATGATTATTGTTTACATCAGCGTGAACGTTTAATGTAACGCATATTATTCACGTCACTGTTTAACGATGCGTTTGTTTATCATTTCTAGGTTGCCATCAAGCATGTTGCAAAAGATCGTGTGACTGAATGGGGAGAGTTGGTGAGTACGCTATTAAATTACATAGGCTGTTTACATGCTATTTGTATGGGAAATGTGTTTTTAAATGCGACATGGGAGCGTCACTAAAACGGAACATGTCCTCCGTTTCCAGCCCAATGGCGCGCGCGTCCCTATGGAGATCGTCCTGCTGAAGAAGGTCGGCACTGGATTCCGTGGCGTGATCAAGATGCTGGACTGGTACGAGCGACCGGACAGCTTCATTATCGTCATGGAAAGACCGGAGGCCGTCAAGGACCTGTTTGATTTCATCACGGAGAAGGGCGCGTTACCGGAGGAGCTGGCCAGGAACTTTTTCCGCCAGGTTCTGGAAGCGGTGCGTCATTGCCACAACAGCGGCGTCGTTCACCGTGACATTAAAGACGAGAACATTCTCATCGATCTGCGAACCGGCGATCTGAAGCTCATCGACTTCGGATCAGGGGCATTACTCAAAGACACCGTTTACACCGATTTCGACGGTAAGAGCCATTTGCATGACCTTCATGTTCCCACGGTCACAGAAAGCGTGGCACGATCAGGGAATTTTAAATACTTGTCTTGCCTCGTGGGCATTTCTATTGTGGATATGAATGCTTATTTAAAAATATATATATATCTAAATAATTAAAAATTTGGCTTTTATGAGTTCTAAACGTGTCTGAATATAACTGAAATTAGGATAGAAATTGCTCAGTGCTTTTAAACATATTTTGAATACATTTATTACATGTTAATAGGGTTTGCAACCATGGCAATGTGCGTTTATAATGCAGGCTATATTTTACGCTTTAAAACATGCATCAGACCAATTTGGCATTGATCGATTTATGTGTGCACTGTTACTCTCCCGATGTTAGAAGATAAATGAATCGCATCCTGAATGTTTGTTTATTTTCGTGTAATGTTGCGTTGGAGGAAAGGCAGTTCTGCGTGTTGTGGGTTTGGCGCCCCTGCCGGTGAGAATTGGAATTATTACAACTCAAAGTTTGTAAACACAAGTCACATGGCAACCGGTTTCTCCACATGAGCGCGCCCACTGTCACGCTCCCGCGGCACATGGCTGTGCACATTAATGTTGTGCCATAGCAAGTATCGTTCAAACACTACACACCTTTTCCTGCCACACCTTTTTACTACAGTGTTTGGTTTAGTGCCTCGTTTTCTCAGGCAATAAAACGAAGGGTTATATGCCGGTTTATTTTTTTATGTGCTTAAGTGTTGCACCATCATGGATTTTAAATGCATTTTTCTCTGTCTCTCTTCAGGTACACGTGTTTACAGTCCACCAGAGTGGATCAAATTTCACCGCTACCACGGTAGATCCGCCACCGTGTGGTCTCTGGGCATTCTGCTGTACGACATGGTCTGCGGGGACATCCCATTCGAACAGGACGAAGAGATCGTGCGCGGGCAGGTGCTGTTCAGACGGAGAATCTCCACAGGTAAGACATGCTGATCATGTAACGCCACCTTCAGGGAGTTTTATGTGTTTATTGCCAGGCTATAACAACGCATCCTGTTCTTTTACAGAGTGTCAGCAGCTTATCAAGTGGTGCTTGGCCCTCCGCCCTGCAGAACGCCCGTCTTTCGAGGACATCATCAACCACCCTTGGATGGACACGGCGCCCCCTACAGACAACACTGAGATCAGGCTTCACAGCATCAGCCACGAGCATCAGCCTGCTGCTTTCCCAGCAGTCACTGTGTGCAAATGACTCTATCTGAATGCATACGTAGAGACTTTCCATTACAGCAGCATACCACCCAGGGGACCTGTGGACTGAGCAGTGCAAAAAAAAAAATTGTTACTCTTTTTGTTTTGAGCATTGCTGCTAGGTGGGAGTTCTAATCTAGGCCAAAAAAGGGAGAGGTCCACCTTTTAGTGAGATCTGCTATCTCTCGTCTCCTGCTCCCCGGTCGCTCAGGGTCCCAGAAGTCTGGCTCGTAGGAACCAAATGACTGTCAGCACTGCTGTCGGACACGGGTAGATCGAGAAGCTCTTCGCAGCCAGTGTAGGGAGGAGCCCGGGAACACCCGAAGCGCCGGTCAGAAGTCGTGCTGTGATGACGGCTAGTCGATCTGCTACGACGGGGCGGCTTTGGTGCGCTGTCAGGGCTGTTCCTTTAGGAAGCAGATCAGCCGAGCTTAATAATTTTAGTGCCTTCTGTGCAAGATCAAGGGTTTGTTTGTTTTTGTTTTTTTGTGGAAATACTTGAATTGAGTAATAGCCACTGTAACACTCTACTCCTTAACCAGATGTCTTTTTTTACCTTCTTGCTTCCACTTTACCTGCTTCTGGCAGGTAACTGTCGGTCTTACTCTAATACGTCAGAGAGAGTAACCAAATCGACCTCACAAAACCTCTGCAGAATGAAAAGTCTTACCTCACTCTTTCAGGCCGCTGTTTCTTTTTCCTCTTTCTTTGTACTGAGTAACCCTCAACAACTACCACTCGTTGTCACAGATGCACAAAGCAATGCAACTACAACGTAAAAGACTACATTTTCTGCATATTACTTTTGTTTATATTGTAAATAGCTTGGTCAGACGACTCGATTCCATGACAAGGCTTATGTGTACATGATATTTATTGGAGTGTCTTAAACTTAAAAACGAGATCGAAGTGGAAGTATTTATTTATTTATTTATAGATACGTTTTTCTCATTCCACCACCGAAGGGCCCACAAATTATTTAAATGTATTTTTACCATATTTAAAGCCTTTTTTGAGAGCGATATGTGTACATATGTTGTAAATAATCCTCGAAAGCACTTCCGTTTCTCGATGCATGGAGAACTGCTGATGGTAAACCCTACCGGTCTGAAGTCTGTTTGTCACCTAATTTAAACTGTCTGCTGTGCATATGTTAGAGAACATGACCTCATGAATGTTTGAGGAACGAGTGATTTTACATGGTTTCTTTTTCACCTTTAGTAGGCATGATTGCAACTTGGATTTTGTTTTGTTTTTTGATTTAGCGATGTAAATTATGTTTAGAAAGCTATTTTTTTACACAATTGTCAATAAATATTTTTTTAACATTCATTCTGGTTTCCCTGGTATGACTTGCTCTTTTAGATGCACAGCGCTATCAGTTTGTGGTCTTACAAACTGGTTTAATCGGACAACTAGCAGATGCCATTTGAGAAGTAGAGATGGACAGATTGCAGTGGTATTAGTTGTAAATCCATTTAACTAACTTTAATAACGCTCTTATCGTTTTATATTGATAGTGTATCTTTAATCTGGGGTGATTATAACCACAGGGGTCCAGATTTCTTAAAGCTGGACTCCTGAACCGGAGACGTGTGATGGCTAACAGCCGATACTTTATCTGTGTTTTTGTAGATAGCGTCAAGTATGCTTTAAATAGCATTAAAAAGATACCATTCCTTTTACAACATATAAAGATACAGAGCTTTATGTAAAGAATGACTTTGAGTGCCCACTTGCTCTGTGGCCTTGGTTCCAGACGCATTTATCCCATTCATTTTTTCCATAGGCATCTCAAAGAATTGTTCATAAATAACTTCTGAGCCATGAACCAAACCAACCGGCTCTGAGATGAATCACTACATTGTAAATGTCTTTGATTTCATGTATTTGAAAATTGTTGGTTTATAGTCTTTGATTATACATGTGTTTATACACTATTACTATATATATATATATATATATATATATATATATATATATATATATATATATATATATATATATACACACACTGTATGTTTAAACGCTATTTTCAAAATACAGGAACCATACATTTATTAACATCATTAAGTCAATACTAAACCTTTGTAGTTTTTAGTCAATGTTTATTAGCCTTAAGGTCATTTATATGCTTGTGTACTCTTAAAAGCTGATAAACGGTTTAAATATTTGCAGTCTTCTAGGAAAACAGACCAAAAATATTGACAACTTATCTTGCACTCAGGGGCGTGTACAAATATTTACCCAATAAAATGCTTTCTCAAACTACCTGATTCCATTTAGCAATAGCAAATAGCAAAAAAGAAAATATGTTTGAAAGGCACAAGCCCTTCATTATGGCCCACCCAAACTTAAAAAAAAAAAAAGTAGATGTGAATGAAAAAAGAATGTCATTTGTGGCACTCAGGTAGGTCTGTCTTGAAAGATTTATCATTAAAAAGCAATTTATATGAATTAAATTATACTTGTGTAACCCTACTGTCATGCCCCATAAAGGTTAAATGTAATAATGAATTATCTGCCAGTGAGCAGTTTCAGATTGTGCTCGGAACATTTAAGGTTGATCTTGCTGAGAAATAAGCCTCATTTGTTGAATGTTGTTTGTACCCATACAACACAGGACAGCATGGCCCCCAGTATGGGGCGTTCTGACCTGATCCCATTGTGGGCCCATAACTGCTGCTGCCCTCCCTATGAGGACACACACGGCCAAGCAGGGAACGTTCTTGTTAAGCCTTTCATTAATCCTCTCACAAAAACCTTCTCAACGTTTACACCGCAGCTCTAAATAAGTTACAATGCGGTGCATATGACCCGAGGCGCACCTGATCGGTCAGCATCCGCAGGGGTATGTAACTAAACCTGACGTGGGCCGATTTAAGAGGGAAACAACGCCTGATTCATTCACTCTTCCTGTCTTGAGCTTTGACAAATGACCAGAGCAGAGCCAAAATAGCCCAATTAGTGGATACCAAGTTCAATATGTTCTTTAATATGTGAATGCTAGCACACAGATTATATACACACCAAAAATAAAGGTTCTTTAATAGCACATTAGGTTTAACAAGTAACCCTCTTCTTTTCAAGAATATTTTATCTGTATAGTCTTCTCTCCTGAAGCGCTCAGATCTTATTCACATCCATAATCAGGTTCAAAAATGGTGTCAATGTCAGGTTTAATTTCATTGATTTGGAGATTTTGACTTTGGGTCTGTTCTTAACACAAAGATATTGTGGATTCAGAAGGCATGGATATAGTGCATGAGCCATGTGGAGCACTTTTATGATGTTTTTATTTTCTATCTTTGATGTTTTTTTGCTCTCATTCCTTTTTGAAGCTTGAAAGACATGGTCGCTATGAAATGTTGAAAAGATCTGCTTAAAGATTCATCAAAAATTCTCCTTTTGTGTTCCACAGAAAAATGAACAGCATACCGATTTGAAACAACGTGATGGTGAGAAAACAATTGCTAAATTAAAAAGTGGCCTTTGTATGGCGATGGTAGAAAATTTCCATGCAAAGTTTTCAAAATGTTTTTGCATTCCCCCCAAGCCTTTGCATTTGCTCACAAAACGTTTGCATTCCCCAAAAGAAACAGTTGTTGCTCACAAATCTTTGCATTCCCCCAGGAAACTTTGTGTTCACTCACAAAACTTTTGCATTCCCCCCAAGAACCTTTGCTTTCACTCACAAAACTTGCGTTCCCACGGGTGAGCCCGATCTATGCAGATCGTTCTTGACAAGATTCTCTTTGTTCTTTTCCCTACAACCCATCACGTTTGCAACCGAGAGATCCAGAGTGGCGTTGGTATTAAATTTGTTATCGGGACGTGCAGCTCTTTGGGGAATGGCGGTCTGGGAAAATAACCATCCTTGTTGCTCTTCGTTCCAGGCACTCTCGGAAGAGATGAGATGTGTGTTTGACCGTACGGTGGCGGGCGGGTCACGAAGCGGCTCACAGACTCGTGGATTTACATCAAGGAAGGAATACCATCTCAGACTATATGATCCAGTTCAGGACCCTGGCTGCAGAGTGCAGAGGCACAGTGGGACCGGTTCATGCATGGGCTGGCTGACCGTGTCCAACGAGATGTCTATGCGTTAGAACGCCTACCAGCCTCAATGACTTGATGGATCTAGCTCTGCGAGTGGACTCGAGATTAGAACAACGCGATCAACGCTCCCGGTCAAGTAGACCTCCTGAGAGGGTTGAGTTCCTCGACAGAGACACGGTCAGCCCACCCAACGATCCCGAACCCATGCAGTTGGCTTTTTTTTTTTTTTTTTCATCGGAGAGCTGGAGGACTATGTCTCTATTGTAGCGCGGCGGGGTATTTCCTCAACCGCTGCCCGGCAAAAGATCAAGCCCGACAGTAGAGAGGAGGCTACTGTCGGGTGGAGCGTCGTTCGGGAAATCCTTGTCCGCGACTCTCCTTCCGGGAAGATTGCAATGGGCACACGGTTCACACAACTGCCTTGTGGATTCCGGAGTGGAGGATAATTTTATGGACTATTCCCTGGCCATTCACCTCCACATTTCTTTCACTCTCCTCCGCAACACGATTGCTGTCCACGCTCTCAATGGACAGACACTCCCCACCATCACACACACCACCGACCCCATCATCTTGAATGTATCCGGCAACCACACTGAGACAATCAAATTTCTCATCACTGACACTCCATTGATTCCTATCGTCCTCGGTCATCCCTGGTTGGTGAAGCACAACCCCAGGGTTGACTGGGGACACAATTCTGTCTCTGCCTGGAGTAATCTGTGTTATGCCTCTTGTCTTGTGTCTGCCCGTTCATCTGTGACTAGTTCTGTGTTTCAGGAGGTGGTGAATTTGTCTAACATGCCCAAGGAGTACCTCGACCTGAAGGAAGTGTTCAGTAAGTCCCGGGCTGCTTCTCTCCCTCGCATCGTCCCTATGACTGTGCTATAGATCTTATGCCAGGTACGTCTCCGCCTAAAGGCAAGTTATACTCACTTTCTAATCCAGAAAGGGAGGCCATGGAGAAATATATTTCTGATTCTCTAGCCTCCGACTTCATTCCTCTTCTCCAGCGGGGGCAGGGTTCTTTTTTGTGGGTAAAAAGGACAGTTCTCTGTGACCTTGTATTGATTACTGAGGACTAAACAACATCACAGTAAAGAATACTTATCCTTTGCCGTTGATGTCTTCAGCCTTCGAGAGGTTGCAGGGAGCGTCAATATTCACAAAATTGAATTTACGGAATGCTTATTATTTGGTGTGCATTAGGGAGGGGGATGAATGGAAGACTGCGTTTAACACCCCCAGGGGGCATTTTGAATATTTGGTCATGCCCTTTAGGCTGTCCAACTCCCCAGCAGTCTTCCAAGCACTAGTTAATGACGTGCTGAGAGACATGGTAGATCAGTTCATTTATGTCTACCTGGACGACATTCTGATTTTTTTCTTCCTTTCTCCAGGAACACGTCCAGCATGTCAGACCAGTGCTCCAGAGGTTGCTAGAGAATGGGCTTTTTGTCAAGGCGGAGAAATGCGCTTTTCATGCACAGTCTGTTCCATTTCTAGGTTATATCATATCGTCTGAGGGAATGCGCATGGATCCCAACAAGGTTAAGGCTGTGGTAGATTGGCCAAGTCCAGATTCCCGTAAGGCCCTACAGAGGTTTCTGGGGTTTGCCAATTTCTACCGACGTTTCATTCGTAATTTCAGCCAACTAGCCGCGCCTCTGACAGCATTAGGCTCTCCCAAGACGACGTTCAGGTGGTCTGGTGTAGCCGAGGCTACATTCTAAAACTGAAGAGCCGCTTCGTTTCGGCTCCCATTCTTGTCACCCCTGATCCATCACATCAGTTGGAGGAGTGGTGGAGGTGGATGTGTCAGAGGTGGGGGTAGGCGCGGTTCTTTGCCAGTGCTCTTCCTTGGATGACAAGATGCATCCTTGCACGGTTTTTTCCCATCGATTGTCGCCAGCCGAACGCAATTACGACATTGGTAACAGAGAATTGTTGGCAGTCAAGCTCGCATTGGAAGAATTTCATCATTGGTTAGAAGGATCGGGGGTTCCTTTTATCGTTTGGACCAATCATAGGAATCTGGAATACATCAAATCTGCTAAAAGACTAAATTCTAGGCAGGCTCGGTGGGCCTTTTTTTCCGGACGTTTTGATTTCTCTCTTTCGTATCGACCGGGTTCTAAAAACATCAAACCCGATGCTTTATCTCGCGTTTTTGACCGCTCCGAACGCCCATCTACTCCCGAGTGCATTTTTTTCTGAAAGACTCATTATCTCTAGGGAGGTCGAATCGATTGTCAAAGCGGCCTTAGAAGGGGTAACGCCTCTGCACGGCGGACCACCAAGTCGATTATTTGTGCCTGAGGGAGTAAGGTCCGGCGTTATACGATGGGGTCATGGTTCCAATGTAGCGTGTCACCCAGGAGTTAATAGAACCAAGTTTTTGGTTAATCGATTCTGGTGGCCCAGAATGGCTCGCAACATTCAGGAATTTGTTTTAGCGTGTTCGGTTTGTGCCATGGGTAAGACATTTAATCGCTCCCCAGATGGGTTACTCCAACCGCTGTCTATTCCTTCGAGACCCTGGTCCCACATAGTGCTAGATTTTATCATCGCCCTCCTGCCCTCCCAGGGCAAGTCGGTCATTTTGACCATTGTGGGCCGGTTCTCGAAAATGGTTCATTTTATTCCCTTGCCCAAATTACCCTCTGCCAAGGAGACAGCGGTAGCTGTTGTCGATCACGTCTTTCGTTTACATGGCCTTCCGATGGACGTGGTTTCCGACAGGGGGCCCCAATTTGTATCCAAATTTTGGCGTGAAATCTGTAAATTACTGGGGGCGATGGTAAGTCTGTCTTCGGGTTTCCATCCCCAGAGCAATGGTCAAACCGAGCGGGTCAACCAGGATCTTAAGAGAGTGTTGCGATGTTTGGTCTCTAAGAATCCTTCCTCCTGGAATCAGCAATTATCTTGGGTTGAGTACGCACATAACTCGTTACCAGTGTCGGCTACGGGCCGATTTAAGTGTAGTTTAGGTTACCAGCCACCTATTTTTCCCAGTATGGAATCCGAAGTCGCGGTTCCCTCTGCTCACACCTTCGTCCAGAGGTGTCGTCACACATAGAGCAGAGCCCGTGAGACTCTGCTCTGGGTGGGAAGATGCACCAAGGCCCAAGCCGATCGCCACCGGTCTAAGTCTCCCGATTATGTCGTAGGTCAAAAAGTGTGGCTTTCATCCAAGAACATTCCTCTACGTTCTGTGAGTAATAAACTAGCTCCCAAATTCATTGGTCCATTCACTGTCACCAAGAGCCTTAGTCCGGTGGCAGTCTACCTCAAACTGCCTCCCACGTACGGGAGGATTCACCCCGTGTTCCATGTTTCCAAATTAAAACCCGTTTTTCATTCCCATATTAATCCGCTGGCCCCGATTCCTCCTCCGCCGCGTCTCATAGATGGGGAACCAACATATACGGTCAATCCTATTCTGGACTCAAGGTGGAGGGGACGCGGATTTCAGCACTTGGTGGACTGGGAGGGTTATTACAATGAACAGGTAAGTCCTCCTGGGAGTGCCAGGAGGCGCTCCTAGGGGGAAGGGTACTGTCACGGTTCATAGATTCATCGTCTCTTTTCTTTGTGTTTGTGTGGTTGTGTTGGAGGCGTGGTCACTGATTACTGGGATCGGATCACCGTCACCTGCTGCACTCATTATCCACCACATTTATACGTGTCTCACATACCCTTGTTGTCAGTCGTTGCAGTTGTTCCTATGGGTCCCTGTCTGTGTGTTCCTCCTGATTCCTCCTGATTCCGTGTGTCCGTTGCTTCCCTGCGCTACTGTACCTTTCTTTGTGCTGTCACCATGAGATTGAGGGTAATAAACTACTGATCTGACTCGCTATTAGATCCTCCTGTTTTCTGTCAGCGAACGTAACAGAAACGTTGAGTTTGCTTACAAAACGTTTGCGTTCCCCCAAGAAACATTGCGTTTGCTCACAAAACCTTTGCATTCCCCCAAGAAACTTTGCGTTTGCTCACAAAACGCTTTGCGTTCCCCCAAGAAACTTTGCGTTTGCTCACAAAACCTTTGCATTCCCAAGAAACTTTGCATTTGCTCACAAAACCTTTGCATTCCCCCCCAAGAAACTTTGCGTTTGCTCACAAAACTTTTGCGTTCCCCCAGGAAACTTTGTGTGCTCATGAAACTTTTGCATTCCCCCAAGAAAATTTGCATTTGCCCAATGCCCACACAACTTATACATTCCCTCCGAGAAAGTGTGATTTTTTTTTTGCCCCCCCAGGAAAATTTGTTTGCTCACAAAACATTTGCATTCCCCCCCAAGTTTACTTTTGTTCACAAAATATTTGTGTTTCACTAGAATCGTATGCATTTCTACAAGAAACGTTGCGTTTGCTCACAAAACCTTTGCGTTCCACTGAGAAACATTTGCTCACAAAACTTTTGCATTCTGCACAGATCCAAAGTGTGCTCAGTAAAAATTGGATTTAAATTCTTTTGTGTTCTCTCACCAAACTTTTGCGTTCCCCCAAGAAAATTTGAGTTTGTTACCTATGAAACTATATTTCAGTGTCTTCACACGTGAACACAAAGTCTCTCAGGGGAACGCAATACTTTTTCAAAAGAATAAAAATTTTTTGCGAGCGAACACAAATGCTTTCAAATATAATGTTAACTCCTATCGGCATGTCCCCTATTGTCATGGTTTTGTCACTTCGGTCTAGTTTGTTCTTGGGTTTGTGACAGAGCCATGACACTGCTATATTGTCATGTTTTGTGTGAACACACGGCTTGTCGTGTTTCTTTGTGCTATGTGTTCTCATGTCTATTGTATTGACCCCTCCCCTTTTGTTACTTGTTATTGGTTGATTTGCCCCACCTGTCTTCCCTCATTACCTGCCTTGTTTGCTCCTTATTTAGTCTCCTTGTGTTTGCAGTCCTGTGTTGGTTCGTTGTCATTATTTCCCATTCCTGCTTCATGTTCCCTGGTTCCTTGTGTTTGGTATGTTCTAGGTTTTCCCCCTCGTGGGTTGTTTTTGTTTATATTGTTATTATTATTAAAGCCCATATTCTCCTGCACTTGAGTCCTTGTCTCATCCATTCACCCTCTCACATGACAGAACGAACCAACCACTAGAGGGCTCAGCAGATAAATGGGTATCTTCCTTTTCCCATCTCACTGCCCTTCTGCTCAACAGATGGCCGATCAACGCAGCAAACTCCTCTCTCTTCGGCAAGAGGGAGTCAGCGTGAAGGAGTTTGCTCAACAGTTCGTGGTTGTAGTGGAAGGGCTCAACATAAGTGATGCAGTGCTCAAGGACATTTTTAACTGCAGCCTTAACAAGCCTGTCAGAGCCTGGGAGATGGGAATGCTGGGGATACTGTCTTTTTGGCAGTTTGTGGGGTATGTATACCACCGTGGATGGGAGGGTGGCCTTCCATCTCTTGGTCCTCCCCCACTTCTCCTCACAGACTGCCAAGTCCCCAGTCTTCCGATGACCCCTTCAGGGAGAGGGAGGAGGAAGAACGGAGTCACCTCATCTGCCACCTACCCAGAGGTGGCTAAAGGGGCGGCAGCTTTCCCAGAGCCGGTTCTCTCCATATTGCCTCGCCCTCGTAGGCGCAGGAGAAGGAGGGCTCCTGACGTTCACCCAAGTCTGGTGGTCCAGGAGGACCCAACTTCAGGGGTAGCTGGTCCGGTGGTCCTGGAGGATCCGACGCTGGTGGTCTCAAGCCCAGTTGTCTCAAGCCCGATGGTCCCAGAGCTGTCCTCTTTCCCTGTCAAAGCCACAGAGGTCATGCTCACGCCACTCAAGATCCTTGCCCTGCCCTGCCCTGCCCGTGCCGCACAAGCATTTTGCCCTGATGGCTCCAGCCCCTGACCAGCATCCAGTGTTGGCTCCAGCCCCTGACCAGCATCCAGTGTTCACTCCAGCCCCTGACCAGTGTCCAGTGTTGGCTCCAGCCTCTAACCATTGTCCAGTAATGGCTCCAGCCCCTAACCATCGTCCAGTGACGGCTCCAGCTCCTGACCAGTGTCCAGTGATGGCTCCAGCCCCTGACCAGCATCCAATGATTTGTTCCTGTCTTGTTTTTGGTGTCTCTCATTGGGGACACCAGTTGGGTTTGTGACAGAGCCATGACACTGCTATATTGTCATGTTTTGTGTGAACACACGACTTGTCGTGTTTCTTTGTGCCATGTGTTCTCATGTCTATTGTCTTGACCCCTCCCCTCTTGTTACTTGTTATTGGTTGATTTGCCCCACCTGTCTTCCCTCATTACCTGCCTTGTTTGCTTCTTATTTAGTCTCCTTGTGTTTGCAGTCCTGTGTTGGTTCGTTGTCATTATTTCCCATTCCTGCTTCGTTCCCTGGTTCCTTGTGTTTGGTATGTTCTAGGTTTTCCCTCTCGTGGGTTGTTTTTGTTTTATATTTTTATTTTTATTAAAGCCCATATTCTCCTGCACTTGTGTCCTTGTCTCATCCCTTCACCCTCTCACGTGACACCTATGCGCTCCATACCTTTGTGGCCCAGGCGATAAGGAAATTTATTTCAGATGAATGCAAGTTCTTATGCTTTTTTTCCTTTTTTTTCTTTTTCTTAAAATAATTTCATGTTATCTTCTACGACATCAGGCTGTTAAACCCTTTTTGGTGCTAATAGGAAAATGCTTGTGATAGTGAAACTGGCGGTGGAGAAGCTCAGTTCCTCAGTTTAGTTTGATGAATGGCAGTCAAAGGAAGGAGGCAAGTGCCTCGCATGCAAACTGGTTTTAAAATGAGAGTCAAATAGGTGGCGAGAATTTGCATAGCTGGAATCTATGAGTGAACATTTGACTGCTGAATCATCCCTGCTGCTGTTGCATAATCACCACAAAACAGTACAAACTAGTTTCCGAGCAAATGCTCCATACAATATCTGAATATTTACAAATCCAAGCTTAAAATCTCCTCAAAGAAGCATATTGTGCCACCGTCAAGGTTGGACCTGTGGTGTATTATTTATAGCATTTATATGCAACATCTGTACTATTTTTAAATACGACAATTATATTTTTATCATTGCTTTGCACAATACACCCAGAGGAATATTTGACTGCTCAGAAGAGGCTTTCATTAGATCTTCATGTATGAACTTTGTTTCAGATGTTTCTCCTAAGATTTCAAAGTAGAACTAAAAATAGACACAAATGACGTACAGTAAGAGTATAGAGGTGTACAATTAATGCAGAGAGCATAGCTCAGATGATTTGGCCTTGGAAGAATTTGATGAGAAATGTTTTTGTTCATTCTGACTAGTAGACTTTGAATCTGAGCAGTGTGAGACATTGTTAGGGTATCATATTAGACAGTTGTTGACGTATGAGAAAATAGAGGTAAAAGCTTAACTGGATATTTTCTGAAACTCAAGAGGAGACACAATGAGATTACTGGGACTTTTGCTCTTCATTTAATCTAATTGCAGACTAGGATGGACATTTGAGATATAAAGAGATTTTCTTTGTGATTTCTTTACTACAAGATCTGTTATTTTGACCAGGCTGTCATACAAAGAAATTATGAAAGCATGCAACAGAAGAGAGAACCAAATAAATATTAATAACTGATTATGTTGTGGTCAATGTGCTTTGTTGTTTTTACATAGTAAAATAAAACCTGTAGTTGTAGTTTCTTCTCTTTTTTTCTGCAAAATTATTTTGTCAGATAAATAAGTTTGGTGTTTTGCTCTCCCCACATATTTAAAATATTTTACAAATATAAAATATATTCCTTACATTTTGATGGTTTAATCAAACTTAAAAATGAATATCCAGAAATAACAGATATAATTTTCATAAAAGAACTATTTAAGGTTACAAAGCATTTCTTGAAGTGTGTGTGGGAAATGCAAATGTGTTTAAATAAAATGTTTACAATTTCTTCCAACAAAACATCAGTCAGCATTTTCCAGTCTTTTGAAGCTGTGCGAATGGAAGCATGCATTATCGTAATAATCAAACGCATTATCTCAACTGACCCTGAACTTTCCTTTGCTCGGGTTAAGAGTTCTAGTTGCTATTCTGTTCACTCCCTCTCTTTTTCATTGCACTCTTTCACACTGCTGGGAAATGGAAAGAGAAACCCAGCTGGCTCAAAGAACAAGCTCTCCTCCTTCTCAAAGAACCGGATCTGTTGAGTAATCTTCCCACACATGTATACACACAGCTCGAACAACACTGAAACACTCGGACTAGAGGAAATTGAGAGTGAGAATATTAATAAGAAGACTGTGTTGTTGCATGTGTTCAGAAATGACCCAGATGGTTTCAGATCTCTCCCGCACCTGCAGGTGTGTCTGTGTTTGGCTCACACACGGGTACACCTGGATAATTAGTCCCATTGAGTCAGAGTTTCTGCCACACACAGGCACAATGATTTGGGTAAGGTCATTGTGACCTCCATCTGATAAAACTCTATTTGCTTCACACGCATGTGTGTGTGTGTGTGTGTGTGTGTGTGTGTGTGTGTGTGTGTGTGTGTGTGTGTGTGTGTGTGTGTGTGTGTGTGTGTGTGTTTATTCACGTGCCCAGCTGGATCCATAATCCCATATTCAACTGAGCAATAATCATGCACAATTGTCTGCTCAAAAGCTGCGGTACTAAAGGAACTTGATATTCTTTGTATCATGGCTCTTTTTAAGGCGAGCTTTCACTTAGATATTCTTTAGGGTATTTAAACAAAACCTGAAGTATTAAACTTAGTATAAAAACACATACATTTGCTTTTGATAGAGTTGCTTGGGGATAGTTTTTTATTTATTTATTATTTGGGCCAGTCAGAAACCACCTAGAAATTTAGAACATCATATAAACTGCATAGCAACACCCTGGCAACCACACAAAAAACTTAGAATTGTTAAGACAAGGTTTGTGTAGCGAACATAGAGCTGTGTACGTAAACCTCACTCCCCTGGCCTCAAGAGGTGCACCTTTAGCACCCTTGTTAGTGCTTCTGCCTCTCATGCCTGAGACCCCGGTTCGAATTCCGCTTGGATTGGGTAGAGTGGGACAGGTTACATTTGCACAGAGAGTTAACATTTAGCCCAGTTCAAAAGATATGGCTATTTTGACTGAAGATCTGTTCACACCAAGGACGGTAACTATAACAAATGAACTATAATGATATAATTCTAAAGAATGTTCTAAATATAGACCTTATGTAGCCCTGCTCCTTTTTAGTGCTGCGCTCGTTGTGTTCTGTCTTCTGGTTTGTAGTAGTATTTCCACCAGACACTATAAAAAAAGATGGACGACACACCCTCACTCTCTTCCATCATAGCTGCCAGTGTCCCAATATGGCGCTGACATCTTGAGTCTCAGTCTGCATAATAGTGAGCGCGACGTGGAGCCGCGATATCAAGGTCCCGCCCACACTCCTGCAGAATCAGTTAATACAGTTTACTGTGGAACAACTCATTACGTCAGTGTGAAATAAATAGTTATAAAAATGTAGAAATTAAAGTTTAAGCTCTGATCTCCTCCTGAAA